>JAMXBD010000074.1:1800000-2129877 GCA_024138025.1 Combretum micranthum | reverse complement strand
GGTAGCATTTCTTTGGGTCAAGCTTCCTATTGAAGTGTTGTAGATAATCGAATGCTTTGCGCAACTCTCAAAGGTGGTCCTTAAGATGTTTGCTTTTCATGATCATATCGTCCATGTGTATTTTCATGTTCTACCTAAGTAAGTTCAAAATATCTATCATCAAACGTTGCTAGTTTTTCTTGACATTTTTTAGGCTAAAAGGCATGACATTGTAGCAGTATGATTCGAAGTTACTATAAAGGAAGTACATGCTATGGACGACTAAGAGTTACATCGTCGGCCTAAAATTCCTCACCTCTGGCTTTGTTAACACTAGTCAACACTATTTATTTTCATTTATTATTTATCTTTATTATTAGTCAATATTGTAATTATTATTTTATCCCTTAGGATATTGTATTTATTGTTTACCTTTCTAGGATTTTGCCTTGTAGGATTTTATGTAATAGTATAATAAACCTAAGACTCATCTTTGTAAAAAAACTCATATCTTGTTATTTTGAAACTGACACGGCATAAAGCGTAGATAATCAAGATTTGCAATAAAGGTGCAATCTTTTAGAGAAAACTTCTCTAATATTAGGGTTTTGAAATAAAATACAAGTTTTTTTTTTTTTTTTTAAATTATAGAGGCTGGAGTTTAATTTTTAAATTATATAGGCTGGAGACAAAGCTGGCGGTGTAGAGGTGGCTGACAAATCGAAGAAGCAAAATTTTGTATTGCACGCCGACCATACACCAGTGGTGTATACTTTCAATGCTGGTGGCCTTCAAGATTTACGCTGACAGCCTTTGTCGGTGTTCCCTTATTCACTGACCACTTGTTATTACTCTAAAGCCTTACATCGACGACCTTATACCGATGTTCCTTGTACGTTGGTTATACATCGGCAATGCAAGTGCTAAATCTGGCGGCCTTGAACTATTGGGTCAATTTTTCTCCAAGTGTACACTGTCTATACACTGGTAGTGTATATATGCTACACCGACAGTGTAAAATAGAAGGTCAGTGGCTTATAGCCGACTTAGCTCCTCCTTATTCGGTTCTTCACAATAAATTCTTCGCGTCCAAATTGCCTATTAAAAGACAAAATACCCTTTTAAACAATATTATATTACATTACTATCCTTCACTATGATTTATTTATTATATATTACATCTCTCCTCTCCTAGAAAGATCTTTCGTCCTCGAAAGTTACCTGATTCATTGAATAATTGAGGTACTTTAATCTCATCTCTTCTTCTGGCTCCTAAGTTGCTTCCGTTTTGACTGATTTATCCATTGCATCTTCCATACTTGATTACCTTCTCAGATCTTCTTTCAGTGTCTAAAATCCTCACTGGCCTTTCAATTGAAGATAGATACGACTGTATTTCCAATGTTCAGTGCTACTATCTCTTCAGGATCTTTGACATACTTCCTCAACATAGATACATGGAACACGTTATGCACTCTTTCCAAATTAGATGGCAAAGCTAATCAGTATGCCACATCACCTATCTTTTCTAGATTTCATAAGGTCCCACATATCTCGGATTCAAGTTGCTCTCAAGCCAAATCTAGCAATGTTCTTGGTTGGTGATATCTTAAGCAGGACATGATCTCCCATGTGAAATTCTAAGGGCCTTCTCCTCTTGTCAGCATAGCTTTTTTGATGACTTTGGGTTGCTTGCAGCCTTTGTTTGATTAATCTAACTTTGTCAACAACATCTTATACCAATCCTAGTCCCAAAATGTGTCTATCACCAACTTCATCCCAGAATTGGCTATCTATACTTTCTGCCATATAAGCTTCATAAGGTGGCATCCCAATTGACGCTTGATAACTATTGTTGTAAGCAAACCCACCATTAGCAAGTGTTTAACCTAATTATTTTGAAATCCAGAACACATGCCCTTAACATATCTTCCAAAATTTGAATAGTCATTTCATATTGTCCATCTGTTGGGGATGATAGGCAGTGCTGAAAACAACTTTGGCACCCAAAGCTTGATGTAGATTTTTCCAAAATATTCTAACAAATCTAGTATCCCTGTCTGACACAATGGTTACTGGTATTCCATGTAACCTCACAATTTCCTTGATAAATAACCTTGCTAATTGATCTAATCGTACCTAGTTCTATTCGGAATAAAGTGGGCTACTTTAGTAAATCTATCAACAATCACACATTTTGAATCAAATTTTCCCTAGATTGGGTAGAGCAATAACAAAGTCTATGGTTATGTGTTCCCACTTCTACCGAGGTATTAGTAAAGGTTTCAATTTGCTTCGGACTTCTATGCTCAATATTAATCAACTGGCAAGTATAACACTTAGATACATACTTTGCTATTTCCTTCTTCATGTTATTCTACCAATACAACTTCTTCAAATCTTGATACATCTTGTTGCCTCTTGGATGATGGAATAACTTGAATGACGTGCCTCTTTCAACAACTCCTTCTTAAGATCTCCTTTCTGCCACACACAACCTTCCTTTGTATCTCATAACATCTTCTTCATTGTATGACATTCAAATGCTCTACCAACATCCTATTTTTCCTTATTTCATCTATACTTGATCATCCACTTGTCCCGCTTTGATTCTTTCAATAAAAGTAGGTTGAATCTGCAAATTCCAATCTTGCATCTACTTTTTTGGTTACTATCTCCAATTCCAACTTTCTCATATCATCAATCAGATGTCGTTTAGATGTGATCATGGTTGCAAGATTTGCCACTCGCTTCCTACTTAAGGCATCTGCTGCAACATTTGTCTTCCTAAGTAGTACTAGATATCTACATCTTATCTTTGATAAGCTCCAACCATCTTCTTACCTCATGTTCAGCTCTCTTTAGGCAAAGATGTACTTCAAACTCTCATGATCGTGAATATTTTGCATCTCTCTCCATACAAATAGTGTCTCCACAACTTCAAAGCATGAACCACCATTGCTAATTCCAAATCATGAGTTGGATAATTCCTTTCATAAGGCTTTAGTTATCTCAAAGCATATGCTATAACCCTGCCTCCTTGCATCAAAACACAACCCAAACCTTGTATAGAGGCATCACTATAAATAGCGTACTCCTTACCACTCATTGTAAAGCTAATATCAGTGTAGACACTAACTTTTCCTTTAATTGTTGGAAGCTTTCTTACAATGCTTATCCCTCACATACTTTACCCCTTTCTGTGTCAGTCTTGTCAAAGGACTCACAATTTTGGAAAAATCCTCCACAAATCTCCTGTAGTATCTTGCAATCCCTAAAACTTCTGATTTCTAACACTCTTAGGATTGGCCATTCTACTATTGCTTTCACTTTCTCAGAATCTACTAAAATTCCATTCCTCTCAAGACTTGTCTTAAGAAAGTTACTTCTTCCAGTTAGAATTCACACTTCGTGAACTTAGCATACAACTTTTGCTCCTTCAATCTAGTGAAAACTAGCCTTAGATGTTCTTCATGTTATTCTTTCAACTTAATTCAGATAATCTCTGAAAACTCTATTTATTAGATCCATGAAAACCGTTGGTGTATTTGTAAGACCAAAAGGCATGACAACAAACTCATAGTGTCCATACCTGTCCTAAAAGCTATCTTCTGAATGTCATTTGCCTTAATACGTAATTGGTGATAGCTTGATATGTGATCAATCTTTGAAAACACCTTTGCTCTTGTAGATGGTCAAACAAATAATCTATTCTTGGCAATAGGTACTTGTTCTTGATCATCACCTAGTTCAACTCTCTATAATCAATACACAACCTCATGCTTCTACCTTTCGTCTTCACAAATAGCATAGGAGCTCCCTAGAGTGATACACTTGGTCTAATGAACTTCTTAAGCAAATCTTCCAATTGAACCTTTAACTCTGCTAATTCTGTTGGAGCCATATGATATGGTGTATTAAGTTAGGTAAAGTACCTAGCACCAATCAATACAAAACTACCTCTCTCTCTAGTGGTAACTTCGGTAGATCTTCTAGAAAAACATTAAGATATTCTCTTACTCCTGAAGCATCTTTTGCTTAACACTATTAGGGAAAAACTCCTTGTAGAAAGCCTGCTGGAATGCTTCCCATGTAACTACTCCAACCATGTGTCTTTTGGTGCTCACCACCAACTATTTGCCTTCTCAATCAGCAAATGGAGGCATACTCCACCTTCTTGTTCTTTAGTATGTCTAAAGCAACAAATGTCTTCTCAACTTCTTCCATCCATAGCTAAGCATATAAAGGTCTTCCAGGTGTTGGCTCAAATTTGTACACTAAGTCCATAAACTTATTCAAGCTCAACACATCAGCATGCCTGGCTCCATTACCTCTATTCCCATTTAACCTCTATGTCTCTTGCCTTCAGGCTTTAGCATTATTTGAATCATCTGCATATCATTCCTCATGTTCCGCTGCTATTGACTAACAACTCCCAGGAGAGTATTCACAGCCTGCATCAATTGAGAACATTAATAAACATTTGTTGTCCTTAAGCAGGGCTAGTAATGGCGATGGTGGGGTTAAATCCTCATGCACCTCATTCAAAGGTGGTGGTTTAAAGGTGATTACTCCTCCTCTTAGTCCTAGAGGAGCCAGCATTAGGGAGGCATTCTAACATAGACCGACACACCATATAAGATAAGGGTAAATCTAACTTAAAGATCAAAACTCTCTATATATAATTCCTAGGTAAGACAAAACCAAGATAGATAAGCACTACCTATTATTACTACCCCCTCATTAATGCTCGCCGTCTAAGGAGTTCATACCTTATATCTATCAAGATAAAAAAACCTATTGCTCTAATACCAAATAAGCTGTAATGCCTTAACCTAAAGGTATTACAACCCGCCACGTGTTCTTACTTGAAAAAAATATGCTAAGGCTATTAAAACTCCAAATCACCAATAATTGAAACATATATCTTCAAAACTCTCATATAGGGATACTTTTAAAACTCATGAAACTAAATACATCTTTATGACTAGTTCGCATAAACCTAAAGCGAACTCATTACAACTAAAACTTAAATAAAAGATCTTTACAAAAATCTCATAAACCAAATAAAAGTTTCAAAGACAAATTTGCATAGTTGTAACTATTATCAACCATCCAAGCTTAATCTAGAGATTTGTATGATAATCAGGTTCGCTAACGTCCTCCCCGTAGTCTACATAGACATCGAATCCAGATAAATCATAAACTATTTAATCTTCACTTGTTCCTAAAAAGATAAAAAAAAAAGAGCGAAAATGCCCGTATGCCAAAACGAAGACACATGCACATGATCAAGCAATAAATGATATCACATACAACCTAGGAACTAATGCAACAAGCACAAATTATTATCTTTAATTTATCCAAGAAACCAACATAGTTCAGAACCATAATACCTAGTTGCAAACCTAGAGTATCTCATGACTCCTTAAAAGCAATCAATATAGAAAATAAGTAATATATACATATATGGTGTTGGGAATCTCCCACACACCTAGGGATCGTACTCGCACTACTCCTAAACTACCGGATCATCTCTAGGTGCAACTCTACTAGGGACAACGACACACAAGGATCATCAAAGCACCGCGTTAGTATTATTCTTTGCTGGTCTTTACTAACCACAGCTAAACACAAGTAGCATAAATTCAATTTTGAACCAGATAGAATTAGGTTAATTTATTTTCTAATCCTATAAGCACAAACAACAAACATGGTAATGTTGTAGCCAAATAAGCTTTCAAGAACAATACTCTAATATCACCAATACCTTGATAACACAATCAAAACTCATTCTCAACTTGTTTTCATAAAACAACCATATTCTTAAATCATAAAACCCTAATCTAACAAGAACTAAGATCTAGGTTTATACTAACCTCCTCAAATCGGAAAATAAACGAAAACTTTAACAAACAAGAATTTCTCCAAAATCCACAAAGTCCCTAGAATTCCTTCATAACATAAGCAACAAATCAAAAAGAATACTTCTTTGATACCACAAGATAAAATAGATTTATACTTTACCTAGATGAGATTTTCAGTCCTTCTCGATCACCAAGAACTCACAATTCCAACAACACCTAGGGTTTATCTCCAAACACTTGATTCCTCATAAAACCAATTGAAAACAACATTTAGAAATCAAGATCTAACCAAAACTTAACCAAAAGAGATTGAGGGGAAATTCTTACCTAGAATTACCTTAGGAAAAGATGTGAGGAGAGAACAAAAGACCTAAGGGGTATATATTGAGATTGGGAAACCCTAGCAAAAGGAAATGATTTTAATTTTCGTAAAATATAGGTTGGAGACAAGCTGGCAGTTTAGAGGTAGCTTACAGATGGAAGAAGCAAAATTTATATTGTACACCGGCCATATGTTAGTAGGGTATACTTTCAATGCTAGCGGCCTTATGTCAACATTCCCTTATATGCTAGCTACTTGTTGTTGCTCTAAAGCCATACGCCGGTAGCCTTATGCAAGTGTTCCTTGTATGCTAGTTATACACTGCGGTGCAAGTGCTAAATCTAGTGACCTTGAACTCTCGAGTTGATTTTTGTCCAAGCGTACATCGTTTATACACTGACGGTATATATATGCTACATTGGTAGCGTAGAATAATAGGCTGGCGATTTATAGCCGGCCTAACTCCTCCTCATCTGGTAAAACAAAAATACCCTCTTAAACAAATTATAGTGCATTACTACTCTTCATTATGATTTATTTATCTGTATATTGTAGATTTCTTCTTTTGATGACGTCTTTGGTCTGTTGAAATAAAATTTGCTCATAATTTGGCGTAAAAATCAATCTTCATCAAGTATTTCATCCGATATCAGTATGAATAGGTCCCTTTACTTCCTGCTCTCTCCTGTATTGGATTCATTCCTACCATGCTAAAGCCATTCCCTTTAGATGACAAGCCACTAACATAACTTGTCTTTTAGGAGAAGTCTCTACATAATCAAAGAATCTATCAACATCTACAATCTAATCCAAGAATTCTTCAATCTCTAGGCTCCTATTAAAGAATGGGATATCACCCTTCCATTGAAAATCTCTAGCATCCTTATCATTATATCCATCTCTTCTATGATTGCCATAAAACTGATAGTGAAAATTCCCTACATCTCTATCCTCATAATCATTCCTTTTCTAATTACCACATGGCAAATTGCGAGCGAACCGAGGTGGTTCCACATCGTTTTCTTTTGAATCCTCTTCGTACATTGGTTGTCTATGTACAGGATATAGTCTGTTAATAGGGTCACCACGAGCTATCTCAACCCTTATACTTCTATTGTCATTCTATCTTTTGTTTGCATCGGTTCCACAAGCATCCAGATAATCCACAATCTCCTCAAAACATTCTTCGAAATGATGAAAATGTGATACATTCGTTGCTTTAGATGTCGCTCCAATGGTTGCAACGTTTCGTTCCCTTGAGGGGCTCTACCCTGAACATAGTCATGTAGAGCATCGCTATCGCCATCAGTTGCCATTCTGCTTTGATACCACTTGACACACATAAAATTGGATAATCAAGATTTACAATAAATGTGCAATCTTTTCAAAGAAAAATTCTCTAATATTAGGGTTTCGATATAAAATATGAGGTTTTTTTTACAAAGATAAGTCTTAGGCCTATTTTATTATTATATAAAAATCCTAAAAAGATAAATAATAAATAAAATATCCTAAAAAGGTAAAATAATAATTACAATGTCACTAATAATAAAGACAAATAATAAATGCAAATAAAAGTGTTGACTAGTATTAACAAAGCCGACTGTGTAGCATTTTGGACCGATGGTGTAACTCCTAGTTCGTCCGCATTAGAAATCCTAATATTAAAGATGTTTTCTATGAAAGATTGCACCTTTATTGCAAATCTTGATTCCACACTTTACGCTTGTTAGTACACTTCATCTTTGGATTTCATCTTAATTTATTTATTACATTAATGAATAATTTTAGAATTATATAAGTAGTATATATTGAATATATTTATAATATAATATGATAAAAATATATACAATGTATAATATATATTAATATATGTATTAATATCTTATAATATACTATATATTAATATATGATTTATATATAATAAATATTATATAAAATATATTAATTATTAAAATATATGTAATATACAATAATATTAAATTTATTACATCAAATATTTATATTAATATATCCTAATGTATTATATATTATATAAAATAGGATGGAGAGAGAGGGAATTAAAATTTTTGGAGAAAGAGGCAAATTTTAGCTAAATTCACCTCTTCCCTTCCCTGTTTAATAAATCACACTTGAATTCATTCACATGATTCCTCGCCCTCCATTGTCACAAATTCCCTCCCACTCAAATTTTCTAGCAAGCTCTAACTGGCAAAATTTTCAGGCAAGTTTTTTCTTTTTTTATTTCTATGTATTATGTTTGATAATTTAGTAACTAATGATTTGTTATTTATTTTTTAAGTGTTTGATTAATTCATGATAGCAATATTTCCATATATGAAAATAACTTAATGGTAAAATAATGTTTTTTATATACATTTATAGTTTATTTTTAAAATTATATATTATTAATTTTATGATAATATGATTATTTCATGATTTATAAAATATGTGATTATATGTTTTCTATATAAAGGATTTAATCATTTTAATTTCTTATTTAGTATAAGTCACATAAAAAAATAATCAAATTATTTGAAATATAGTTTAATAAATTTAATCAATTATATAATTAAAATAAAAATAAAAAAAATTTAATATTGAAAAAAAATTAGAAGAGGCAAGTATTGCCTTTAATTAGGATAAAGAGTCAAAACTCGCCTCTTTATAGTTATAAGAGGTAATTTCACATCTTTTGTCAAAACTTAGCAAACGTTTAAAGGATAAATATTAAGGCCAAAGTGTGGCCTCAGTAGACCAAAGAGGTAAATTTTTGGCCTACTGAGGCAAAAAATTCGCCTCTTTTTCCCATTTGGTGTTGTATTTATTTAAAATATGTGTAAATTCTAATATTTTATGGATCGTAGATTTTTAATAGAATTAACTCTATTGTAAATTGTTTTGGAGCTATATATATTAATTTAACAAGTTATGATCAATATATATTTGATTACGTTATTAAAATTACCAAATTTATGAATATAGTAGCTATAAATACATAGAAAAATTAACAAGTTATGGAAATGATAGTCTTGAAATGGTTTTTATATGTTAGAAGTAGATTCTTGGGAAAAGAAATAAAATATTATTGTTTTTAAAAAAATTACAAATTTGCCATCGGGATGAAGTTAATCCCGATTTTAGACCTGACCTCGTCTCTTCAAGAGAGGGGTCACCTTGTAATATTTGAACTCGTCTCTTGAAGAGACGAGGTCATGTGACTGGCACAACTTTGTCTCTTCAAGAGATGGGGTCAAGTGATATAATGTGACCTGATCTCTTTAAGAGATGAGGTCAGACCAAATTCTCTAACTTCTCATTTGTTCCTTGACAAACATCTTTTTATATTTATAATAAACCTGTCAAAATCATAGATAAACAGCTATATAAGTAATTAACCATCCTCCACCATGACTAAACAACTTCCAAACTTCAGTAGCATTCCCAAACCCAATCCAATCAAATGTAGTTTAATCCCAAATCATTCAACCATAAATCTATTGTCAAACTTTTCATCAAAACATAATATAGAACTCAAAAAACATAATATGAAATCAATGGCCATTATTTCTTTTTCATCAAATGTACAAGAGAAAAGGACTACAATAATCATAAAAAAACTAAGAATCTATATCTAACAATTAGAAAATGAGAAAATCTACTATAACTACTGGTGGTGTCTGCCCCGTTCCCTCGTTCTCGTCTCATAAACGTCCAGGCGAATGATGTACGCTATGAGGATGCTTTGTAGATGGATCAATATGTATAACTGTGCCATCCTTATCTCCACCAACAACACTGTATGGATGAAATAGACAGGGTCTGGTTCCACCTGTGTGAGTCCCTCCCCCATATCATGTGATGGCAATAGTTGCCTCTTTTATGGAGATAACGGTGTATGGAACTCTGTGTATGATGGGTCTAGCATGGGGGTGTCCCTTGGATGAGTATGTGATGATGACGACGAGACCAGCTCGTGATGAAGGAAATAAGAAGGCCAGGTTGATCAAATGAAGGTACATGGGATGACTCAGGTTCGACCCTGATCTGTATATCTCAGGCACGGCTCGCTCCTACCCAGTCCCCCCATGCCTCTCTATGTGGACGTCGTCTCTGAACTGCCTAAGGCTGTGGGTCATTCGATGCTGGTGCTGGTGCTGGTGCTGGTGCTGCTGGTGGGCGGTGGATCGTTGAAATTGAGTCCCATAAACTCATCAACTACACAATAGACATCTCATGCATGGAATGATAATCTCTGGAGCAATAAAACTCTTTAATGAAATCTGCTGCAAGCAACAGCAAAAATATATATAAATGAATAATGAAAACATAGTACATTTCCTTACACAGTTATCGAGTTAGTTAGCTTACCATATAGCATATGATAGCCTCCATACGACGATCCAGCGTTGGGCAATCGCATGATGCTACTGGAAGTAATCATCAGATGTACCAGTAGGCCTATCTGGCATCTCAACAATGCAATCACACCAACCATCCCACTCAGCTATCCACTTGTGCTCTGCTTGTTAGTTCCTCGAAACGCCCCCACATGTTAATCTCATGCAAGGCTCTTATATCGGTAGGTGGGTGTGGGATTCCTTGGAAGCCACCAAATTATCTCAGCACTTTGTCTGGGTAGTAGTGCTCTACTAGATGGAAGCATACCAGCGGGACCCATGCACACCAAATGTCGCTGCCCACTAGCAGTATGGAGGCAAGAGTTTAGGATGGGACTGTAAGGTCCCATACAACCTGTTGAAAGGAAAAAAAGTACACTACTAATTAACAAAAATATCAAAATGTTACAATTTGAAGGGAGCAAGACATTGATAATGAATTTCAAGGAAATAAGGAATGAAAATCATACCTAATGCTCGTTTGTCGATCTAAAGGTGCTGACACTCAATCACAAGTGGTAGATACACTGGTCACATCAAAGTCACCCCAATGGCTGATAGTGGGCGCCCTACTGTAACTGTATAACTGTCGATAAATTGGGGCAATGTGGGGCAAGTGCTCCATGCCCATATCTACAAGACAACCAAGGGTCCTGTAATATCCCTGATTCCACGTGGGAAGCCAAGCATAGCTGCCTGACAGCCATGCCAAACAGGCTGCTCCCACGCATACTACTCGGCCCTCCAAGTCCTGAAGCAACTTCAGATACATCATGAGGACGTAATTTGATGACTTGTCCATAAATATGAATCTACCCAACAGCAACAAGATATACGCCCTAGCATAGCAACATCTGATCATAACATCATCTGCAAGATCTAATAGCACTCTAAAGTGGGTGTCTAACCATGACATCTTCCAACGACCAGCATCCATATTAGTCTCAAGCACGGTTCGAAATCTTAATAGCTCCTCACATAATCCGGGCCATGATCGTAACTACGTCGCCATCTATAGGTAGGCCAGTGAGAACGGCAATATCCTCCAATGTAACAGACCACTCTGGGTTTGGTAGGCTGCTCTTTTACTATTTCCTTACATTCCTTACTTTTGGCCTTCAAATTGAAGTTGCTGCAACATGTTGATACACCAGCTCAAGGCCATCCTCTAGGCCACACAACATTCTGACTTTCAACCGTACTCGTAATACCATGCCAGCACGATATCAAGCAGATATTGGATCGGTCTTTGATAACGTGTTCCAACACTTTCGTGAGGAACTAACTCCATGTGTCGCTTTCTCCTCATCGACAAGAGCATATACTAATGAGACTATATGATTTGCCCCATCTACTGCCACCGTATCAAGCAGTTTGTGCTTGTACTTGCTATAGGAAAGGTGCCATCAACTATAATCACGGTCTACAATGAATTAACGGATATAACTTAGTTGTGGATCTCTAATATGATGCTTCTAGACATGTTTGGAATCCAACCGAGAGTGATCCTGTTCAGTGATTTCATCAAAGCAGGTGTGGGGTCCTTCATACTTAGTGATGTGAAACCACCTACCATGTTTCTTAAACTACCTCTGAGTCTCTATTTACAACCTCTATTATGGGTATTAGTACATTTAACTGCCCATGATCTTGGATCCAAGTCCACCACCTTGAAATTGTAATGGTTCATTACGTGCCATATTTTAACTACTGTGTGAGATGATCTTTTGTCTCAAACCACATTCTAACCTTGAATTCATCGCTGAAGCTCTAATTCCCAGCACTCATTTCCTGTTCATCATCATATGTAGCATAAGCACTACGAACTTCAGCATTGAAAAAGGTATCGACATTGAGCTTCCTACTGCATCAATGTCAGTAGGAGCAATAAGCGGTACTAATCATTGCTCCTTGGTTGTACCTCGGAAAAGCATATTGTTGGGGAAAAGCTTCGACATTATAATTTCCATCATCATCATAGTTGTCACTTGATTCACTTGTCGAGGAGTCTTGCATGGCATTTGTATCATGACCACCTATTGAGGTAGGTGCACACATTTCCACTTATGCGCTGCTTATTGTCTGAATCGGAATAGAGTTTGAGTCTACTAACACTTCGATCCCAATATTTCTATTAATGCTCATTTCTCTTGTAAGTGCCTGCGACAATTTATTTTTGAATATCTACACATAAACAGCTATTGACCCTTTTGTACACCAACATCTCCCGTGCAATATCATCATTGGCCACTAGAATAATATCATAACGCAGCATCCTATCTCTAATAACTACCTTATGATATAGCTCCACCCGATGTGTACACCTATTTACTTTAGTCTATTGCAAATGATGTTCAGTATTTGCTCATACATAGAGTTCCTATTAATACTGATCACAATAACCGGCCACTTATCATAAACCAAAACCATCCTCCCCTTGCATAATGTTGCCATGAGCGTACAATATAAACTTCACCTTATCTATTTCCTCACCGACCCTACCATCTCATCAAAAATAGCTTGAATGCGTGAAATTTGCAACATCACACTTATGAATTGAACTCTCTCGTAATATTTAACATAACTCCTAATGCTACACTATATACCTTGATCTTGTAATAGTATATGGACATGGTGAATGTACAAAATCAGCGATAAAAATGAATGATATGACTTGATTTTCAAAGTTAAAATTAAAATTAAAATTAAAATTACTAATTTATAATCTACTTTATTTGTATGACTTTATATAAAGTTAATTTCTCCTTTTATGTAAAATTTTAAATGTTGATTTCTATCACTAATTTATAATCTAAATTATTTGTATCACTTTATATAAATTATAATTTTAAATGTTGATTTCTATTATGTAAAATTTTTCTTTTTTAACAAACCTATGTATCATATTAAATTCCCATAATTAATATAGAACACATAGACAAAAAAAAAAAAAAATTGAAATTTGCATACAACAACCAATATTCCCACAACTCACACAACCAATATTCAATAATGTAACATCAATAATTAAAAAAAAATGCAAAATTTCGTAATCATATAACAACCAATATTCCCACAACACATACAATCAATATTCAACAATGTAGCATCAATAATTCAAAAAATTTCAGAAATTACGAATTATACCACAATTCATTGCTGTTTCTTTTTCTCCTCTTTCTCGCGTGACGCTTCTCTTCTCACAAAATTGCTTCTTCCTCAATCGGGTGATCCAAAATTACTAATATATGGGCTAATTGCGTTCAATCGATTCTAATTTAGGAATTTGGGTTAGAGTTTTCGATTTAGGGATTTTGAAGTTCGGCGAAGGGAACGAATGATGAAGAAGGAGGCTGGGTGGGTTTTAGGTCCGCTAACCTCGTCTCTTGAAGAGACGAGGTTACTCACTAATGAACTCCTCTTTTCAAGAGACGAGATCAAATATTACAAGGTGATCTCGTCTCTTCAATAGATGAAGTTAGGCACTAACGACCTGGTCTCTCTAAGAGACGAGGTCATGTTGCCTAAAATCGGGATTAATTTCATCTCGATAGAAAATTTGTAATTCTTTTAAAAAATAATAATATTTTATTCCTTTTCCCTAAATTCTTATTCCAAATTTTAAGAATATATACTCATAAATTAAGATAAGGATAAGATATCATTTCTTAGTTATTCGGCACCCATAAGTCTAGTTTTTTAACAACATAAAACTTCAAGTCCGTTCTATCTTCTTTAAAATTACCGATTACACGGATAAAATGATGATACATTTTTATAAGACAAGTGTCTACAAATTTGGAAAATAAATTAATTATTCTACACTTTCTAAACAACAAGCAAGGTGGCTGGGACGAGCTAGCTATTTTCCATTTTTTATTCCATGGGCGGGACCACTCCGAGAATATAAAAGTCCGTGCACTTCGGTTATTTGGCACTTGCTTTGAATCATTTACCCTCCATCTCCAGCATCCAGCATTGCATACACGGCATATTAAATTGTCAGCATCTCTTTTTTTCTATGTTTGCGTTTGGGTCCAATTATTCTGTTAATGATTTTTCAGTGTAGAATTGAACAAAACTGAAAATTTTCTAGCAATTTTTGTTCATATTTGATCACTGCGTCTTTCACCATCGTACATCTGCCAATCTTATGTTAAAAACTCTAGTAGTAAATGTTGTTTTATTTGTATATAGTTAATTATTATTTGAATGTTTATATATTCCCTAACTCAGTACCTTTTTTTTTCCTTTCCTGGTTTTTTAGAGCGGGTATATCATGGGTAATTTCCTCTGTTGTGTCAAAGTTGATCAGTCGACCGTCGCAATGAAGCAAAGATTCGGGAAGTACGAGGATACGCTTCAACCAGGATGTCATTGCCTTCCTTGGATCCTCGGATGCCAGCTTGCCGGGCACCTTTCTCTTCGGGTGCAGCAGTTGGATGTGAAATGCGAAACCAAGACAAAGGTTTGTTTGCCCTATTCCAAAAGGCTGTATGGTGCTCTTTGTGCAATTGCATAATGTAAATTCTGCACCGATCTTCATTACGAATAAAGATATTTCTATATTTTATGAATCCAAGGCTTTGAATTCAGGGTTAATTTCCCTTTTTGTTTCTTTAATTTTTATTTCTGGCTGCCTCAGGACAACGTTTTTGTCAACGTTGTTGCGTCCATCCAATATCGAGCTCTGGCTGAAAAAGCTAGCGATGCATTTTACAAGCTCAGCAATACAAAGAGTCAAATCCAGGCTTATGTTTTTGATGGTATGGTTGATAGTTATATCAGATATTATGTACTAATTATAATACCAGATGGAAAGTCTCTCACTAGTTTTCCCTTTTTCCTTCTTTAATTTTCTTTTAATGAATTTAGTAATCAGAGCGAGTGTACCAAGACTGGATTTGGATGATGTTTTCGAGCAAAAAAACGACATAGCCAAAGCTGTAGAAAATGAACTGGAAAAGGTGAGATTTGAAACAAATCATAATACGTGTTTATTAGACAACGCCATACTAGATTTTAGTGAGTTCTTATGTTATTTCTGTTTGATTTTTGTAGGCTATGTCTGCATATGGATTTGAGATTGTGCAAACACTCATCGTCGACATCGCACCTGATGACCATGTTAAACGAGCAATGAATGAAATCAATGCAGGTACAAATTAATCACTAATACTGTGCTGATACAGACTTGAGATCTCTTGATTGCACTGAATGATGATTATGTTTCGAACATATAGATAAAAAAATAGTGAATTGTTCCATGATTTTAAGAATCTAAATGTTATGTGCGCTTTGCATCCTGGTTTGCTAAATTTACGTGTTCTATAATGTTCCGGCTTAGCTGCTAGGATGAGGGTAGCAGCAAATGAGAAAGCTGAAGCTGAAAAAATTATACAAATCAAGAAAGCGGAAGGTGAGGCCGAGTCGAAGTATCTTGCTGGACTTGGAATCGCTCGTCAGCGTCAAGCAATTGTTGATGGTTTGAGGGACAGTGTCCTAGGTTTCTCAGGGAATGTGCCAGGGACCACACCAAAGGATGTTCTGGACATGGTTCTTGTCACCCAGTATTTCGATACGATGAAGGAAATCGGTGCTGCATCGAAATCATCTGCTGTGTTCCTCCCTCATGGACCTGGTGCGATTCGTGATGTCGCCACCCAGATCCGTGAGGGGTGCTTCAGGCTAATTCCGTCCCCCATTAGCTACACCTCGATTGGTGTTTCGTATAAATTGGGTTTGTTTGGCATCAACAGACACTATAGTGTGATTTTAGTTTTCTAGTTTCTCCTTTTGTTATGTTGATTAAGGTGCTTCGATGGGTGTATTATATCTTATGCTTATGCAATTTTGACAATATGATACCAGCGCTTGAATAACATTTTCTATTTCAAAGAAAAACTGCAGCGGTTTTTTTAAGTCTTTATATTCATAAATTCTAATTTTATATCCGGCAAATCGCATCAATTACAAATCACTTTGCAAAAATTAGGAAAGATTCTTTTTTGAAAACGCTTTGTAAAATAGGAGTTGACAATTAATTGGGTTGAATTTCATTAACAAAATGATGTTGGTCTTATTGAAAGAACCTGAAAATCTTGATCTGAGATATTCAAAATTATAGCCAAACTGTTGCCAAATACAATTTTCTAAAAAAAAAAAAAAAGGTTTTATTGCTTTTTTCTTTTAACTTTAAAAAAGATTGACTAAAGAAAAAGCAAAAATAATTATTTTATTTGGGCTCCTCCATGGTGTGATGTCATTGTCCCTATAAAAGAGAATCATACCAGCCATAGTTCTTTTTTAAAAACCTCTTGTGTTGCTGTCATTTTTATTTTTAAAAGCTTTTTCAATTCTTGTGGTTTTCGATTTTTAAATTTTTGTTCTTTTTCATTTTCCTCTCTTCAGTGAGGAATATAAACATTTATTTTAAGGAACCTAAACTTTCATCCTCAAGTTCTAGAAAGACGCATTTTATTAATTTTGATAAAACTTCCAAGGATCTCAAAAGTCAAATCTCCTCTGCCCCTTCCCGTGTAGAGGACATGGGATTCAAATGGTTGTTGTTGGAAAGGATAAAGAGGGATGGGGTTGATTGATGTTGAACAAAGACAAGGAAAGGGAAATTTACTTGAAAAAATAATCCAATTATTTACACTATGATGAATACTAAGAAATATAAAATTAAAAAAAAAATTCTTGTGTATATATATATATATTATGTAAAGAAAAAATTAACTTTAAAAGAATATTCATGTTGGTCTCATACTACTTTAGAATTGAATTTAGTATAATGGTATTACTCTATGGCTTTTTAGAGCTCTCACCTTATCAAATTCTAGATGGAACCATACTTCTAATAGAATCACATCATTTGAAAAAAATAAAGACATTACACCTATTATGAAATAATTTCATTTTACATTCATCCATTTATTAATTGCAACATTACCTATTATATGCTAAAATAAAATGCCTTTCAATTAGAATAGAAACAGATTTAAAAAGAAATAAAGAAAATAACATAAAATGAAATTAATGGCACATTTAGTTTGTAGAATAAAATAAGATAGAAACACATTTTCAATTTTCAAAGAATAGAATAGAAAAATGATTGTTACTACTTTATTTAGATGCACTTAAAATGACATTAGTAATAGATTAGAGAGATGACTTGATTTTTGGCTTGACTATGAGGATAAGCTCCTATAGGTAGAACTACATCTATGATGGAAAAGAACATGAAATAATTGTTCCTTTGTCCTCAGTGAAATTGCAAATTTTCAATTTATAACTGTAACAATTCATGTAATAACTATTCCATTAAATAAGAGAAGAAAGTAAGAAACAGATCTATAGGAAGAGTAATGATTTTATATTACCTAAAAAAAAATCAACTAGATAGTTGTAAAAGATTTGCTATCATAGAAATAAAACACCAGACTTAATCAAACAATAAAACCTAGCCTAAATAATATAAAATAAAATGTGATCTCCCTGACGAAATTATGATGCTACATCAGCTATTCATTTGCAGCTATTCGATGATTCTAATTTCTATGTTAACTCTAGAGAAAGGGTCATGGCCCATGGGCACTCTATGATAAGGGTTACAAAGAGTGAGGTCAGAAAGTTTATTATGATGGTTCATAGTCATAGTTTGGATCATTTTCAGTGGTTCCTTTTGTGAAAGGCTGCTTTGGGCCGACCCATTTGGACTATCACAAAGCAGGGGATACTTATGGCTTATTTGGTCGAGTCTCCCTCTACTTTCAAAGTGCTTTCAAAACTAGATGGCACCATTTTAAGACGCGAAAGAATGCACTTCACTGATTTTGAAAAATAGAATTCAATCAAATATTTGTGGAGTATTGAACAATTATGAGTACAAATTATAGCAGTAATGGGAATTAATCAACAATCCCGAGAACCATGTTGATTGTTTTGGATCTATTTCTTTATCTATTGTGGCCACGGTGATTCAAAACTGCAGGTTGGTGGGTCCTACATATCCCATGGACCCATCCAAACTACAATCCAAAAGTCCAACCAATTTTTTTTTAATTTTTTAAAAGTAGAATTAAAAAAAAAAAAAAAAAAATTGGACCCATTTGGACCTTTCCCATAAACCGGTAAGTCCACTCTAGATCACCGCACAAAACAAGGTGATTTCGGCTCCATATTTTGAAGACCCAAACCTAGTAAGTCAAGTCCATGAAGGCGGACTCGACCAGTTTTGAGGAGATGTCTACTATTATCTTGTGCTTATCTGATGTACTAGTATCTTATGTCAGCCTAAGGTAGACAATAGAGATGTCATAGGTCTGTTCATCTTATCCTAGTTATTTTAACGTATTATTTTTATTATTTTTAAATAAATATATGTCAATAAATAAATAGAGATAAAATTAAATATTTTTACTCATAAATGATCAAATAGATTAGATATAGATAAAATAAAAAAACAAATTAAATATTTATAAAATACAAATGAAAATCAAATATCCAAACAACCCTAGTTGGGATTAGTCTATTTTATCCTTTTTTTAAGTCAAATGAAGCAGAAAATTGCAACCATACTTTTCTTGATTTTGAGGAAAAAAAATAAAAATAAAAAAGCAACCAAATGTGGTTTATGGTAGTAAATTATTACTGTAGAACATATTTTTAAGTAATGATAAATACATGCCAATGACCTTGTGCTTATGGTCTAATGGTATCTTCACCGGTCTCTCATGTGAGAGGTCTCAGGTTTGACTGTCTTCTCCTAGTTGCAATGGTAAAAAAAAAAAAATAATAATAATAATAATAATAATGATAATGGTAAATACATGTTTTAATATTTACATTTATTTTTGAAATTGAGTACTACGGCAAGATCTCTATAAGATGTATTTTTAATGCTCTATTTTACCGTTTTTATTAAGATAAAATAAAAATGAATTAATAAAACTACATCAAATCAAAACAAGGAGACAAGTGCTATTTTATTCTTTTGCTTTTCTAAATATTCTAGTATGCTTAATAATTTCTTTTGTTTTCATTTAATTTCTTATAATTCTTTCATGGCTAATTGATTAAGTAAAGGTTTAAAAGTATTTTATTTCATTTGATGGTCCAAATACTATCTTTTAAAAATAGAGGACTAAGTGCATATGAAATAAATATAAAAATTTATATTTATAATTTATCTTAGATATTTTTAACATATGAGATGACTGAATAATGGTCATGCTTCTTGAAGAACTATCGACAAGATTCCGATTTTAATGCCAGATGGAGGATTAAAAGATCTTATCCATTTATGAGGTTATTGTATGCATTGAAAAGAATGAGCTACCAGTCAAGAAAAAAAAAGAATAATCATAATTATAAACTATATAATTTTTTCTTTCTTAATTATGTGTAAAATTATTAATTAAGCCTAGTTTAGAATTTCTTTTAATAAAAAATATAAGTTTGATTGGTTGAGTTTATGATTGGATTCAAATTTGTGCACTCTTAATGAATCAAGTATTTGTTTCATTTTGAATAACCCTTATTATAAACCTATGTCAAATTAAAATAACAATTTATATATTGTAATGTCACGTCTAGTGCATAGGAATGATTTATAATGGAATGGATTAAATTGGAATGGAATGGAATGAGTTTACGAATGACAAATAATTCTTATGTTTGAAAGATTACATGGAATGGAATAACTAAAAGTGTAATTATCGAGAATGCCCTTAGTAATAAATGCAAAGTATTTATATGATAGGATAAAAAAGTAATTATATTCATGTAGTTAATAATAGTGGAATGGAATCACGATTCCTTCTTCTCAAAGGCGGAATCGGATTCCACTTCAAAGCCAGAATCGTTGATTCCAAGAAATCACGAATCCGGCTTCTAAAAACGCTTTGAAACACTAGGAAAAAGAATGGAAGCCAAAATCGAGATTCTATTCTAGCCTAATATTGCATACCAAATGTGCCATAAGAGTAAGACAGTGAGGTTCTTTTTTTCTTTATTATTATTATTATTTTGCCTCATGATAGTGAGATCCACCTATTTTACAAAATATACATCTCTAATTTAAAATTGCCATGATCCATCATATACTAGTTTAGGAAAGGATTCTTTCCAATTAAGATCATGATCAGCTTTATTATATGGAAGGTTTTATGGAGTGATAAATATGTGTACCATTTTCGAGAAAAAAATTACAAATATATAAATTAAAATAAAATTATAAAATTGTTATTACTATATCACATGTTAAAAATATGATATAAGGAGTTGTACAAATATTACATTTCTATCATACGAATAGTGATGTACTCTCGTAAACTTTTAAAAATAGCTATATTGCATAACCAATAAGAGATACAGGTCCAAATGTGTATCGTATGTTAGCAAATGTATCGTATATTCAACGTGCAATATAGCAATGATAATTATGTAATTATATTATCCAAATTTTGTTTATGCAATTTTTAAAAATAAAGGTTAAACATGAAATAATCTCAATTTTGTGTCATCTTCTTTTCACATCCATTTTATCACTATTTATTAATGTAACTCATCATCTATTACTATTATTAAAGATAATTACATGTCAAATATCTGTACTCTCAATTTTTACAGATTTAGTTCTATCTTGGACAAATTAGTGCTTCCATTTTTAAAATACACACAATTTAATGTCCTTATTAAATAATATTAGATAAAAATCTATTTTGTTGACCAAACGATAGCATATATATACTTTCAATTTTAGTAATTTAGTGCCATTCTTTTATATTTTAACAAATTTTGTTTAAGAGATTACTATTATTCCATTATCAAAATAAATATTGATTAAAAATCACTTAACGACACACTGTTCACTTACACTTACATTTCTACATCATAATATACGAATCATTAAAGACAGTATGCACATACTAGAAATAAAACAGAGCAAACATAGGTTAGGTACAAAGAGAAAAAGTTGTACATTCAATTAAAATTACTATATATATATATATATATATAGCTGAGTACTTTGCTTCCCAGTGATCACTGTAACCAAGTCCCAAGCTTCATCTTACTCGTGTATGCCTACATCGGGTTGGTCGGGTAAGTATATATCAATTTGGCTGAGTACCTTGTCCTACAAGTGTTCAATAATTCTGCACTTGTGGGGTAATATCCTTTCGGAAACAATTTATCAGGTTTTGCCCTGAGTCCCATATCAATTAATTCCTGCTAGTAAGATATTTGTAATGAGGCGAACAAGATAGCAAACAATGTAAAGTCCTTGGGAACCAATGAAGAACAAGGCAAGGCAAGATGATTAGAAGTCATATGAAGGTATTCCGGTGGATATTTCCACACTTTGTCATTGATAGTAAATTTATGTCAAGTTTAGAACTCACCAAATGACATGCATGAATTATTTTAGTTAAGTACTCATGGCATAATTAAATATTTTGTGGGTGATCATAGAATTAGACAATCAATCTTGCACTAGATCAAACATTCATTATGAACAATTTCTGTCTCGATATGCTTAATAATTTTAACCAAGTATGTAAAGCACATGTATTTCCCATTTTATCTTTTCCTTAACTCTAATGCTACTATTTTACAAGTAAAATCATAAGTACATAATGTAAGAAATAAACTCACTCGGCATTTGTGCGGATACTTCTAGTCAAGGAAATCATTGGGACACGAGTACTTGGCCTCCACGTCACCTATCTAAACAAGAGAAATACCTAAAATGAGTATCTCTTGAAAGTTCTACTTAAACTTGAAACTTTATTTTTACTAGGTTCGTCAAAAATTCGTATAGAGTGAAATTCCAACTTAAAATGGTCATAACTTACTCATTTTAACTCAGAATTTTGCATATAATATACTGATTTTTCCTACTTGAAAAGATCTATCCATTTCTAAGGTTATTTTCTACATAAAGGTCATTTGGTTGCTAAAAGCTATGGTACAGAACTAAAATGAAAATTCCCAGATTTTGCAAAACAATTTTCAACTCAACTTTATTCAAAAACCCTTTTAGCAAAAATATAGATATGTATATAGTTGAAAAATCCTTTGAGTACTTATATAGACTCATATTATATGTAAATTTAATGGTGTTGTCTCAACAAATATTTTTTTAAAGCAATTCATTGTAAAAGTGTTGAAACTTGAATTTACCAATCTTTTCTAGGTACTTTTGAGAAACTTTATAATTTCTTAGGTTGTTGTAAATGAGTATATTCTTATTTTTTTTCTAATTTCTTTTGTAAAACAAATAAATTATTTCCTTAACTTTGGTCTTTTACAATTTTGCTTCTAATGATATAAATAAAGTTTTCAAAAATTTATTAAGTTGTTGATGGTTTATAATGATTTTGAGTTGTGTATGTTACCTTTTTAAAGAAAAATGGTTTTGTTAAACAAGTCTTCTTATCCTTATATTCCATCTTCTAACTTCTTCAAAAATAAATTTTATATCCAAAACTTAGTTCTTTAAGTCTTTACCAATTTTTCTTGGAAAGAAATGATTAAGTTGTTGATAAAATTCATTACTTTTGAAATCATCATACTTTTTTTTATTTCTTTTGAAAATGAGTTTATTATTTATATACTTGAAATTCCTTATTTTTCTTATGTGGGTTTATAAATTAGAAGGGTGATTTTTATCTTAGTTTTGAAAACTAGTTTACTTCTTAGTTTTTTAATATAAAGTTGAAAGATTCTAATTTTGAGTTTTCTAAGAAAAATTTGTATATCAAACTTATTAATACTAAATTTTGTAACTTTATGCGACTCATCATAGTAGAAAAACATTTGTTTTGTTAGTTAACTTCTTGAAGAAAATCACTTTATTAAAAATCTTGGTAAGTTTAAAAAGAAGTTGAAATAATTTTTCCTATAGGTTTGCTAACAAAATCTTGATTTAAGCATAAAGTTATATATTTTTAGTTCCATTTTCCTTTATTAAGGACAAGTCCACTTTAAATTTTTTGTTAAGACAAGATCATTATGATGATCCATATTTATGAGCACATAATATGAAAAATGATGAAAATATATAAGATAAGAAGCAAGATAATAGTTAATAAGAAATATATAAATAATAAGCAAGATAATATATCAAGTATTGAGAACCTTAGATTTATCAAGATAGCCCGTCAAGCATTGAGCCTTAGCTTCATCAAGGCATCCCAGACTTTGTCCTAAAAGAAAAAAAGAAAAGAAAGAAAAGAAAAGCAATAATAGCAAGTTAGAGAAAGTTAGTGAGCATTAGGCTCTAAATATATATATATATATATATATGGATATACATATACTTAATAATATATAGAGTTAGATTAGAATCATAATAACAATAATAACAACAATAGTAACAATAATAATAATATGATAACATAATAATAACAAGATAATAAAATTGGAATTTATGTGCAAGAACAAAACATGAACATTTTGTTACTTTTAGTACTCATGTGAGTTTTAACACAACACCATATCATCTAAGTTAACATGACATGGTAAACTAAATGGTTGGAAGAAGTTTTACCTAAAGTATTTTGTGGTAGGAAGGAGATAATGAGTGTAGGATTATGTGGTTAATGGTATGGAGTAGAGGTTTGTGTAGAAAAGGATTTTGTGTGTAATTGGTGTAAGAGAGTTTTGGTAGAGAGAAAGTTTAGAAAGAGGATTTGTGGAGTGATTTTGAGAGAGATTGTTATATGAAATGAATGTGTGAAAGAAGTGAAAGGGAAAGGGTAATTATAGAATTTTTGGAGTCAAAATTAGATGTAATAAAATAAATTAAAAAGAAAAATAAATGAGAGGGGGAGGGGGATAGATAACGCCGGCCTTCAAGGAAAAGAGAGAGAAAAATTAATTTTGTTTGTATTTTGTAAAAAAATAATTAATCTGTCGGCTTCCCACTAGAGTCATCCTTAAACCCTGGTACGGTCTGTACCTCTTTCCTTTGAATCCTGAACTTGAGGCGTCAAACGGCCTTTTTCCAAATACTCTCTTGTCGGGTTCCTGGTATTTCTTTTTTCTGGCCCCTTCAATCACTCGGCCTTTTCCACCATCTCAGGGTAGGTCCTTACTCCAAACTCTTCCAATTTAATCCGCAACTCCTCATCTAGGCCTCCCAAAAATACTTGCTTCTTCAACTCCTCACTATCCCTGAAAGACTCAGGTGCATATTGCAGCAAGTGGACGAACTCAGTCTCATACTGTTCCACAGTTCTCCCCTTTTGTTTAACATGGAGGAAGTCAGCACTATACTTTACTCTCAAGCTGGAGGGAAAGTAATTGTCCAAAAATTCCGACGAAAAGATTCCCATGTAACCGGGGAAGGCAAGCTTCTTCTCTTAGAGTCCCACCAGACCCTCGCATTATATCTCAACATATAAGTTCCATATTCCACTTGTAAATAAGGTGGAATCTCATATGCAGCAAAAGATCGCTCAATTTGAGCTAGCCAATCCTCGGCTTCGTCTGGTTTACCAAACGCTCCATCAAAATACCGGTTACTCTTAATGAAGTCCGGTAAAGAGCTTCGGTGGGGTCTTCGGTATGGTGGAGGTGGTGGCATGGGCACATTATAGGAATGCTCCTCCTGTGGAGCAGGTGCTTCAGCAGTCACTTCCCTGTGATCTGCAGGTGGTGGATGTGGAGCAGAATCCCGGACACTTTGTCCTTGGTGCGGGTTCTGAACTGGGTTTTGGTTCTGGATGAATGTATTCAAGAGATTGGCTAATTGTCCAATCGCTTCAACACATCACCCTTGATTCTGAGGTGCAACTCTTTGAGGATTAGGTTGAGGTACGGCCGGTTGGTCGGCTTCGTTCGGGAGAGATTCCTGCTCCCGATTCCGAATCCGTTGGTTTCATCTGTTTACACATTGTTTAATAAATTTTAGTATTCTTAGGACGTTCTAAATTTTTAAGGAAATTAATTTGTCAACAAGATTCAAAATTTTGCGGGAATTCGGAAATCAATTTTAAAAAGGAATTGAATTTCATAAGTTTCATATAATCATAAGGAGAAACAAAAGAATTTACACATAGGGAAATAAGTTGCAATCTCAAAATAATAACATGAATGAATGAATGCTCATGCAATTTATATGTGGTTAATGTTCTTTATGTCTAATGTCTAGCATGCATGCTTTCTACAACTTCTTTCCTTTAAAATAAACATGATCCTTCATTACTTTAGCGAGCCATACAAAATATTACATCAAAGATTTCTGTCCCCAAAATTTGGCTAGCTACACTCTAGTTCCGATTCTAAACATTTTCCCTATTCCCGAAAGCATAACAAAATACAGGAAAAAGAAGGAATAAAATACTAACTATCCTGAAATCCTAAGGCAAATTGGCATCCCGCATTGCCTACTACAAAATAAGAAAAACAAGGACTTCACTTGGACTTCATGGGTTAGCTATCATCTCAGCCTTCACTCGTCACTAGTATCATCGGAGGTCGAACTAGGAGGTCGTCTCCTACTAGAAGAACCACCATCGTCCTGTCGGACGAACAGACTAAGGTATTCCCTTGTAGTCATCCTTCGCTTCCTAGCGGGTCGGACTAAAGGTTCTTGATCTCGTTCTTCACTTTCCTCCTCTTCTTCTGTTCCTTGCCCCTCCCTCGGGCTCACTTCTTCCTCATCACCTCTTGCTTTGGGTTCGCCTACTTGGTTCTCTACTATCTCGGGTTCTCTCATAGGCTCTCACCCACATTTTCAACTTCCATAGGCTCGGGGACCACGGGTTCTACTACTGCCAGATCGAGCACAGGTGGATATTCACCCTCAATATAAACATCTCTCCATAACATGGGATCTAATTCAGGTTCTACCCTTCCACTATCTGGTATCTCCAATACTCGATTAAAATCCCACACAATTTGATTAGGTTCTGGATTCACTCCACTTCCGGCTCAATGGTGGTGGGGTAGGGGTTCTAGGGACTACATTTTCCTCCAATTAGGATCCTCCTCGGGGTCCTCTTCTTCTTCTTCCTCCTCTACCTCTTCATTAACTTCATTACCCTCTCCAATCAAGGTGCACCATTCAATTGCATACCTATGTCACTGGCTGGTGGTGGAGCAATTACACGTGGTGGAAGAATGTCTAAGTAAACCGCATGCCAGGTAATATGGTTCCATGCATCCGCTATGTTCCAATCATGGTGGTCATACAAATCGTCATGGGCATACACATATAGAGGTCCTATAGGGATCCACACCCTAAAGTCTGAGGGGTCCGGTTTCCCCCATTCTTCAAGATAAAGGTAGCTTCCCTAGTCATGGGCTCATGCCCATACTCTACCATGATTCTTTCTAAGGTATAGATTGTCTCCAACTTAGTCCAATTCCTTCTCCCCATAGGATCATATCTCAGTTGGTCGACCACAGCGGCCCACCTAGTGTATCTCAACCCTTCTTTCCACAATTTGAACATCTCCCTATAGTCCGGGGTGCCTGGCTAGAGCAAAATCCTCACAGCTCTCTTAATCTCAATCTGTACTCCACCATGGTCTCATCGGTTCTCTTGGTGAAATTTCTAGCCCGTTCCCTGGTCTCACCCAAGGAGACCTACAACAACATAAGACTCCTAATTAGACTTAAGGAAAAATATTTCAACTCCATTTGAACCTATTAGTTAGATTTCTAAGTTTGGTTTCTTTTAATTCTATTGTCTTGTTTTATAACCTAGTGCTCTGATACCAACTTAAACTTCACCCATAGGGTATCCTAAACGTAACAGCCCGCCACATACTATATAAGACTCTCGAAATTCTATCCGAGCCCTTCGGAGTCTTGTATAGATGTAAAGCGTCCCTTTACGACAATAGAATACTCGATCAATGGAGTTAAGAAGTTTAATGTGGCATTCATTAGCCATAGATAATAAACCAAAACACATATATACTTTACAAAGTCTAAGGGGCATTCCCCGCAAAATAATATTAAGTCCATTACAGTCATCCAGAGTCCTTTAGTTTCCAACGGAAGTCTAAACAAAATCGAAATAAACTTCTAAGGGAAACTCCTAGCTCCGGTACCTGAGCTGTAGCCTGCCTTGGCCTAAGCCAAAAATTCATGCTGCAACAAGTAAAAACTATAGGGCGTAAGCTAACTAGCTTAGTGAGTGAAAACTTCCATATCACAATTAAGACAAATCATTCAAACAAGTGGTTACTCAAACAAATGATATGCATCAAACAAATGAGTTCAGCAAACATATGACCGGAAATCATATGTGGATGGACTTGCGCCCTCCATCCCGGGTTAGCAGATTAACGAATCCTGCGGTACGACGCCGTTTAAGCTCACGGTCAACTGAACAATAATTCGTTTTATGGATCACGATTAACCAACAATTTCGTTTTATGGATCACGATTAACCAACATATTCGTTTTATGGGTCACGAAAAACCAACAAATGCTAATGCTCCATCCCCGTCGTGATATGAATGAGTCCAATTATAATTGAGGTCCAATATAGATTAATCCAATTCTTTTAGGTGACCAACAATTATTCGCAGACAATCAATATAAATTCTAGCTAAACAAGCAGCTTAACACCCGGTTTCGATATTCCTTAAGTTCAACTTCACATATCAACAGACAAGTATATAATTCCCATATACCCCATCATGCATAATCATTTTTATCTTTGCCTAAACAACTAATGCCACTATCAATACAATCACAAGCAATAATTGAGAGCGGAAGTAATACTCACTCGGCCATGGTACGCCGGTCTCTTAATAATAGTAGTCGGGTGGTAGGGTATCGTCTTGCTCGGGATCACCTACCAAATAAGAACAACCTAATAAGAATCTCATCACTAAACTAATTCAAGCTATGCATCTAAACTACACAAAATCGGAATTCTCGCTATTTGCGGAAGTTCCAACTTAAAACGGCCATAACTTGGTCATTTTAACTCGGAATTTCGCAAATTTTATATCGATCTCTATCTACTTCGAAAGATCTATCTATTTCTAATATTATTTTCAAGTTTTGAAAACATTAAGGTCATGGAACAGAGGGATCAGATCTGTTCTGTAACGTTTCCGATTCCGAAAAATTGTTTCGCATTTGGTAAAAATGTTCCTAGTTGATGATTCATGTATAGATGGTATATGAATGAATTCCTAGTATGAATGTCATGTAATGAGCTCAATATATGCATGGTCTTGATGATTTTTGATGATGAACTCTTATGAACTCCTAATTATTATAAAACTCCATAATGGTCACTTCTAAAAAGCTATTCTTTCCAACTTTACATTCCCTAGGGTTTTTAGGATTTTATTCTTGGAATTTACTTGTTATCTAAATAAAAATGAGTTCTTAACATCTATACTATCCATGACCTTCATTTATGCATAAAAATCCACATTTTTCACTTGGTAAATATGTTTTTAAACAAGCTTTTCACAAAAATCCGAATTTTGGAAATTTTCTTTTCTTGCATTTTTCCTATGAGAAAACTTGTTTAATGCATCAAAAATTGAAGCTTTATTATATCTATTGCCTAAAGACTTCATTTAACTCATAAAACATGCAATTTGAGCTTGGACACTAAGTGTTTATGTAGGCATTATCCCAAAATACGAATTTAGCAATTTAATCACTATCTCAAAATTTTCCATTCTAACTTCACTACTTGTTTTACATATTACTCATGCCTAAACTCATTTAAACTTATAAAAATCATTCCTTAAGGATACCTATTACATATACCTTCCATTTTTCATGAAAAATATGAGTTTTAAAGTGGTTTTGGTGGTTTTTAAAATAGGGTTCCAAAATCATCCGAATTTCCATAATACATTTCTAACCAAAATCTTTTCTTTTTCAAGTTTCTTGCCTCCTATACATGAAGATCTACCATCTAACACATCTATATACATGCAAGACTAAGCTTTTATGATCATAAATGCATGTAAGCTCAAAACAACCACATGAACATAAATATCAATGAATGTATGAGTGTCTAACACTTAGATCTACCACATATGGTGCATGAATCATGAGTTTCATGGCATGAACATAAATTTCTATGCAAGATCCCTACTTTACATGCATGAACATAACATTATCTCAAAAAAACTCTTTTAAACACTAGATCCACTTCTTGTGATGGCTTGATATTCTTGTATAAGTGTTTTCATGTCCCTAGCATATGCTCATTGGGATTAAATGTGAAAAACACACAAGAATGGTCTTGCCATTACAAGATAATGTAGGAATAAGGTTTAGAATCATCACCTAAATGGAGATGTAGAGATGAAAAGAAGAGAAATGAGTTTGTGTGTGTGTGTATTGGGGGGGGGTGGGGGGGGGGGGGGGGGGGGGGGGTCGGTGGGGTGGGTGGGGTTTCACGGCAAGAGGATGAGAGTAGAGAGGGTTTTGATTCTTTTACCAATTTTGAAAGAGTGAAAAATGAGGAGAGAGAGAGAACATTAGCTTGTATATTAAATGGATTAGGTTTTTAATTGTATAAAAAGAGTAAAAATAAAACAAAATGAGAAGGGGGGGGGGGGGGGGGGGGCGGCGCGCTGGCCATGGTCTGTGTGGGAGGGAGAGAGAGTTGAAAATTTGATAAATTTGTAATTTATGTAATAAAATGTAATTAATGTAATAATTACTTAGGAAACAAAATTTCTTAGAAAAGAAAATTGAAATGAATAGTTATAAGGATGTAAGAATAGGGTATGGGTAGTGTGTAGTGTAGGTTGTACTTGTGAATAGTAGACAAGACATCTACTTTACCGATTATAATGAAATTATGGGAAAAAGGCTATAACTGTAATTTTTATAGCCCGGAAAATTATAAAATTGATATTTTTGAAATCCTTATAAAATTCTGGTTCTAATGAATATTCTGGAATATTTTTCTGAGTTTGTAGTCCCAGGACACGTTTTTCCGTAATTAAGCTTGGGAAGGCCCGGAATTGAAAAATTCCCGAATTTAAAAATTTTTAAGGTTTAAAATATACTTTAAAACAATAATTCATATTCATTTACTTTATAAAACTTCTTTTATTATAAAACCCAAGAAAAGCTGGATTTAGGGTTCCTAAGCTTCTCTCACTAGACTTAAACTGGATTGGATTAGGGTTTCGCTTTTCAACTCCTGGGGTTTACTTAACTACTGATAATACCAGGGTTTACATTATCCTTTTAATGGATATTATTAGCCAAAGCTTAAATGAGAGGTTGTTGTTAGATATAAATGATTGATATCTTAAAAACCACATGTGATAGGATAGGTTGAATTTGATAGAAGTTTGATTTGTTTTAGGATGGTTGATTCTTTCTAAATGTGTCATAAGAAGATATTGATAAAATGTTACCTTTTGTAATAATAGGAGTTTGAGGATTAAATTGATGATCTCTTACATGATTTGATAATAGGGAATACATATGTGGTCTTAAAAAATTAAATGTGAATTTGGAATTATAAATTATGTATGGATGATGACATGAGAGGATTTATGGAACTGAGATTTTGATTGGTATTATTTAGGACCCTGAAGGACCTAAATGAATGGATTAGTTCACCTACATGTCTAATCGAGAAATAAAGATTGATAAATTGACTTGAACTTGAATATCATCTCTTGGATGAATCAAGAATGGAAATTTGTTTTTTGTTGCTACACGAATTAATTTAGATGAATTAATGAAGATGTCATAATTATGGAATTGAATGAGAAATTGAGGATGAGGGTATTTGTCTCGTTTGGAGAATGCTGAATGAATATGTGGTTTATTGATTCATGTGAGGTGATAATGGAATTTATGAATCCTAATAAAATGTTTTGATGAGTCTTTGAATGGTTAATTGTTTGTTGGTTGAGTTTGCGATTACAAAGTATAGAAGGGTGGTGTTCGGGTTTCATGATTTATAAACCTAGTATTCTACACCTAAACTCGGTATTAAAAGGCAAGTTCACCTATCGTTTTAGTAGCATAGACTAGAGTATAGGGTCGTCTCCACAAGGAACATTTTCAAGCATTAGTACTATTCTAATCTTCCTATTATCTAGCAGATCGATTAAGAGAATAGATTGGATGAAAGTTAATTAATCTAAAATTAAGAATTGCACTAAGTTATATGAATAACATAACACACAGAGATAAAACATAACAAACACAATCAGATTCATTCATTTCCTTAACATTAATTCACACATATGTTTCTCTAATGATCGCTATCTACAAGAATCCATTAAGCAAGTGAATGTTCTTCTCAGAAGAATTCACATCTAACAAAAAGTGTGTCCATCGAAAGCTCCTGATTAATAGCTACTTTAATGTTGCATTGTGATTAAACTATTTCTGAATTCTCCAAACGAATACAGAAAGTTTCACCATGATATCTCTGTCACTATAAGCAACTCGTTTAGTAAACAAGATCTATTCAATGGAATCATCTCTCGATGTCTTCCATTGAAATCTGGTCAAGAAGGTGTGTGCCTTCACTACTTCTTGAGATTATTAATTCTATTTATTAGAACTAGATAATTATTAGATGAATTGAACTTTAATGATCAAATTCAAGTTAATCCCATGAATAAATCCTATTCTCTACTCATATATAATGACAAAACAATAAATAAACAATAATAGAAAGAATCAACACAATAGAAGAGAAGAGAGAGTAGAGAAAAGACAAAACCCCTTTTACTGAATTTGAATGAAGATTTGGAGTCTTGCACACACATGGACGACATGACTCCTTTGACTTTTTCAAGTTCTTCAAGAAAAATTACAACTTTCAAACAAATATAAGATCACCAACACATACTATGAACAGATACAATCATCACAAACTAACCCTCTCCTTCTTTATACAAGATGTCAAGGTCCTACAAATACAATGAAAGAGATGAGAAGGTGTGATAATGTCTATCCTCTTTTTTTATGTTGGAAAGGGTGTGTGTATTTTATAATCACTCAATTTCTTTGAAAAGGCATCTGATGAAAATATATAACCTTAAGTAAAAGACATACTGTTTAGTGAAAAGAAACATAAAAGTCGTATCCATGCCTTTTAAGTTATCGCGCCTCTTCAAATTTTCATATCACAAGCAACCAAAGGGGGGTGATTCTTGCTGTAGCCAAATTTCTTCTTGTATCCATTTCAATCACAAGCGACCAAAAGGGAGTGATTCTCGTTGTTCTTCATTTTTCTCTAATTTACGGGCGAACAGAGGAGCGGGATTAGTTCTATGATCGAATTTCTCCCTCCTCATCCCAGATCACGGTCGACCAAAGGGGCATGATTGCTTCTAATCTTCATTATTCTCTATCATGTGCGGCCAATAGGGCGTGATTGCTTCTGTGGGTGTTATTTTTCTCCTATCTCGCCATGATTTGTGTCCATTTTGCTCTAAATTGCTCCAAAATGTGTTGTTATGATTAAAAGTCACCTGAATTGGAAATATTGTTGATTTAAGTATCAATTCTTGAATAGAAACATAATATTAAGCCCTAGATTTTACTTAATCAACCATTAAGATTATGGACATTTCATGCCTATCAAAGGGTTATAATGATAAGAGATAAGATAAGGTCTTCGATAGGAATGAGATGGTTGACAAATAACGTGTAAGGATTGATAATAAGAACATTGATTTGAGATTGGATTATGGAGATAATGAGTTAAAGGCTCAAAACTTGGAAATATTTAAGATTTACATATCCTCATAGGACACTTCATGCCTTTTGTGAAAATAAATATAGAATCAAGAGGTTATATAATTGATTATAAGTATTGGGATCAAATGATCATCAAGGACAAATACATTGCCAAATATGATGCTTAGTCTGACATAATCAATTATTTTTCATTAAAATTGGTTTATATGATCATATTGGTGTATATATGTTCTAAATAGATAAATATGAATTTGAGTTGATAAATAAAGAATAAGTAGAGATATTAGGATTGAGATCTATGTCTGTTGGCTTTGTGGCTATTGCAAATGGTCAAATATGGGTCATGGGCTTTCCAGACCCACTCCAACCCGTCACCCATTTGGCCTAGGCTACTTGATAGACCCGTTCGAATCACTCAAGATCAATAAAAGTAGATGTAGATTAGTGGACTCAACCCACGTCCATGATAACCATCACTAATTGTTCATTATCCCTTGATCTCACTACGAGAATAACCACAAGTGATCACTCCACTATGTATACCTTCTCTGACACCATTAGAACAATAATGCTTATTGACTTCTAACATGTGAACTGACTTAAGCATCAAAGCGACTTAAACAATCATGTTTTACATAGCAAATTTTATGAGCATGTGTGATTAATAGAATAAGCATGTGAAAGCCAATACATAGAATATGCTAGTGTTAGTATGGATATATGTGTGGTATAATTTATGCTAATGTTTATGTGTAAGTAGTGTTGTGCTTGTGATGTTGTAAGTATAATGAAGAGACTTGAAATTTGGTTAAAACAAGCTTAGAATATCCCCAAAACATAGTAGATTTTTGAGCCATGAAACAAGCCTAACAACATTAATTCTTGGCCTAAAACAAGCCCAAACCCATGGAAAATGAAGCCTCCACTTCAGCTGCACCAAAAGTTAAGATTTTGATAAGTATAAGCCCCATACTTTGTCAAAAACACTCTTCCAAAATCAGACCAAAATTCCATACGAATTTTCCTATCTTTTCCTAAACTTTCTTCATTTGTCTATTTAAACAATATCACCTAAACTCTTAGCACGACAAGCTCTTAGATTCAAGTGTTTCTCAATAAGCCAAAGCTTCCTAAGGTAAGTTTATACTTGTTTGAAAACTCATTTGCTTGTTTAAGTTTCTTTAAACACGTGAGTTTTGTGTTACAATGAATATGCAAGTTGAAATGAGTTCCTGAGGAGGTGCATGTGCTATTTGTATATGAGGTAGCATTTTGGTTATATATGAGTTGTTGGTATGTGCTAAATAGGCAACAAGAGTGTTGAAGTGAATGAAGTTAGGAATGAGTAGGGTTAGATTGTTTAGAGTAGAATGAATAGGCTAAATGAGGGTTGGATGATGAATCGTGTTTGAAATGGTAAATGAAGATGTTTGATGAGTTTGAAGTGAAGATTTTGTGTGTTAAAAGAAGTTAGAATATATATAGGTTAAGGTTTGGTGTTGGAAATGTGTTTAAAGGAAGTTTGGAAATGAAAACTTTAGTAAAAAGTTAGTGTTTTCCAAACAGGTAAGTCTGTAATTTTTCCGACAATCTGTGCTACAATATACACCATCTCAACACCACTGGCATAGGGGTTAGCACGGCTGGCGTACACAGCAATATTGCCGGTGTTGGGGGTATTCACGAGTGTGGACCGACCCTGTGGAACTCTTAGAAATTTTGAAAAATTTGAGTTGCAGACTACACCGATTCAACGCCGCCAACGTAGACCACAACACTGCCGACGTTTATGTTAACACTGTTGGAGTCAGCAAGTGTAGAATTTTTAGTGCTGACTACACAGCCTGAACATCGCCGACGTTGGAGGGCGGCGTAACGCCTATAGTTTTTCATTTTCAAAACTTCACCAAACCATTCCTTTAGCTTGTTAATTTATCTTGTGATGATTTTATGAGTTTGTATGAGATTGTTTGATATACAAATGATATGTTCTAACTTTACTTTGGATTCATTTGAATTCTCATGAGAGTTAAGTCTAGAATTAGTTATGTTCTAAGTATGATTTAAAGTGTTTATATTGATTTAAATTGAATTTCATTGTAGCAGTGACGGATACTCTTTTGAGTTCCTCTACTGATTTTCAATTGAGTGCTTCTATTGGTTCCCTTCATAGCACAGGTACACAATAACATACTTAATTTATTGCTTAGGATAGACATACTTTAAGTTACTTTAATTTAAGAAAACTTGTTGTACGATTGTCTATCATGCTATTGAATCCGATTTGGGGAGTAGCACCTTACTTAGATTAGGGGTACGATAGTTTAGGTGCTTAGACCACCCCTATCATGATATAATGACTTTTATAAGTGGTTCAGTAGGTAGTCGATAGGGTATTTGGTATCGGTATAATATTTACTTATTTTTAAAAGGATGTAATATGATGTAATTCAATGTTTATGGGAACATTTGAATTAGGTGATATTATAGGTTAAGTTAAATAAAGTCGAGAAACGACTAAGCACCTTAAATGAGATTACTTATTCGTTATTAGATAGATTTATTTAGGAGATATAAGTATCCGAGCTACATATATCAACCCTCTGAGCGTCGAGATCGTTACTCAGGTTTTCCTAGATGCCCCTGTTGTCCGAAGTTTGAATACTCCAGTGTTGTTTGGCTAATTAAGGATTATCTAATAACTTAATGATTGTGGCATTTGCATGTAGCCTAAGCTTGTATGCCATTAAGCTTGTGTTTTTGTTACTTGTGTACTAGGCACTTCGTTCATATTTTGTCAATTTCATGTGGTGATGACAACAATAAGTTTTATGCGAGTATAGGCTATGGTACAGACTTTGAGGACTTCCTAGATGATATGGAGGATTAAATGTTGACCATGGACCTTGATGGATTTCCTTTTGTAATAGACTAGCTTAATGTAGCTTTGGATATATGTAATAGATGTTATAGTTTTGTCTATCTTTTATGTCTTTTGTATAGGGCTTGTTATTAGCCTTTGTTTGTAATATCTTTACTTAACTATGTATGTTTTAAGTTCATATCTTTTATGAAATGTGATGATGAAGATGTTATGTTTTTCTTAAAAGTTTTCAAAAGTTAATAGTTTTCAAATTTGTTCTTTTGAAAATTTAGACAAACAATTATTCAAACACTTCATTAAAGATAACCTTACATATAATACTGCAAGTTATATGCGGTTGGGGAGCCGCATTCACCCATTTTAAATATCGAGGTGAGTTTGAGTCCTTACAGTAACCTTGACAAAACCCAAAGGCAATACAAATATTAGGGACGCAATAATAGTTAGACAAAACCCAAAGGTAATACAAAGATTAAGGGACTTTTGGATTGATTGGTTACTACAAGCAAATTGTGAAGAATGATTGCTAATAATCCTCGTTAATTAAGGCTATATGAGAAGAAACATTTTGTTCATGATTTGGAGTTAGCAGTTGTGGTTTTAGTTGTAAGAGAAGTGAAAAATGTATACCGACTATAGAGTTTGGAATATATCTTTACCTAAAGCAAACTAAGTATGAGATATAGGAGTGGTTATAGCTTATAAAAGGCTATGACTTAATGTAAGCCCCCAAATTTTTTTAGAATGGTTTTGGAATACCGAATCGAAACCCTAAAGTTTCACCCAAGTTAAAACCGAACCTTAATCAATTTCGATCATGGGACCTTAATCAATTTCGATCATGGGATTTCATAAGAGAATTTTCAAAAACAAAAATAGAAAGTTCAATAATCGTTCAATTCAAAAACCCGAACATGAGAAGGACCACCTATCCGATCCTTGATATAAACCCCTCAATTTCTAGGATAAAGTTGGATTAAATCCTAACCCTAGTCAAACTAGAGTTTCAAAAGTCAACAATGGTCAAGACAATTAAACAATTTCAACTCCCGCAATCCCGCGTTCTCAAACCCTAGAAAACGAAATTAAGTTAGTGGCTTAAAATAGTTCGTAATAATATAGGGTAACATAAAAACATCATATTCGCGAATTTCGAATGTCATTCGGACTCAATCGGGATCAGTTCTCGAAAAGAGTGTCTTGAAGCTCGGAATATTAAAAATATTCCAATAACACCAAAAGACTCATAATTAAACAAGGATTTCAAAAACATCAGTTTTAAAATTTTTTAGTAACTAAAAATAACAGATATAGCTTATTTACGGGTATTTTTATTACAACTAGTATTTTATATGTCTAGTCTACTATTCATTACTATTTCACTATGTCTACTTTTTCTTACACCATTTTCTTACTACCTACATACCTATTTTCTTATACTTTTACATTTCCAATACATCTTATATCAAATCATAACTTACATATTAATTATTTTCTTACATGATACACACAAAAATCAACTCACTGTCCTCCCTTTCCTCCATGGCCGGTGCTAGCTCCCTCTCTCTGTCACGCCTTATAGGGGTATCCTAAACATAACAGTCCACCACATACCATATAAGACTCTCGAATCACTATCCAAGTCTTTCGGGGTCTCATATAGATGTAAAGCGTCCCTTTACGATAATAAAATACTCTATTCAATGGGGTTAAGTAGTTTAACCCGACATTCAATAGCGTTAGATAATAATTCAAAACGCATATGCAATAGATTGCAAATTCCAAGGGGCATTCCCCCACAAAAGAATATTTAATAGTCCATTACAGTCATCCAAAGTCTTTTAGTTTCCTGTGGAAGTCTAGACAAATTGGATACAACTTCTATAGGAAACGCCTAGCTCCTGTACCTGAGCTATAGCCTGTCTTGGTCTAAGCCAAATAAACTCGTGCTGCAACAAATAAAAACTATAGGGGCGTAAGCTATACTAGTTTAGTGAGTGAAAACTTCCATATCACAATTATAACACATCATTCAATTAAGTAATTAATCGGACAAATGATATGCACCAAACACATGAATTCAGCAAACATATGACCAGCCGGAAATCATATGTGGATGGACTTACGCCCTCCATCCCCGGGTTAGCAGATTAACGAATCATGCAGTACAACGCCGTTTAAGCTCATGGTCAACCAACTCATATATTCGTTTTATGGATCACGATTAACTAACTTATATTCGTTTATGGATCACGATTAACCCGCTCATATTCGTTTTATGGATCACAAAAAACCAACAAATGCTAATGCTTCATCCCCATCATGTTATGAATGAGTTCAAGTTCATCTTCAATTTCGAATAATCAATTATACCAGTTCTTTTAGGTGATTAAGCAATACTCGTAGACAATCAATTCTAGCTCATCTATACAAGCAATGATTTATCACCCGACTTCGATATTCTTTAAATTCAACTTCATATAACAACAACAGACAAATATAATTCCCGTTCAACCCCATCATGCCTATTCATTTTATCTTTGCTAAGTAACTAATGCAACTATCCTTACAATCACAAGCAATAATTAAAATTGGAAGTGATACTCACTCGGCCATGGTACACCGGTCTTTTAATAGTAGTAATCGGGTGGTAAGGATTCGTCGGTTTCGGGATCACCTACCAAGGAAAAATACCCTAATAAGTACTTCATCACTTAACTAATCCAAACTATGCATTAAAACTAGTCAAAATCGTAATTCTCGCTATTTGCAGAAGTTTCAACTTAAAACAGCCATAACTTGGTCATTTTAACTCGGAATTTCGCAAATTTTATATTGATTTCTATCTACTTCGAAAGATCTATCTAATTACAATATTATTTCCAAGTTTTGAAAACATTTAGGCCATGGAACAGAGGGATAAGATCTGATCAGTAACCATTCCCATTTCCAAAAAAGAATTTTGTATTTGTTTGAAATGTATCTAGTTGATAATTCAAGTATATTTGAAGTATGAATGATTTCCTATCATGAATGATATGTGATGAGTTCAATGTGTGCATGATATTGATGATTTTTGGTAAAAGAAACTTTCAAAACTCCTTAATTTTGCAAGACTCCAACAATAACTACTTCTTGAAAATCCAATTTTCTAATTTTGACATCTCATTAGTGTTTTGGATTTCATTCTTAGGAATTTCTAGTTATCTTAATTAAAAATGAGTCTTCATCACATATATTACCCAAGACCTTCATTTCTACATAAAATTTACATTTTTCACTATGCAAATATGTTTTCAAATAGGCTTTACTCAAAAATCCGAATATTAGAAAATCCACTTTTTGAATGATTCATTTGAGAAAACTTGTGTAGCGCATTAAAATTTAAGATTTTACTATATCTACTACCTAAGGACTTCATTTAATACATAAAATATTCATTTTGAGCTTGAACAATAGATGTTTATATAGGCAGCATCCAAAGTTATGAATTTTACAAGCTGACTACTAAATCAAAAATTTTCATCTTGAATCTACTTCTTGTTTTACACATTAATCTCATTAAAACTCATTTCAACTTATAGAAATCACTACTTAATAATACTTATTACTTATACCCTTCATTTTTGACATAAAACATGAGTTTCAAAGTTGATACAAGGGTTTTTAAAATAGGGCTTCGAAATCATACGAATTTTCTTTTGAACATTTCTAGCAAAGACCTTTTCTTTTTAAGTTCCTTATCTTATCTACATAAAGATCTACCAACTATCACATTTATATACATAAGACTAAATCTTTATGAGCATTAATGCATGAAAATACAAAATATCTATATGAACATGAATGTCAAGTATAATATGAGTGTCTAAGTGCTAGATCTACTACTTATACTGCATGAAAAGGAGTTTAAGAGTATGGACATATATTTTTCATGCAAGATCTCTACTTTTATATGCATGAACATGATGATATCTCAACAAAAGCTCATCAAACACAAGATCTACTCTTGTGATGGCTTGATATTCATGTATTAGCATTTTCTTGTCCCTAGCACTTGTTCATGGGGATTTAAGATGAAAATACACATGAATGATCTTGCCATTATAAGATTAAGTAGTAAGAAGCTTAAAAATCATCACCTAAAGAAGGATTTGATGAAGAAATGAACTTGATGTGTGTGTGTGTGAGGGTAGTGGTGGTCACGGCAATAGAAGGAAGAGAAGAGAGAGTTTGTGATTTTTTTGAACAAAAGAAATGAAATGAAAGAGAGAGAAAGTTAAAGGAATATATATATATATATATATATATATATATTAAGTGAATTAGGGTTTTTTTCGTATTATAAAAAGAAGAAAATAAAAAAATTTGAGGGGGAAAATAGGGGGGTGCACCGGCCATCTTTGAGAGAGAGAGAGAGAGATTTAATTTTATTTGAAATTGTAATTTATGTAATAAAATGTATTAAATGTAATAATTTGTTAAGAGACAAATTTTTATTGGAAAAGAAAATGTAATTGAGTGTTTGTAAGGATGTAAGACTAGGGTATGGGTAGTGTGTGTTGTAGATTGTACTTGTGAACAGTGATAAATAGTAGACAAGATATCTACTTTACTGGTAGTAAAGAAAATACGAGAAAAAGGCTATAACTATAATTTTTATAATCCGAAAAATTATAAAACTTATATTTTTGAAATCCTTATAAATTTTTGATTCTAAAGAGTATTCCGGAATATTTTTCTGAGTTTCTAGTCCCGAGGCTCGCTTTTCCATAATGAGGCTCGGAAAGGCCCGGAATAAAAAATTTTTTGAAATCAAAACTTTCCATGGTTTGAAATATACTTTAAAATAATATTTCACATTAATTTATTTTATAAAAGTTCTTTTGATATGAAACCAAAGGAAAGCCGAATCTAGGGCTTCTAAGTTTCTCTCACAGGGCTTGAACTAATCCAGTTTAGGGTTTCGTTTTCCGGTTTCCAAAGTTTATTTGATTACTAGAAAAACCGGGGTTTACACACACTCTCTCTCTCATTTATTTTTCTTTTTCAATTATTTTATTACATCAATAATTCACTTGAAAAATTCTATAAATACCCCTTCCTCCTTCATTCTTTCACACATCCATTTTACATAACAAAAATCTACCAAAATACTCTCTCAAAACCTCTCTCCAACAAATCTCTCTCAAAATACTCTCTACCATTCCCTACAACTTCAAGAAAAAATAACAAACACAAAACCCATTCATCTCTTTTTAAACCTTCCATTAAACCTTAGGTAAAATCCTACTTAAATTTCTTCATGTTCATATAACTTAACATGAGCTTAGTGTATATTTTTTAGGCTCATATGAGTTAAAGAAGCAACAATATGTTCATGTTTTGTTTTTGTTCATCTTCATATTTTACATTATGTTATTATGTTGTTGTTATTATTGTTATTATTTTTCTCTAATCTAACTTATATAATATTATGTATACTATGTATATATATTTAGAGCATGTCTTGCAATTTATTTATTTACTTATTTTATGCAATTTATTAAGACTAGTCTTTCTAGTCTTAGACTTGTCCATATCAAAGTAAAAACAATTTTCTTTCCTTTCTTTTCGTTTCTTTTCTTTTGGGACTAGTCTATTCTTAGTCCCGGGTTGCCTTAATGAAGCTAAGACTCCCAATATGATCAGGATACCTTGATGAAGCTAAGGTTCTCAATGCTTGACTATTTTACTATGTTTATTTACTTACAAGTAATTTTTTTTATCTTATTATGTATTATTTTTACTTTTACATTACTACATATTCATGCATGATTAAGAATGTTGTTGTCTTAAATAAAAATAAAAATAGGTCCTTTCTTAAATAAAGAAAAGTAAACTAGATTTCTTAACAAAAGGAATTTTCAAAAAAAAATCTAAGTTTTGTTTTAACTCTTTTTACATGATAAGCTAACATAAATTCTAGAAAAATTAGTAATGCAGATTTCTTCAAAATAATAAAAGGAACTCATTTCTTTTATAAATCAAAACTTAATACTTCATAAAGAAAGAATTTTAAGCATCGAAGGATTTTAACTTAACCATATCTTTTATAAGACTTAAGTAGATTCATTTTAGACTTTGAAAATCACCTACTAAGAAAGTCTCTTCAAAACTTAATATGTTGTTATTCTCTTTTCAAAATTTAAAATGAAATTTTGCTAAGTTCTAATGTTAGTAATTCTTTATTAAGAAAGCTTTTCTTATAAACTTGTCTAAGAAAATTATTCTACTATTTAACAAATATTAAGAATAAAACAAGTTTTTCAAACCGAGATAAAGTCAACTCACTAATTTGAAAACCAACTTAAAAAAATAAAATTTGCCAAGAAAGTAAAGTTTTAAAGGTATATCTATTTTCTAAGAAAGAGAAATGATATAAAAATAAAAGGAAAATATACATTTAACACAACTTCAAAAATTTGACCACATCAAAAACTTAAAGGATATTTTGAAAAACTTATTTTTCAATCACTAGAAATAATTTGGTAGATAACTTAAAGAACAAATTTTTGAAAAAGAATTTACTTTTGAAAAGTGAGAAAATAAAATTATAATAGGAAAACATTTACTCATAACCACTCAAATATACTTTTCTAAACAAATTAAAAAAGAGAAATTCTCAAAAGTTTTATCTTTTAAACCATCAAAGATAAATTGTTTATGAAATATCAATATTGAGACAACACTACAAAAATCATGCATACAATATGAGTGCTTATATATGTTCAAAGGATTCTTCAACTATATATATATCTATATATTTTTCTTAAGGATTTTTGAGTAAAGTAAAGTTTGGAAAAAAATCATATTTTGTAAACTATAATTTGTAACTATTCTGTACCGTAGTATTTTCCAACCCAAATGGCTTTTTATGACAAAAATAACCTTAGAAATGGATAGATATTTTCAAGTAGGTAGAAAACGGTATATTATTTGCGCAATTCCTAGTTAAAATGACCAAGTTATGACCATTTTAAATTGGAATTACCTTCTATACGAATTTTAACGATCTTATGACATAGATTTTGATAAGTACCATAGAATCAATACAAAATACTCATTATGGGTATTCTCCTTGATTAGGTGATGCCCAGGAGGAGTATTCATACCTAGAGGATTATTTTGATTAGTGGATTTACCGATCGACTCATCCATAAGAAAGATAGATCATCATGGCCAAGTGAGTTTATTTTCTACCTTTTACGTACTTGGTTGTGCTTGTAGCTAGAGGCACTAGAAGCAAGAAAAGATGAAAATGAATTATGTATGATAATATTGGTTGAAAGAATGTTAAGTATACCAATACATGAATCGTTGTTAATTAACTTATGTTTTAGTATTATTCTGTTGGAGTGTGTGCAAATTATGTGATCACCTTTAAATTACTCTAATCATACACTATGAATTATATTAATTGATTCATCCATATCACGTAATTAGTTTCATTGCATGAGCTGCTATTCTCGATGGGACAAGAGTATAGTAGCCGGTGTGCAGTAGCCAAAAATCTGCAAGATGGGCGATTAGGAGCTTGAAAAAACTATTTTGAGATTGGTGAGTAGGCGCCTGAAACAAACTACATGAGTTGGATTTAAATATGGGTTTTAGAGAGCTTGGAACACCTAACCCTGAATGGAGGGGTAAATCCATTTAAACATATGATTTCCAGTAGATAATGTATATTGCTTGATCACTTGCTTGATGTATTCATATGCTTGTTTAATAACTTGATTGAAATTATTTATACAAGTACGTTGATTTAGGAATATTCTCAATAAGCTAGTTATGCTTATACTCCAATAGATCTTTGTTGCAACAGGACTATATCTTTTATGCCTGAAGACTTCATATACTCGAGAGGGATGATGTTTTAGAGAAGCTTCTGGAAACCTTTTGAAGATCTTAGGTTAAATATCCTTTAGTGTTAGTATAATTTTGTTGTGAGAAAGATTAAGTTGATATTATGATTGTTTGGAGAATTATAGGGGAAAACCCCTAAGATGATGTAAGGATTATATTCTCCTAATAATAAATTGGATGATTATCTAGATTCTTGTATGTTGTATTTATTATCTCGAACTATACATCCCACCCGTGTCTCCTATTGTTGTGATAGACGTCTTACGTATGGTGTTAAAAACTTTCGCATAACTTTGGGAAGTCATTCTTAAGTTTTAATATCGTATATGGCGGATTGTCACGTTTAAGGTACCCTTTGGGGCGTGACACTTAAGATCATATATCATTTAGGGAAGACCAGTGTAATAGCCAATGCCTTTGGTGGTAAGAAACAAATTAATGCTATAGCTTTGATCACACAGATAGATACCCTGTATATTTCATGAGATAAACCAATACTTCATGCCTGATTCCATCATGACACATCGGGTCCAATTAATTCTTCCTATATTAGAGATACTTCAATTCTACTTATGTCAATCTAGTATCAAAGCTGACCGTGGAAGCGGGATTAGCTATACTTTCTTCTAGGTTGTTTATATTTATGCATGTATGATTAGAAATAATATGTTATTTTCATGATCAAATCTATGTTTGTTATAGCTTTTACATATTGCATGTATATATAACTTTAGGATTTCCTAATTTAATCATTTTGTTTCTCATATTTGATGAAATAACCTAAAATAAATAATATATAATGAAGGGAAGAATGGGAAGCCAACTTAAAGAAAACAATAGTTTTGTAATTTACTTTTCAAGTATAAAAGATACATTGGTTAAGCTTAACGTATAAATTTATGTCTAGAATGGTAACCGCCCCTTATCTTGCCCTATGTTCTAAAACAATAGCAGAAATGTATTCCTCCTCTCCAACATAAGTGTTGATTCTTGGGAAACTATTGGAGGTTCACAAGATAAGTAAAGTTTACCCTTACACTAATATGTTTCGACAAATAGATTCATAATTAACAAAATTGATATGGTTGTAGTTTTGATACTTATGTTTCTATAGAGAAAGACGATAAATATTGAAGAAAACTTTAGAGAAACCTAAAGGATTGCAAATTAAGGAATTTAATAAGCAGGTTGCAAGGATCAATAACAAGGTATCGTATCTTTCTTACTTAATGTGTGATATAGGGTGTGTATTTAGTACACAAATATGGAGAAGAAAAATAATTTTATTGATTCAAAAATAATAATGGATACTAAAAGATGGGATACATACATATATATTGAAGGATTCAAGCCCTAAACCATAATGTATAAAGACTAAAATGACCCTTACATAGTAAATGTATAATAAATGTATAGTCAAATATATATCATCAATACGCCTCCTCAATCTCATAGTGCTAAAGTTAGCGTGAGATTGGTATAATGATCCATGAAAGCAGCAGTGGAGAGATTCTTTATGAGGATGTCTACACATTGATGATGGGTGGGAATGTATTTGACTGAGACTTGACCTGTGGTAACCTATTCGTCCATAAAGTGGTAGTCAATGTCGATATGCTTTATGCAGTTGTGATGAATAGGATTGCTTGTCATGCAGACAGCTCCAAGATTATCATAGCATAGAATTGTAGGTTGTTGGAAAGGAATGAGTAGGTCATGTGCAATGTGACAAATCCAAGTAGGCTCTACAATAGCATAGGCAATGACTCTATATTCTGCTTTAGTAGAGCTTTTAGAGACTATGGGTTGTTTCTTGGAACTCCAGGAGATGGGATTATGTCTAAGAAAAATAGCATAGCTTGTAGTAGATCTATGAGTATCTAGACAACTAGCTCAATTAGCATCAACATAGGTAGTCAAGGACGTGCAAGAAGTGCGAATAATAGGGAGGCCCAATGTAATGATGCTACGAAGATATCGGAGAACTCACTTAGCTGTTTGCATGTGGTTAGTATTCAGTTGATGCAAATATTGAGTCAATTGACTAACTGCAAAGTTGATATCTGGTCTAACTATAGTAAGGTAATGAAATGCTCCAATAATCTTTTGGTATGAAGTGGGGTTGGAAAGTAATGGAAACCCACGGGCATTAAGATGACTGCAAGGGCTCATTAGTGTTTTGACTAGTTTGCTGAGATGCATATTGTGGCATTTTAGGAGTTCATGAATGGAGTGAGACTGGCTTAAGTGTAGGCTATGTGGTGTGCAGTTAACCTTGACACCTAAAAAGAAAAATGGAGATCCCGAAGATCCTTCGTTGTAAACTATCGAGAGAGAAAGATATATGTGCTATAAGGTGAGGATTATTGCTAGTAAGAATTATGTCATCAACATAAAAGAGAAGAATAAGCCTGTCTGAACCATGAGAGAAGGTAAACATAGACATGTTAGCTTACTTTGTGCGAAAGAAAATTATTGAATCGATGAAACCAAGCACGAGGAGCCTACTTAATACCATAAAGGGACTTCTGCAATTTACAGACATGGTGGGGATAACGAAGATGAACAAACTAAGGAGGTTGTTTCATGAACACTGTCTCATTTAAGTGACCATGGAGAAAAGCATTTTTGACATCAAGTGGATGAATAGTCCTTGTGGAAGAAACCCCAAGAGAGAGAACAAATTGAATAGTGGTGGGTTTTACAACAGGACTAAAAGTTTCATCATAATCAGTATCTTCCCGCTGAGTGAAACCTTAGGCAACACGACGAGCCTTAAAGTGCTCAACTTGGCCTTCAGCATTATATTTAATGTGGAATTTCCATGTGCTACCAACAACATTTTGATTGGGTTGAGGTTGCACAAGTATCTAGGTGTGATTTTGGAGGAGGGAATTAAATTCTTCTCTCATGGCAGCAACCTAAGTAGAGTCTCGAAGGGCTTTAGTATAGTGACGAGGCCCATATGAGGTTATGGTAGTGTGAAGGTTGACAATAGTTTTTGGTTTTGTGATGCCAAACTGAGAACGGGTGCACATGGAGTGAGTAGATCTAGTGTCACGCCCCAGTGGGTACCCTAAACGTGACAGCCCACCGTACACAATATTAAAACTTAAGAATGACTACCTCAGTCACTCGAAAGCTTCTATATCGGTACAAGGCGTACATTCACAACAAAGGGAGACTGGTGGAGTAATGCATTTTAAGACATTGGCAGCGGAACATGCAAAATAATACTTAATATATATATCATTGAAACAAAAGTCTTACAGCTTCTAAGGGGCATTCCCCTGATAATTCATAATAACATGGTTCTAAATATAACATAACTAAAGCTAGAAGATTTTAGAAGAAATCTACTCTATAACTTCAAAATAGAGTTCCTCCAAAAGCTTCTCAAAATAAGGATTCTACCCGGGGAATCAAGGAGGTCTTGGGTGCAAAAGATAATCCTGCAATATCAAAAATCTATAGGAGTATAAGCATGACTAGCTTAGTGAGACATTCCTTACGCAATAGTATTCAGAATAAGCAATCAATCAAGTTTATTAATTCAAGCATATGTAATGCAACAACCATATGATCAAACGTTACATACGACTATCTGGTTTCGTATGTATGATGGATTTACCCCTCCATCGGTGGTTAGGGAATGCTTTGAACTGGGTTCCGAACAACCTCCTCAAGTTTGCGCGCGTCTTGGGGTTCCAACGAACCGTCCTACTAGTCCTCGGGCCTTCCATGCCCAAAGCGATTGATCCGGCTCGGTTACACCTTGAGGCCGTATTCTCCGTACGTCCTAACCCTCAAGATGTAGCTAGGCAGCTTACCTTTCTGGTCCCACGCTGAGGAGTAGCCAAACTTCGAAATGATATTCTAAGTGATATGCATGAGCAATTTATTATATGGTGATTTCAATATGACATTAAATCATTTAAAGCGATCAAACAATATTTGCACACATAACAATACATACATGGAAACACTTATATCAATCACAAATCGGGTTCCGATATACTTATCGTTCATTGTTCGCACACAATGAATCACATGCATAATTCCCATAATATCCCACCACATGCATATCAATTTTATCTTTTCCATCTCTAGTGCTCTATTCTACAAGCACATGCGCGAATACATAAGCGTAAAGGAAACTCACTCGTCGTCCATAGCGCTCTAGGAGTCGAAGTAATCCTCGGGGAAGACAAGATCGTGATCCTCGACACTAAACAAAAGAAAAACCAACATGAGTATTTCATCCAAGATCTATTCAAGTTCTATACTTCTATCTTAAAGAATTCGTAAAAATCGTATGGGATGGGAATTCCAACTTAAAATAGCCATAACTTGCTCATTTTAACTCGGAATTTCGCATATTAATATACCGATTTCTACCTACTCGAAAGATCTATCTATTTCTAAGGTTATTTTCATCAAAAGAGTTATTTGGGTCTCGGAATAGCAGCGTACAGATTTGATACGAATTTTCCAAACTTAAAACTAGAGTTTTCAAACTTTACTTCACTCAAGGGCTTTTGTACAAAAATATAGATATATAGTATGATTGAAAAATCCCTTGAATATATGTATATACATATGTGTATAACTATACTATATGCATAAATTTGGTGTTGTCTCAACAATGGTTTTGTAAAACAAATGTCTTGAAAGTGAGATAAGCTTAAGGCTTGAAAGAAAATTTTATTTTTTTTGAAAAATTTCCTAAGTTATCATAAATGAGTATTTCCTCCTTTTAACTCCATTCTTCAAACGTTATTTTAATCTTTCAAGATTTTCATAAATCTATTTCTAGCGTTTTGGAAAACAAAATCTTTCTAATACTTTATGGTTAGTTCCACTTTTAAAAAATCATCTTATAAGTTATTTTTGAAAAACTTATCTTAGACTTTAGTGTTGGTGGAAACTTTGACAATTGAATCTAAGAAATCCTTTGTTTAAGTCTAAAGAAACTTTCTTATTATTTGAAAAGATAATTTATATTAACTTTACTTTATGTATTTCTTGGTAAAAACCATATATTGTTACTATCTTTAGAAGAATATTTGTTTAAGATAAATTTCAAACCTTTAAGGAAAATAACTTCTTATGTGACAAAGTTTATATTAAAAAGAGTTCTTATTCTTACTTTGAGAAAACTCATTTTATTATGATTGAGACAATTACAACATATTCATGCATGAATGAGAATATGTAACCATGAAAAATATAAAAAACAACATAATAAAATAAATAAGAGCATAAAGTAAAGTCAAGTATTGGGAACCTTAGCTTCATCAAGGTATCCCGGGACTAAGAATAGACTAGTCCTCAAAAGAAAGAAAAGCAAGGAAATGAAATTGTTTTGACTTGATATGGACAAGTCTAAGACTAAAAAGACTAGTCTTAATATTGCATAAAACAAGTAAATAAATAAATTGCAAGACTTGAAAATAAATAAATAGCAAGTAAGCTTATATGCTCTAAATAAATATATATACATAATACTTAGATAAGTTAGGTTAGAAACAAAAATAACAATATCAACATAATAGTAACATAAAGAAATAAGAACATGAACAAAAACAAAACATGAATAAATTGTTGCTTCTTTAACTCAATGAGTCTAAGAAACATATACTAAACTCATGTTAAGTTATATGAACATGAGAAAATTTTACCTAAAGCTTATGGTTTGTTGAAGAAGAAAAGAATGGGTTGTTGTATTATGTGGGACTTGGTTTTCCAAGGAAAAGAAGAGACTTGAGAGAGATGTTGGAGAGGAATTTTGTGGAGTGATTTGGGAGAGTTTAGTATGAATTTTTGTTGTGTGAAGAATGGAAGAGGAAGGGGGTATTTATAGATTTTTGGAGTGGAAATTTGTGTGATTAAATTTAATTGAAATTGAAATTAAAATTGATGGAAGAGGGAGGGAATAGGCGCCGGTTTTGTGTCCTTGAGGGGGGGAGAAATTATTTATTTTGTTTGTTTTGTAATAAAAGAAGTAATGTGTAAGGTATGATGTGATTAAAGTTGTATGTGGAAGGTAAATTGTAAGATATAGGTATGGTAGAGTGTAAGAATAGAGTGTAAGAAAAAGTAGAGATAGGTGAATAGTAATGAATAGTAGAAAAGTACTATGAATAGTAGACTAGACAATTAAAATACCGGTAGTAAAGAAAATACGCGTAAAAGGCCTATATCTGATATATTTAGATACCGAAAAATTCTAAAACTGATATTTTTAAAAACCTTATATTTTTACGAATCTATTGGTGTTGTCGGAATATTTTTGCTATCTGGTGCTCCGGGGCACGGTTTTCGAAAACTACTCCCGATCGGATCCGAAAGACACTAGAAAAATTCGAATATGATATTTTTAGGCTTCCCTATATTATTACGAACCATATTCCATAATTATTTCAATTTCGTTTTCTAGGGTTTAAGAACACTGGAGTGCCGGATCTAGATCCACTAGACTAATCGTATAACTAGGTTAACTTTAGGCTTTCATTTCAACTTCCGGTTCTTAGGGTTTGCTAATATTATCGAAAAATCTAGGGGCTTACATCTAAAGGTGGAAATTGATGTTTCTTTTTTGCCATAGGTGGAAATTGATGTTGAGGTGGATAATGTGGGAAGGGATGGTCAAGGTAGCTGGGCAAGTAAGTTATTATTGGAAGGAGGAGCTGTGGTCCGTGGTGGAAGGGAGGGCCTAAATTGAGGGTGTCTATAAACATGAATACTAGGTTCATTTTCATGCTAATTAGTAGAGGTGGTGGAAGTAAGAGCCGAGGTAGAGGTGTTGGCAAGGGCAGGATCAGGGGCAGGCTCAGGGTTTGGGGATGAGGAAGTATTGGAGGTAGGAGCAGAGTCAGATATAGGGCTAGCAGCAGGTGTTGGGGTAGGGGCAAAGGCATGGTTAGCATATTAGGGTAGTGTAAGATAAGATGATTCAGGGAACTTGTCTTCAGTGGTGGACAAAAAGGGTGAAATCTGGTTGGAAGGGTGGGGAGGAGAAATGGTAAAGGTGAGAGAGGGTGAGGAAGAGGACGTATTATATGGAGTATTAGGAGAAGTGATAAGATCTGTAAACACCTAGGTTTTTTGCTAACCTTATAATAAAAACCTAGAACTAAAAGCCAAACTAGAATCCTAAACGCTCAACTAAATTAACAACAAAACCTTGTGAATCTAGATCTGGCAATCTCACGCGCGAAACCATAAAATAGTAAAAATAAGATAACCTTATATTATAGTGCGGAATGATGTCACGTAACCTAAAAAGATTATGTTCGTCAAAAATCTTGCTCGTTTCAAACCCAACGAGATCGGTTACTAGAAATAGGATTTTTGACATGCAAAATGGTGAAAATATTCTAATAACATATTTAGACTCATAATAAGATGGGAAGTCATAAAATATCAGTTATAGAATTTTACAGCTCCTAAAAATATCAAATATAGCTCATTTACGCATATTTTCTTACTATTGGTATTTTAATTGTCTAGTCTACTATTCATTTACTATTCATTACTATTCATCTATCTTTACTTTTTCTTACAACCTACATACCTATTCTTATAATTTATCGTTTCCAATACAACTTTTTACATAACTTTTCTTACACTTTATTACTTTTAATTATCAAATCAATTTTTTTTTCTTTTCCCTCTCCTCTCTCCTTCATGGCCGGTGCTACACTCCCTCTCCCTCTCTCAAATTTCTTTTTTTTCAATTTATTTTATTACATATAATTTCCCTCCATATTTCTCTATAAATATACCTCTCACTCTACTTTTTTCTTACATTTCTTTTTACATATCAAAAACTCTATCAAAATTTCTCTACAACTTTCCGCTCTACCTCCATAAACCATTCAGTTCTTTATAGGAAAAATCTTAAACACACCATCCATTTGCTTCTTTTAACTATAACCTTTCATCAACTTTAGGTAAATATTCCTAAGACCTCTTTTATGTTCATGTAATATAGAATGAACAATATGTGCGTTTTGATTCTATATAATCCCCACGATGCTAGTGCTAGGGAATGGAATTATGAAAAACAACATGTTATTCATGTCTTGTTCATAATGTGTTTTTGTTATATTATGCTCTGTTCCTAACATAACTTTATATGTTATTATGTATAGGTATATAACTATATTTCTTAGAGCCTAAATGCTCACTAATCTAACTTTTTATTATGCTTTTATTTTCTTGCACATTTATTTATTTCATCCAAGTAATCAAGACTAATCATTCTAATCTTAGACTTATCCTCATTAAGTCAAAACGTTTTTAGGACTTGCTCATAATCTAAGTTCCAGGGAGCCTAGACAAGAATCTAAGACTCCATGATTTTCTTATTATTTTATTGCTTTTCTTTATGGGACTTGTTCATTTATAAGTCCCACAAAGACTTGAATAAGGATCTAAGACATCCACAAGTTTCTTTTTTTTCTTTTCCTTAAGCTTTCTATGTTCTTTTCTTTTTATGGAACTCATCCATATCTAAGTTCCGGAAGCCTTGATGCAAGTTAAGATTTCAAACTTTTGTTCTTATATATGTTTATTTAATTCTCTACGTCTTTTATTTTCTATGAGTTATTTTACCTATATAACTACAAGTTCATATTCATGCATGCTCATGATGTTCTTGTCTTGATAAAGTTTCCAAAGAAATAAATGGAGTTATTTTCTTTCATTTAAAATAGGACTAAATTGTCAATAAGCATGATTTTAAACACTTAAGAGAAATTTTCACTAAGACATAGAACAATAGTTCAATTACATTAGTTCCCAAATTGTTAAAGAAAATTTTTATAAATTTTAAATGTTCATAATTCTTTGTTATGCAATTTTTTCTTAAGAACTTAGTTATAAGGTTTACACCAATATTTTGAAGAACACTAAGAACCAAACAATTTTTCTAAATTAAGTTTAAGAGTAACTTACTAGGTTAAAAAATTACTTCGAAATAAAATTGGTAAAAAAACTTAAAGAACTAAGTTTTAAGAAGTAAATTTATTTTTAAGAAATTAAGAAAATATAAAAATAATATATAATGAGCAGGCACTCTTTTGTAATAAACTCAAGATTTTTAATTTTCTTTCCAACAACTTAAAAAAGAGATTTTGTAAACTTCATTTTTTCAAACTCTTAGAATGAATTGTTTTATGAAAAATCATTGTTGGGACAACACCTCTATACTAAAGGATTTGTTTTTTTAACTATATAAATATCTATATGCTTGCTATGAAATTTTTAGATGGTGTAAAGCTTGAAAAAATCACAACTTAAGGGCTAAAATTTTTCGTGCTAAATCTGTACCGACCCATTTCGAAACTCAAATGGCTTTAAATTTTAAAAATAACCTTAGAAATAGATAGATCTTTCTGAGTAGGTAGAAAACGAGTACTAATATGCGAAATTCCGAATTAAAATGAGCAAATTATGGCCATTTTAAGTTGGAATTCCCTTCATTCGAAGTTTGATGCGACTACTAGAATAAAATTAGAAAGTTTAAGTAGAAATTTCATGAAATACTTATTTTGAGTAATTCTTTCATTTAGGTGATGAAGTTTTGGAGGATCCATGTTTGGAGGACTATTACGAGTAAAGAATTTTTGGCAAGAATAGCCGAGTGAATTTATCTCCCACTTTTTCGTACTTATGTTTGTGCTTGTAGTTTAGAGATACTAGAAGGATGAAAAGATAAAAAGGGAATATGCATGATAATGTTGGTTGGAGGTACACTAAGTATATCGAGACTCGAATTTTTGTTAATTAAATTCGTGTTCTATTATCATGATAAGGTATCTACAAATTCTATGATCACCCTTAAGATACCTTAATTACATGCCAAGAAATAAATTAATTGATTCATGCATATAACGAAGTGAGTCACATTTCTTTAGCTACTATGCCCTCAGTGGCACAAGAGTATAGTAGTGGGGTTCGCATGAGTCTGCAAGTTTGCAAGAATGGGCAAATAAAAGCCTCAAAGAACTATTTAAGGATGGGCGAATAGAAGCCCAAAAGAAATATTTAAGGATGGAGTGAGTAGGAGCCTAAAAGAACTACATAATGAGATTATAAAGCAGGGTCATAAATGTCACGCCCCGAAGGGTACCCTAAACGTGGTAGTCCACCACATGTAATATCAAGACTTAAGAATGACTACCTTAGTCACGTGAAAGTCTCAGTATTATATGTAAAGGATACAACACGGTAATAGGAGACGTCATTGGGAAGTATGGTTTAAGCAAGTAATAATGAACAATTAAGAGTCTATTACACAAGTCTTAAGGGCATTTCCCTGCTAATCTCCAAAGATCATATATAAATTACTAAGTCTTTACAAGAAACTTAAATAGTTTCACCAAAAAATTTTAGAGGAAGTCTATTTTAAGTCTTCGAATAGATTCCCCCAAAAGATGACTTACACAGATATGTAGAGACGTTGGATATAAGAAAAAATGGTCCTGTGTATACAAAAATCTATAGGAGTATAAGCTTTACAAGCTTAGTGAGAACATTATCAATTAACATACTAAAAACAAAGATATCAACCAAGTTTATTACACAAGTAAGCGAAATACAACAAACACATGAGCATACAAAATATATGATTTTTCGAGAACCATATGTTGAAAGAATTTATTCCCTTCATTCGGGGTTAGGTATTCCAGCCAACAATTTTAACTAAACCATTTTTATAGTTCTTACCAGCAACTATTTGCCATTAAAAACATATAGATCTTACGGCCCCTACTCACTATCAATTTGAGTAGATCTTACGGCTCCTACTCGCTACATGCAATACTACTGGTTATGCCAACCACCACTATCATATCCTTGTCCTACTAATGGTATAACAACGAATGCGATGGGACTCAATTCGTGAAGTGCATGCATCAAATTTTATTTAAAGTCTAGCCATTTAATTTCAATTTCTTGTAAGTGATCAACCAATTTCAGACACTTCAACATGCTAGTAAAACATACAATTTATTATAGGCAATTCATGACTTAATATGCTTAAAGTTCTTTCTATCATTATAAGTCACATGCACTTTTCATTTTATCTTTTTCTATTTCTGGTGCTACTATAATACTAGCACAATCATAAGTATGAAAATTTAAGGGAAGTAAACTCACTCGGTCATGTCATGATGGTAGCTTCCTGAATCAAAATAATCTTCAGGATAGTAAACGTCGTCTTCTTGTTCTTAATAAGGGAAATACCAAAATGAGTATTCCATGGAATTTTAATCAAATTTTCTAATTAGAGCTCCTAATTGCAGTAAAATTCGTATTGGTGGAAATTCCAACTTAAAATGGCCATAACTTGCTTATTTTAACTTGAAATTTTGCATGTTATATATTGTTTTTTCCTACTTCGAAAAGATCTATCCATTTATAAGATTATTTTTGTCATAAAAATTCATTCGGTTCCCAAAACAGCAAGGTATAGTCACCATGAAAATCCCAGCTTTCAAAACATAATTTTTCAAAACTTTCTCTATCAAAAAATTCTTGTACAAAAATATAGATATTTGTATAGTTGGAAAATTCTTTGAATACGTATATATGTATACACATACTCAATTACTCATATTGTATGCATAAATTTAGTGGTATTATCTCAACAATGACTTTTGTAAAGCAATGTGTTTTAAAAGTTGGAAAAAGGTAACGACTTGAAAATTCACTTTAGGTTGTTGGAAAAATTTCTTGAATTATTATAAGTAAGGTGCTTTCTTTTTTAACTTCATTTCTTAACCTTTGAGGATAATTAATTTTGAAAAATAAATTTATTCTTTTAAAGATTTCTACCAATTTTATTTCTAGTGCTTGAAAAGTGAAGTTTTTCTAGTATTTTTTGGTAGTGACTAAAATTCCTTAAAGTAGTTACTTATTTATATGTCGTCAATTTTTTTTTTTTTTTGCAAAGTTAGGTCCATTTTAAAATAATTGTTGATGACCTTTTATTATTTACTAATTGTATTTACTAAGCAAGACTTGCTTCTAAGAGGTTATTTTTAGATGATCTTGTAAAACATGTCTAAGCCTTAGTGTTTTAGAGTGTTGGTGAGAACCTCCCAAATAAGTTTAGTAAAAACCTTTTGTTAACCAAAGAATTAGAAGTATTGAGTTTTAAAGAAAACTTCTTATTTTATGGGTGTGAAAAGGGTGTATGTGTTAAATCTACTTTGCTTATTCTTTGATGAAATCCAATGTACCATTATTACTAAAAAACTTATGATGACTTATCTAAATTTTGAAAAAGATTTGTTAAGATAGAACTTTAAGTTAATATGGAAAATAATTTCCTAAGTGACAAAAATTTATCTTTAAAGAGAGTTTTTATTTTTCTTCATTTAATAAAACTCCTTTTTTTTTTAGACAATACAATACGTTCATACATGTTTATGAATATGTAGTCATGAGAAAAAGAATAATATCACATAATAAGATAAAGATATATATAAGAAGCAATATAAGCATAATAATATGGTCAAGTATTGAGAGCCTTAGCTTCATCAAGGCAACTTGGACTAAGATAGACCAATCCAAAAAGAAAAAGAAAAGAAAGAAAGAAAAAGCATAATAAGAGCATAATAATAATATGAGCATAATAGTAAAAGATAATAATAAAAATATAATTATGAATAAGAACAAAACATGAACATAATATTGTTTTCTTAACCTCTATGGGTCTTTAGAAAATACACATTATGTTATGCTAAGTTACATGAACATAAGAAACAATCTATAAAAAAAACATAAGAATGGATGTATGAACAAGAACAAAGTATAAACATATTGTTGCTTACTTAACTTTTTATGGGTTTTTAGAAAACATACACTAAGCTCATACTAGTTACATGAACATGAAGAAAGGTTTAGGATGATTACCTATTGATTAGAAGAAGATGAAAGAGTAGTAGAGAGAAATTTGTAGAGAGATTTTTATGGAGTGATTTTGAGAGTTTTAGTATGTAGAAGAAGTATATGAAAAAATGGAGGGAAGGGGGTATCAATAGAATTTTGGAGGAAATTATATATAATAAAATAAGTTGAAAAAGAAAAAATAATTAAAGATGGAGAGGGGAGGTGGTCGATGCATATAGAGGGGAGAGAGAGAGTGAAATTTATTTAATTTGTTATTTTATAATAAAAAGTAATTAAAATGTGAGATATGAAAGATGTGAAGCTGTATTAGAGTAAAAGTAAGAAATAGGTATACATGTAGTAAGAAAAAGTAGAGATAGATGAATAGTAGAATAAGATAATGAATAGTAAACAAGACTAATAATCTATACACGTATAAATATGATATCTGATATTTTTAGCTATCGAAAAATTATAAGACTAATATTTATAAAATCCTTGTATTATTACGAATCTAACGATATCATCGGAATTTTTTTACTATTCCAAGCCCCATGACACATTTTTTTGAGAACTGATCCCATTTGAATTCGAAACACACTAAAAAATTATGAATATGATATTTTTAAGCTTTCCTATATTATTACGAACTATTTTCCACAATTATCTCAATTCCATTACTTAAGGTTTAAGAGTGTGGGACTGTTAGATCTAAACACTAGGGTTTGTTGTAATCTTTTGTTGACTTTTAGGGTTTCTGTTTGATCTCTAATTTTAGGGTTTAAGTATAAACTTAGCATGAAATTCAAGAGTTTATAGTAAAGGGTCTAAAACACCTAACCCCAAATGGAGGGCGTAATTCCATTCGAACATATGATTTCCTGTTGGTCATATGTATTGCTTGCTCACGTGTTTGATGCATTTCATACGCTTGTCTATATATAAATTGTTTGATTTTCTTTTCTATGTTATGAGTACGATGATTTGGGAATATTCTCACTAAATTAGTTGAGCTTATACTCCAATAGATTTTTGTTGACGCAGGACCAATATCTTCTATACCCAAGGTCTCCATTTATCTAAATAAGATTGCGCTTTTGGGAAGCTTTTTGGGGAAATCCTTTTGAAGATCTTCAGATAGATTTCCTTTAAAATCTCATTGGCTCTAATTATTCTTATATATAAAGCTAAGACTATACTTTTGATCCTTGGAGATTTATCAGGGAATGCCCTTAAGATGATGTAAAGACCATATTCTTATGATTTTGAAGATAACCTTTTTATTTTAATTCTTGCATGTTATATTTACTTTCTCAAACTACACCTCCCACATGTATCTCCTATTGTTGTGATGGATGCTTACATATGGTGTCGAAGCTTTTGCATGACTTAGGAAGTCATTCTTAAGCTTTAATACCGTATGTAATGGACCGCCACTTTTAAGGTATCCTTAGCATGACAAGATTGCTATGTGGAAAAACAGTTTCATGAAAGATGATATGATGACTGATATAAGCATGACCCAATATTGGATCCAAGCATCGATGTCCTTACTTTTGGGCGGAATAGCCAATGAAAATGCAAGGCAAAGAACGAGGGGAGAGTTTGTTTGTGGCTTAAGGAGTGGTGTTAGGATAACAGAGACTGTAAACCCCGGTATTCTCATAGTTAAGAAAACCCATGAGAGTTGAAAAGCGAAACCCTATCCTTCAGTTTAAGTCTAGTGAGAGACTTAGAAACCCTAAATCCGGCTTCCTTCGTTTCATAATAAAAGAAGTTTTATAAAATAAATGAATATGAATTATTGTTCTAAAGTATATTTTAGACCTTTGAAAGTTTAAATCGGGAATTTTTCCAATTCCGGCCTTCCCAGCTCATTACGGAAAAGCGTGCCCGGGACCCACAAACTCATAAAATATTCGGAATATTCATTAGAACCGTAATTTTTATAAGGATTCCAAAAAATTCAATTTTATAATTTTTCGAGCTATAAAAATTACAGTTATAGCTTTTTCCCATGTTTTCGTTACAACCGGTAATGTAGATGTTTTGTCTACTATTCATAAGTACAATCTACCCTACACACTACCCATACCCTCTTTACATCCTTACAACTACTCATTACAATTTCTTTTCCAAGAATTTTTGTTTCCTAATTAATTATTACATTTATTACATTTTAATTACATAAAATACAAAATTTATCAAAATTCAAACTCTCTCTCTCACTCACTCCTCATGGCCGGCGCCTCCGCACCCACCCCCCCCCCCCCCCCCCCCCCCCCCCGCCCCCCCCCCCCCCTCCTATTTTTCCCTCTCATTTTGTTTCATTTTACTCAATTTTATTCAATTAAACCCTAATGCATGTAATATATAAGCTAATGTTCTCTCTCTCTCTTCATTTTCACTCTTCTAAAATTTTACAAATTGAAAACCCTCTCCTCCTCTCCTCTATGCTTGTCGTGACACACATGCACATTCCACAAGTTGTTTCATCTTCTTTTCTTCTTTAAATCTCCATTAAAGTTATGATTTTAAGCTTTGTTCTTCCCAAATCTTGTAATGGCAAAGCTATTCTTGTGTGTTTTTCACATTAATCCCAATGAGCATATGCTAGGGACATGAAAACACTTGTACAAGAATATCAAGCCATCACAAGAAGTGGATCTAGAGTTTAAAAGTTTTTTGATGATATAATGTGATGTTCATGCATGTAAAGTAGGAATCTTGTAGAGATATTTATGTTCATTGCATGAAACTCATGAATCATGCATGATATTTGGTAGATCTAGTGTTTAGACATTCACACTTCATCTACATTTATGTTCATATGATTATTTTTGATTTTCATGCATTGATGAGCATAAAAATGTAGCCTTTCCTATGTATAGATATGTTAGGTGATAGATCTCATGCATAGAAGACAAGAAACTTGAAAAAGAAAATATTTTGTTAGAAATGCTTAGTTGAAAATTCGGATGATTTTGGAACCCTACTCTAAAAACCACCAAAACCACTTTAAAACTCATATTTTTCATAAAAAATGGAAGGTATATGTAATGGATGCCCTTAAGGAATGATTTTCATAAGTTTAGATGAGTTTCGGCATGAGAAAAATGAAAAACAAGCAGTGGAGTTAGAATGAAAAATATTGATATAGTGATTAATAGTCAAATTCGTATTTTTGGATGATGCCTACATAAACACTTAGTATCCAAGCCTAGATGGCATGTTTTATGAGTCAAATGGAGTCCTTAGACAATAAATATAATGAAGCTTCAATTTTGATGCATTAAACAATTTTTCTCATAAAGAAAATGCAAAAACATATTTGCCAAATGAAAAATGTGAATTTCTATGCATAAATGAAGGTTATAATTAGTATAGAGATTGAGAACTCATTTTTATTTAGATAACAAGTAAATTCCAAGAATAAGATCATAAATACCCTAGGAAATGCAAAGTTGGAAAAATAGCTTGTATAAGTGATCATCATGGAATTCTTAATAATTAGAAGTTCATAAGTTCATAATCAAAGATCATCAAAACCATGCATATATTGAGCTCATTTATGATATTCATATTAGGAATTCATTCATATACCATCTATACATGGATCATCAACTAGGAACATTTTTATCAAGTGCGAAACAATTTTTCGGAATTGGAAAAGTTATAGAACAGATCTGATCCCACTGTTCCGTGACCTTAATGTTTTCAAAACTTGAAAATAATACTAGAAATAGATAGATATTTCGAAGTAGATAGAGATCGATATAAAATTTGCGAAATTCCGAGTTAAAATGACCAAGTTATGGCCGTTTTAAGTCGGAGCTTCCGTAAATAGCGAGAATTCCGATTTTGTGTAGCTTAGATGCATAGCTTGAATTAGTTTAGTGATGAGATTCTTATTAGGTTATTCTTAATTGGTAGGTGATCCCGAGAAAGATGATACATTACTACCCGACTACTATTACTCAAAGACCGGCGAACCATGGCCGAGTGAGTACTACTTCCGCTCTCAATTATTGCTTGTGATTGTATTGCTAGTGGCATTAGTTGTTTAGGCAAAGATAAAAAGATGATTATGCATGATGGGGTATATGGAAATTATATACTTGTCTGTTGTTGATATGTGAAGTTGAACTTAAGGAATATCGAAACCGAGTGTTAAGTTGCTACTTGTTTAGCTAGTAGTTATATTGATTGTCTGCGAATAATTGTTGGACACCTAAAAGAATTGGAATAATCCATATTTGACCTCAATTATAATTGGACTCATGCATATCACGATGGGATGGAGCATTAGCATTTGTTGGTTTTTCGTGACCCATAAAAAGAATATGTTGGTTAATCGTGATCCATAAAACGAAATTGTTGGTCAATCATGATCCATAAAACGAATTATTATTCAGTTGACCGTGAGGTTAAACGGCGTCGTACCGCAGGATTCGTTAATCTGCTAACCCGGGATGGAGGACGCAAGTCCATCCACATATGATTTCCGGCTGGTCATATGTTTGTTGAACTCATTTGTCTGATGCATACCATTTGCCTGAATAATCACTTGTTTGAATGATTTGCCTTAATTGTGATATGGAAGTTTATACTCACTAAGCTAGTTAGTTTACGCCCCCATAGTTTTTACTTGTTGCAGCACGAGTTCATTTAGCTTAGGCCGAGGCAAGCCACAACTCAAGTACCGGAGATAGGAGTTTCCCTTAGAAGTTTACTTTGATTTTGTTTAGACTTCCGATGGAAACTAAAGGACTCTGGATGACTGTAAATGGACTTGATATTATTTTGCGAGGGAATTCCCCTTAGACTTTTGTAATTTATATATATGCGTTTTGGTTTATTATCTATGGCTAGTGAATGCTGCATTAAACTTCTTAACTCCATTGATTGAGTATTCTATTGTCATAAAAGGATGCTTTACATCTAAACAAGACTCCCGAAAGCTCAGATAGGGATTTCGTGAGTCTTATATAGTATGTGGCGGGCTGTTACGTTTAGGATACCCTATGGGGCGTGATAGTTTAAGTTGGTATCAGAGCCTTAGGTTATAAAACAAGACAATAGAATTAAAAGAAACCGAACTTAGAAATCTAACTAATAGGTTCAAATGGAGTTGAAAATATTTTCCTTGCTAAGTCTGATTAAGATTCTTATGTTGTTGTAGGTCTCCTTGGGTGAGACTAGGGAGTGGGCTAGACACTTCACCAAGAGGAATGACGAGACCATGGTGGAGTACAGGAGATTGAGAGAATTGTATGATTGAGAGAATTGTATGAGGACTTCGCTTTAGCCAGGCACCCCCGGACTATAGGGGAAATGTTCAAATTGTGGAAGGAAGGATTGAGATACACTCGGTGGGCCGCTGTGGTCGACCGATTGAGATATGATCCCATAGGGAGAAGAAGTTGGACTAAGTTGGAGACGATTTATACCCTAGAAAGAATCATGGTAGAGTATGGGCGTGAGCCTATGACTAGGGAGGCTACCTTTATCTTGAAGAATGGGGGAAACCGGACCCCTCCAAACTTTAGGGTGTGGATCCCTGTAGGACCCCTATATGTGTATGCCCATGTATGACCACCATGACAGGAACATAGCTGATGCATGGAACCATATTACCTGGCATGCGGTTTACTTAGACATTCTCCTACCACGAGTGATAGCTCCACCTCCAGCCAATGACATAGGTATGCAATTGAATGGTGCACCTGTGATTGGAGAGAATGAGGAAGACGAAGAAGAAGAAGAAGAAGAAGAGGACCCCAAAAAGGATCCTAATTGGGAAGAAAATGTAGTTCCTATAACCTCTACCCCACCCATTGAGCCGGAACGGAAGTGAATCCGGAAACCAACCAAATTGTGTGGGATTTTAATCGGGAGTTGGAGATACCAGATAGTGGAAAGGTGGAACCTGAGTTAGATCCAATGATATGGAGGGATGTGTATATTTAGGGAGACAATCCACCTGTGCTTGATCTAGTAGTAGCAGAACCCGGGGCTCCTGAGCCTATGGAAGTGGAAGATGTGGGCGGAGAGCCTGTAAGAGAAACTGAAGTGGTGGAGACCCAAGTGAGTGAACCTGAAGTAAGAGGTGATGAGAATGAAGTGAGCCTGAGGGAAAGGCAAGGAACGGAGGAAGAGGAAGAAAGCGAAGACCAAGAGCCTTTAGTCCAACCTGCTAGGAAGCGGAGGATGACTACAAGGGAATACCTTAGTTTGTTCGTCCGACAGGACGATGGTGGTTCTTCTAGTAGGAGACGACCTCCTAGTTCGACCTCCGATGACACTAGTGATGAGTAGAGGCTGAGATGATAGCTAACCCATGAAGTCCAAGTGAAGTCCTGATTTTTCTTATTTTGTAGTAGGCAATGCGGGATGCCAATTTGCCTTAGGATTTCTAGATAGTCTAGTATTTTGTTCTTTCTTTTCTTTGTATTTTGCCTTGTTTTCGGAAATAGGCGAGAAGGTTTAGAATTGAAACTAGAAGTATAGCTAGCCAAATTTTGTGGACAGAAATCTTGATGTAATATTTTGTATGGCTCGCTAAAGTAATGAAGGATCATGTTTATTTCAAAGGAAAGAAATTGTGGAAAACATGCATGCTAGACATTGACATAAAGAACATTAACCGCATATAAATTGCATGAGCATTCATTCATTCATGCTACTATTATGAGATTGCAACTTGTTTCTCTACATATGAATTCCTTTGTTCTCCTTATGATTGTATGAAAGTTATGAAATTCAATTCTTCTGAAATTAGATTTCCGAATTCCTGCAAAATTTTGAATCTTGTCGACAAACTAAATTCCTCAAGAATTTAAAACCTCCTGAAAATACTAAAAACTTATAAACAATGTGTAAACAGACGAAACCGACGGATTCGGAATCGGGAGCAGGAATCTCTCCCAACGAAGCCAACCAACCGGCTACCTCAACCTAATCCCCAAGGAGTTGCGCCTCAGAATCAGCAAGGGGATGTGTTGAATGCGATTGGACAGTTAGCCAATCTTCTGAACACATTCATCCAGAACCAAAACCCGGTTCAGAACCCACCAAGGACAAAGTGTCTGGGATTCTGCCCACACCCACCACCTGCAGACCACCGGAAGTGACTGCTGAGGCACCGGCTCCACAGGAGGAGCATTCCTATAATGTGCCCTTGCCACCACCCCACCATACAGAAGACCCCACCGAAGCTCCTTACCGGACTTCATTAAGAGTAACCGGTATTTTGATGGAGCGTTTGGCAAACCAGATGAAGCCGAGGACTGGTTAGCTCAAATTGAGCGATCTTTTGCTGCATATGAAATTCCACCTTACTTACAAGTGGAATATGGAACATATATGTTGAGGTATAATGCGAGGGTCTGGTGGACTCTAAGAGAGAAGCTTGCCTTCCCCTTACATGGGAATCTTTTCGCCGGGAATTTTTGGATAATTACTTTCCCTCCAGCTTGAGGGTAAAGTATAGTGCTGACTTTCTCCACGTGAAACAAAAGGGGAGAACTGTGGAGTATGAGACTGAGTTCGTCCACTTGCTGCAATATGCACCTGAGTCTTTCAGGGATAGTGAGGAGTTGAAGAAGCAAGTATTTTTGGGTAGTCTGGATGAGAAGTTACGGATCAAATTGGAAGAGTTTGGAGTAAGGACATACCCTGAGATGGTAGAGAAGGCCCGAGTGATTGAAGGGGCCAAAAAAAGGAAATACCAAGAACCTGACAAGAGGGTCTTTGGAAAAAGGCCGTTTGACGCCTCGAGTTCAGGATTCAAAGGAAAGAGATACAGACCGTACTAGGGATTCAAGGATGAGTCTAGCAGCAAGCCGACCCAGATTAAGGCCAATGTCACATGCTGGAAATGTAAGGGGACGCATGCTCCTAGGCAATACCTGTTGTTGAAGAACAAATGTTATTTTTGTGGCGATGCTGGCCATATGGTTTATACGTGCCCGAAGAAGCTAGTCGTGACTTGCTTTATTTGCAAGGAGAAGGGGCACTTAGCCTCTGAATGTTCCCAACGGAAAAGTGTAGCCGCTCGACCCTTTGGGACTTCGAGCAATACCAACCCCATGAGGTCGGGAAATAGAAGTGGGAGCCGTGCAGCATCGGCAATGCATGGGATGAGGCTATATAACTTCGAAGGCCAATGGATGGTATGGAAGATGAGGATGAGGAAGTGGAATTGGCAGCCTTGGATCAAAGCGACGGCGGGATGGCGGCCTGGTGACAGGTTAGTAACAGAAACCCTCTCAAGTTAAATTTCGATTTATTTATTTGAATTGTTGCTGGATGAAATTAAATGTTTATGGGAAAGCTGGAAGTAAGAACCCTAGGTAGGTAGCTTTGAGAGTGTTTTAGGGTTGATAAGTGTGGATGTTTGTTGACCTCAGGACACATACGGGTGAATAATGTGAGGCTTATGTTTTATTTGACACGGGAGCAACTCATTCATTCATCACCACTAGTTTGGCTAACCAACTTGGATTGCCTATAGCCACAACTATGTTAGTTTGAGGATTAAGACACCTACCGGGAGCGTTGTGTCAACCCGAGAATTGATAAAGATTGTCCATTGGAAGTTCACGGACACCACTCCAAAAGTGATTTAATAATGTTAGAGATGAATAAATACGAAGTTATCCTCGGAATGAGTTGGCTAAGTAAGGTAAAAGCAATAGTAGATTGCCAAAAGAGAAGTGTGTTTCTATGATCAATTGGGGGAAAGAGTAGAATTTGTGGGAGAGACCCTAGTCCGAGAAGGTTTGGGTTAAACTCGTTCGAATTGATGATGGAGGATGAAGAAATGATACCTATTGAAGGTGTGTTGGACGAAGAAGAAACTCGGGAGGAAAAAGATATACCGGTGGTAAATGAGTATTTGGATGTGTTTCCAGAAATCTTACCGGGATTACCACCAAAAAGAGAAATTGATTTTGAGATTGTTTTAGCTCCAAACACCGAACCGATATCCAAAGCACCATACCGGATGGCACCGATTGAGTTGAAGGAGTTAAAGACACAATTGCAAGAACTTTTGGATCAAAAATTCATAAGACCAAGTGTGTCGCCATGGGGCGCACCTGTTTTGTTTGTAAAGAAGAAGGATGGGTCAATGAGATTGTGTATCGATTATCGTGAGTTGAATAAGGTAACTATCAAGAATCGATACCCTCTGCCAAGAATTGATGATTTGTTCGATCAACTGCAAGGGGCTTGTGTGTTTTCACGCATTGATTTGCGTTCGGGATACCATCAGTTGAGGATAAAGCCTGAGGATGTACCAAAGACGGCTTTTCGTACTCGTTATGGACACTACGAGTTTCTGGTGATGTCGTTCGGGCTGACTAATGCACCAGCTGCATTTATGGACCTTATGAACAGAGTTTATAAGCCACTTTTGGATAAATGTGTGATAGTCTTCATAGACGACATCCTGATATATTCAAAGACCAAGGAACAACACGAGGAACATCTTCGTTTGGCGTTGCAAACCTTAAGGGACAACAAGTTATACGCCAAATTGTCCAAATGTGATTTTTGGTTGGACAGAATATCTTTTCTTGGACATGTAGTAACTGGTGAAGGGATATCAGTTGACCCCGAAAAGATCAAGGCTAGTAGAATGGAAACCGCTGCAAACGGTTACTGAAGTAAGAAGTTTCTTGGGATTGGCTGGCTACTATCACAAGTTTGTGAAGGATTTCTCAAAGATAGCCAAGCCACTGACTCAATTGACCCAAAAGAATGAGAAATTTGTTGGACAACAAGAGGGAACAGAGCTTCCAGGAATTGAAACGACGATGGTATCGGCACCGATCTTGGTTTTACCAGACCGAAAAGTCCTATACGGTGCATAGTGACGCCTCAAGGAATGGCCTTGGATGTGTATTAATGCAGGAAGGGAAAGTTATTGCATATGCTTCTCGACAATTGAGACCCCACGAGCAGAACTACCCTACACATGATCTGGAATTGGCTGCAGTTGTCTTCGCCTTGAAACTATGGAGACACTATCTATACGGACAGAGGTGTGAGATATATACGGATCATAAAAGTCTTAAATATCTGTTCACACAAAAGGAACTAAATATGAGACAAAGGAGATGGCTAGAACTGATAAAAGATTATGATCTGGGAATAAATTACTGTCCAGGGAAGGTTAATGCAGTCGCAGATGCCCTAAGTCGGAAAAATCACGGGGAAGTAGCCGCCTTGATCACAAATCAAAGGGATCTGATTAAGGAGTTTGAGAAGTTAAAGATTGAGTTCATAGACCAAAGTGCTGAGCTTGAGATAGCCAACCTGGCACTGGAACCGACCCTAATAGAAAGGATCAAAGAAGCCCAAAGGTATGACGAAGTGATACAAAAGATTAAAAGGGAAACCCAAGTAGGAAAGTACCTCGACTTTGCAATAGATGATGAGGATGTGATCAGAATGAAGGGAAGGTTGTGTGTGCCGGAGGACGAAGAGTTGAGGAAGGAAATAATGAGTGAAGCTCATAACTCCGGTTATACCATGCATCCAGGAGGTACCAAGATGTACCAAGATTTGAAAAGCCGCTATTGGTGGAACGGCATGAAGCGAGATGTGGCCGATTATGTAATGAAATGTTCGGTTTGCCAACAGGTGAAAGTGGAGCACCAACGACCGGGTGGATTGCTGAAGACTTTACCCATTCCCGAGCGGAAGTGGGATCAGATATCTATGGATTTTGTATGTGGTTTTCCTAAGACTCCTTTCGGTTATGATGCGGTATGGGTAATAGTGGATCGGTTAACCAAGTCGGCACACTTGTTACCTATAAATATGACCTATTCGATGGAAAGGTTAGCTAAGATCTACATCAGGGAAATCGTACGGTTACATGGCATACTTGCAGGGATTATTTCAGATAGAGACCCAAGATTTGTGTCCAAGTTTTGGACAAGCCTGCAAAAGAGTTTGGGCACTAAGTTGCATTTTAGTACGACAGATCACCCTCAGACCGATGGACAGTCTGAGCAGACGATCCAAACCCTAGAAGACATGTTGAGGGCGTGTGCCTTGGAATTCAAAGGGAGTTGGGATAGTCATGTGCACCTAATCGAGTTTGCTTACAATAACAACTATCACTCAACTATTCAGATGCCACCTTATTAAGCTCTGTATGGATGACGCTGTAGATCCACTCTGTTTTGGGATGAGGTGGAAAAGGTAGCTATTGGGTCGGAATTGGTACAAGAAGTCACCGATAAGGTGAGGGTAATCCAGCGAAAAATGAAAGAGGCTCAGGACGGGCAAAAGAGCTGGGCAGACCTAAAAAGAAGAGAACTCGAATTCAAGGTGTGTGATCATGTGTGACTGAAGATAAACCCGATTAAAAGTATTAAGAGGATGCGTACACAGGGGAAGTTAAGCCCGAGATACATTGGACCTTTTGAAATCTTGGAAAGAGTCGGAGATCTGGCATATCGGCTAGCCTTGCCACCAAATTTATCCGGGATCCACAACGTGTTCATGTGTCAGTATTGAGAAAGTATGTGGCTGACCCAGAAAGGATTCTGGAATTGGAACCGATTCAGCTGAAAGAAAACCACATAGAAGAACATCCCGTAGAGATATTGGATAAGAAAACTCAAAGGCTACGGAACAAGGATATCCATTATGTTAAAGTATTATGGAGGAATCATGCTTTTGAGGAAGCGACTTGGGAAGCTGAGGAGGAAATCCGAAGGAAGTACCCCGAGCTATTTGAAGGACAAGGTACGTCAGTTCAGTTTTGAGGACAAAACTCTGTTTAAGGTGGGGAGGTTGTAAACCCCGGTATTCTCAGTAGTTAAGAAAACCCCGGGAGTTGAAAAGCAAAACCCTAATCCAGTCAGTTTAAGTCTAGTGAGAAAAGCTTAGGAACCCTAAATACGGCTTTCCTTCGGTTTCATAATAAAAGAAGTTTTATAAAGTAAATGAATATGAATTATTGTTCTAAAGTATATTTTAGACCTTTGAAAGTCTTAAATTCGAGAATTTTTCAATTTCGGGCCTTCCCAAGCTCAATTACGAAAAAGCGTGCCCTGGGACCACGAACTTAGAAAAATATTTCGGAATATTCATTAGAACCATAATTTTATAAGGATTCCAAAAATATCAATTTTATAATTTTTCGGGCTATATAAATTACAGTTATATCCTTTTCCCGTGTTTTCGTTACAACCGGTAAAGTAGATGTTTTGTCTACTATTCACAAATACAACCTACACTACACACTACCCATACCCTATTCTTACATCCTTACAACTACTCATTACAATTTTCTTTTCCAAGAATTTTTGTTTCCTAATTAATTATTACATTTATTACATTTTAATTACATAAAATACAAAATTTATCAAAATTCAAACTCTCTCACTCACTCACTCCTCATGGCCGGGGCGTGCCCCCGCCCCCAAACACACCCCCCGCCCTCCCCCCTCCTATTTTTCCCTCTCATTTTGTTTCATTTTACTCAATTTTATTCAATTAAACCCTAATGCATGTAATATATAAGCTAATGTTCTCTCTCTCTCTCTTCATTTTTCACTCTTCTAAAATTTTACAAAGGTTGAAAACCCTCTCCTCCTCTCCTCTATGCTTGTCGTGACACACATGCACATTCCACAAGTTTGTTTCATCTTCTTTTCTTCTTTAAATCTCCATTAAAGTTATGATTTTAAGCTTTGTTCTTCCCAAATCTTGTAATGGCAAAGCTATTCTTGTGTGTTTTTCACATTTAATCCCAATGAGCATATGCTAGGGACATGAAAACACTTGTACAAGAATATCAAGCCATCACAAGAAGTGGATCTAGAGTTTAAAGGAGTTTTTGATGAGATAATGTGATGTTCATGCATGTAAAGTAGGAATCTTGTAGAGATATTTATGTTCATTGCATGAAACTCATGAATCATGCATGATATTTGGTAGATCTAGTGTTTAGACATTCACATCTTCATCTACATTTATGTTCATATGATTATTTTGATTTTCATGCATTGATGAGCATAAAAATGTAGCCTTGCCTATGTATAGATATGTTAGGTGATAGATCTCATGTATAGAAGACAAGAAACTTGAAAAAGAAAATATTTTGTTAGAAATGCTTAGTTGAAAATTCGGATGATTTTGGAACCCTACTCTAAAAACCACCAAAACCACTTTAAAACTCATATTTTTCATAAAAAAAATGGAAGGTATATGTAATGGATGCCCTTAAGGAATGATTTTCATAAGTTTAGAATTTAGATGAGTTTAGGCATGAGAAAAATGTAAAACAAGTAGTAGAGTTAGAATGAAAAATATTGATATAGTGATTAATAATCAAATTCGTATTTTTGGATGATGCCTACATAACCACTTAGTATCCAAGCTTAGATGGCATGTTTTATGAGTCAAATGGAGTCCTTAGACAATAGATAAAATGAAGCTTCAATTTTGATGCATTAAACAAGTTTTCTCATAAAGAAAATGCAAGAAAAGGAAATTTTCAAAATTCGGATTTTTGTGAAAGGCATGTTCAAAAACATATTTGCCAAATGAAAAATGTGAATTTCTATGCATAAATGAAGGTTATAATTAGTATAGAGATTGAGAACTCATTTTTATTTAGATAACAAGTAAATCCAAGAATAAGATCATAAATACCCTAGGAAATGCAAAGTTGGAAAAGAATAGCCTTGTATAAGTGATCATCATGGAATTCTTAATAATTAGAAGTTCATAAGAGTTCATAATCAAAGATCATCAAAACCATGCATATATTGAGCTCATTATATGATATTCATATTAGGAATTCATTCATATACCATCTATACATGGATCATCAACTAGGAACATTTTTATCAAGTGCGAAACAATTTTTCGGAATTGGAAAAGTTATAGAACAGATCTGATCCCACTGTTCCGTGACCTTAATGTTTTCAAAACTTGAAAATAATACTAGAAATAGATAGATATTTCGAAGTAGATAGAGATCGATATAAAATTTGCGAAATTCCGAGTTAAAATGACCAAGTTATGGCCGTTTTAAGTCGGAGCTTCCGTAAATAGCGAGAATTCCGATTTTGTGTAGCTTAGATGCATAGCTTGAATTAGTTTAGTGATGAGATTCTTATTAGGTTATTCTTAATTGGTAGGTGATCCCGAGAAATGATACATTACCACCCGACTACTATTACTCAAAGACCGGCGAACCATGGCCGAGTGAGTACTACTTCCGCTCTCAATTATTGCTTGTGATTGTATTGCTAGTGGCATTAGTTGTTTAGGCAAAGATAAAAAGATGATTATGCATGATGGGGTATATGGAATTATATACTTGTCTGTTGTTGATATGTGAAGTTGAACTTAAGGAATATCGAAACCGAGTGTTAAGTTGCTACTTGTTTAGCTAGTAGTTATATTGATTGTCTGCGAATAATTGTTGGACACCTAAAAGAATTGGAATAATCCATATTTGACCTCAATTATAATTGGACTCATGCATATCACGATGGGATGGAGCATTAGCATTTGTTGGTTTTTCGTGACCCATAAAAAGAATATGTTGGTTAATCGTGATCCATAAAACGAAATTGTTGGTCAATCATGATCCATAAAACGAATTATTATTCAGTTGACCGTGAGGTTAAACGGCGTCGTACCGCAGGATTCGTTAATCTGCTAACCCGGGATGGAGGACGCAAGTCCATCCACATATGATTTCCGGCTGGTCATATGTTTGTTGAACTCATTTGTCTGATGCATACCATTTGCCTGAATAATCACTTGTTTGAATGATTTGCCTTAATTGTGATATGGAAGATTATACTTACTAAGCTAGTTAGCTTACGCCCCCATAGTTTTTACTTGTTGCAGCACGAGTTCATTTGGCTTAAGCGGAGGCAAGCCACAACTCAGGTACCGGAGATAGGAGTTTCCGTTAGAAGTTTACTTCGATTTTGTTTAGACTTCCGATGGAAACTAAAGGACTCTGGATGACTGTAAATGGACTTGATATTATTTTGCGGGGGAATTCCCCTTAGACTTTTGTAATGTATATATATGCGTTTTGGTTTATTATCTATGGCTAGTGAATGCTGCATTAAACTTCTTAACTCCATTGATTGAGTATTCTATTGTCATAAAAGGACGCTTTACATCTAAACAAGACTCCCGAAAGGCTCAGATAGGGATTTTGTGAGTCTTATATAGTATGTGGCGGGCTGTTACGTTTAGGATACCCTATGGGGCGTGACAGAGACATCCATAGGTGCATAAGTAATTATAATCAAGAGAAGTATAATGGAGAAGGTCAAATGGGGATTTACAGTTGAGTGTGTCTAAGGGTAAGCGATTAATAGTGTAAACTGCAGTCAAAGTTGCATCAACCCAGATTGTAGGTGGAAGATTTGCATGCAATCGAATGGTACGTACAAGTTATGTAATGTGTCTTTTGTTGGGGAATATAAGGGCAAGAAAGTTGGAGGTGAATGCCATTAGCATGAAGGAAATTGGAGAAGGCATTGTTATGAATTTACAACCACCATCATAGTGGAATTTTTTAATGCAGTTTAAAAAGTAATTTTCAACTAATGTTTTGAAATGTTGAAAATTGGATAATACATCACTTTTGTTATGCATAGAAAAAAATCAAGAGTAGTAAGTGCAATCATCTACAAAAATAACGTAATAGCGAACCCTAAATTAGATCTAACAGGTGATTGCCAGACATCTAAATGTATGACATCTAAGGGCTTTTGTGCTCGATGAAATGGAAGTTGAAAAGGGAGACAAGTGGACTTGCCAATATTGCGGGCATGATAGGGAAGGTAAGATGATGAGGACAACTTGATGCTTATGTGATGATTCTTGATAAGATGGTTGAGAACCTCTGTATGTGGATGACACAAACAAGAATGCCATATTTCTTTCGATAAGACAGAAGCAAGAAGAGCCTATGGGGATCGAACAAGATTGATTGGGTAAAGATCACATACGGTCTTTTGTTGAAGAAGTAGTTTACCTGTTTGAGAACCCTTAAGACAAATAGAGGTTTTGTCAAAACTAATAGAGTAGTTATTATCAGAACACAGTTTAACAACGGATAAGATATTATGTGTAAGGGAGGGAACAACAAGAACATTCTTGAGATGCAAAGAGCGATTTGAGGTTTATATGAGAAAGTCACTAGTATGTGTTATGGGCATGGAGGCACCATTACTAATCAAAACCATATCAGGACCAATATAAGAGGTTAGATTAGTGAGTACATCTGCATCAGGGTCATGTGATGTGTGGTGCCAGAGTCTATATACTAAATAGCTTCATGAGGAGGTCTAGTAGAGTGAGTAGCAAATGCTGAGTGTCATACTCTAAAGGGTATCCTAGACATGGCAGTCCACTACATACGATATTAAAACTTAAGAATGACTTCCAAAGTCATGCGAAAGATTCGACAACACATGTAAGGTATCTATCACAACAATAGGAGACACCGGTGGGATATGTAGTTCGAGAAACTAAATATAGCATGCAAGAATCTAGATAAATATTTAACTTCAAAATTATAAAAATATGGTATTTACATCATCTTATGGGAATTCCTCCAATAAATCTCCAAGGATCAAAATATAGTCGTAGTCTTGGATTAAAAACAACACTAGAATAAAAAAGATTAAGGAAATCTATTCTAAGATTTTCAAAAGGATTTCCTCCAAAAACTTTCCAAAGCATAATCTCACCAAGATATATGGAGATCTTAGGTATAAGAGAAATTGGTCCTATGTCAACAAAAATTTATTAGGGTGTAAGCTCAACTAACTTTGTGAGAGTATTTCTAGATTAACGTGCTCTTATCAAGAAAATCAAACAAGTTATTAAAAAGGCATATGAAATGCATCAAACACGTAGGCAAGCAATACATATGATCAGTCGAAAATCATATATTTGAATGGATTTACTCCCTCCATTCGGTGTTAGGTGTTTCAAGCTCTTTGAAACCCTGCTATATAATCTGATTATGGTGTTCTTTTGGGCTCCTACTTGCTTCATTTTGAAATAGTTTCTTCGGGCTCCTATTCCCTCATCCTTAAATAGTTCATTTGGGCTCCTATTCGCCCATCCTTGCAGTCTTGCGGGTTCTTGCAATTCCCACGATGATACTCTTGTCCCACCAAGGGCATAGTAGTTAATGCAATGTGACTCACTTTATGATATACATGAATCAATTAATATAATTCTTGATTATGTGATTAAGGTAATTTAAAGATGATCATAGAATTTGCAGACACATTATCATGATAATAAAATATAAATTTAATTAACAATAATTCATGTCTCAATATGCTTAGTATATTTTCAACCAATATTATCATGCATAAGCTACAAGCACAAACAAATACGTAAATGTAAACCCCGATTTTCCTAGTAATCAAGTAAGCTTTGAAAACCGGAAACAAAAATTCTAAATCGGATTAGTATAAACCTTGTGAGAGAAACCTAGGAACTTTGGATCCAGCTTTCCTTCGGTTTCAAATTAAAAGAACTTTTATAAAATAATTTAATGTGGAATATTGTTTTAAAGTATATTTCAAACCATAAAAAGTTTTGATTTCGAAAAAATTTCTATTCCGAGCTTTCCCGATATCTATTATGGCAAAGCGAGCCCCAGAACTAGAAATTCAAAAAAATATTCTGGAATACTCTTTAGAACCGAAATTTAATAAGGATTTCAAAAATATAAATTTTATAATTTTTCGGATTATAAAAATTACAAATATAGTCTTTTTCCCGTATTTTCTTTACTACCGATAAAATAATTGTCTTGTCTACTATTTATCACTATCCACAAGTACAACCTACTAGATACACAGCCCATACCCTAATCTTACATCCTTACAAACACTCAATTACATTTTCTTTTTCAATAATAATTTGTCTCTTAACAAATTATTACATTTAATACTTTTTATTATATAAATTACAAATCAAAACAATTTCAATCTCTCCCTCTCCTCCCCCACTCAAACCGGTGCCACACTCCCCCCCCCCCCCCCCCCCCCCCCCCCCCCCCCCTCTCTCTTATGCCCTTTCTTGTATTTTTTTTATCTAATTATTAAGCAAATAACCCTAATTTACTCCATATATATACTCATTTGCACTCTCTCTCCTCATTTCTACTCTTTCAAAATTTTCACTCAAAGTAAAATCCTCTCTTTTCTCTCCATATTGCTGTGAGCTTCTCCACTACACACACACACACACACACAAGCTCATTTCTTCTTCATTTTCCATTTGATTCAAGCCTTAGGTGAATTTTAACCCTATCCTATCTTAAATCTTGTAATGGCAAAATTATTCATAAGTATTTTCACTTTAAGTCCCCATGATCACTTGCTAGGGACAAGAAAATGCTACTACATGAATATCAAGCCATCACAAGAGTAGATCTTGTGTTTAAATGAGTTTTTGTTGGAATATTTTCATGTTGATGCATACAAAAGTAGAGTAGAAACAATAGGAAATTTTGAGTTACTGCTCAATTTAGGAAATTCGTAATTTTGGATTATTGCCATAAAAACACCTATTTTCCAAACTCAAAATGAAAGTTTTATTTAATAAATGAAATCCTTAAGGAATAGGTATAATAAAGCATTAAATTTTAATATATTAAACAAGTTTTTCTTAAAGGAATCATTCAAAAAACTAAATTTTGCAAAAATTCGGATTTTTGAATAAATCCTATTTGAAAACATGTTATAAAATGTAATTTTTTATGTAAAAATAAAGGTCTTAGGTAATAGATGTTATGAAGACTCAATTCTAACAAAGATAACTAGAAATTCCTAAGAATTAATCCCAAAACACAAGTGAGTTTTCAAAGTTAGGAAACTAGTTTTCTTAAAAATAGTTATTCTTGAAGTCTTGCAATAAAAAGTTTCTAAATTTCCTTTTTAGTTAATATCATCAAGATCATGCATACATTAAACTCATAACATGCCATTCATGATAGGAAATCATTAATATTGCATGTATAATTGATTTATAAAGCAGAAACATTTACAAAACTATTTTTCGGAATTAGAAACCATTACTGATCAGAAATGATCCTACTGTTACGTGACTCAAATATTTTCAAAACTTGAAAATAATGTTATAATTAGATAGATCTTTCGAAGTAGATAGAAATCGATATATAATTTGCGAAATTTCGAGTTAAAATGACCAAGTTATGGCTGTTTTAAGTCGGGACTTCCGCAAATGACGAGAATTACGAATTTACTAAGTTTTGATATATAGTTTGGATTAGTTAAGTGATTAAATACTTATTAGGGTATTTCTTCCTTTTTAGGTGATCCCAAAATCGACGAATCTTTACCACCAGACTATTATTACTAAAAGATCGGTGATCTATGGTCGAGTGATATTACTTCCGACTCAATTTATTGTATGTGATTGTAATGGTAGTTGCACTAGATACTAGGCAAAGATAAAATGGATATGCATGATGGGGATGAATGGGAATATATATGGTTGTTGTTAATATGAGAAATCGGATATAAGAATATCGAAACCGGGTGATTAACCATTGCTTTTATAGATGAATTAGGATTAACTGTCTATGATTATTGATTGGTCACTTAAAAGAATTGGTATAATTGAATATTCGAAATTGAAAATAAATATGGACTCATTCATATCATAATGGGGATGGAGCATTAGCATTGGTTGGTTGTCCGTGATCCTAAACGGTGTAAAAGTTGATTAATCGTAATCCATAAAACGAATTAATGAGTTGGCTAATAATGATCTATAAAACAAATTTATAAGTTGGTTGACCGTGAGCCTAAACGATATCGTACCGCAGGATTTGTTAATCTGCTAACCCGAGATGGAGGGCGCAAGTCCATCCACATATGATTTCCGGCTGGTCAATGTTTTTGATTTCACATGTTTGTTGCATATCACTTGTCTGTGTAAAGACCCGACTCTCTAAATCCAGAGATTTAGAGTACCAAGTCCCCAACCACATATAATGTTTTCACATTATATGTAAAGCTATCCTAAAACTAACGGTTTATGAAAATTACTTGATCAAATCTACTAAACTTTATAAAGAACTTTTAATAAAACAAGATTGCTAATAAAAGCAATCTATACATATATTTACATCATATGTACAATGTTTGGTGTCAATACAAGACACTACAAAAATTACAAGTTTTCTTAAAGCAAAAGAATCCTAGGAGATCTTAAGGTCTTTACATCTTAGGCTTATCTATCAAGCCTTCTAGACAAAGACTTTTCCTTTAACAAAAGCTCCTCCCAAAAATGTCAGGGTGTTCAAGTCCTATTCGTTCCACTCATCCATGAATTTCTCAAAGTCTGACCCGTAACCCAAATCGTCATAAAACTCATTGCCATCACCTACAAAGCAGCAAAAGTGAGCCAAAGGCCCAGTATACAATAACAAAATATAAGAACAAGTTATCAAGCCAAGCTTAAATCAAATGGAATGCATCAATAAACAAGTGATTATCTTATTAAGTTTTCTTTTACAAAACAGCAGGAGGGTATTCAAACCCCGGGATTATGCTCTGGGAATTTAGGGATCCTGAGTAACAGCAGCTGCTCAGAGGGTTGATATAAGCAGTCCGAATACTTATATCTCCTATATCTATTTCATAAAGAAAATAGCTTCATTTAGGGTTCAAAAGTCATTGTCCGACTCTACTTAAACTCAATCCATAACATGGGCCTAGTTCACAAGTTCCCATAAACTTTGAACTAAACCATGGTATTTCCCCATAAGTTTAAGTAACCATTACTTAGATACTATTTCCCCTATCGGCTACCCACTTAACCAAAAAGAATCGCGATTGCATCATGGCATACCATTGCATCATGGTAAAGTCATTGCATCATGACTTGATTAAGCGCCTGACTAACATGTCATTGCATCATGACAGGTTTGCTGCTTCTCGGAACAGATTAAACATCGTAATAGACATCCAGTTCATCAAAACATTAAGCTGAATCGAATTAAATCAAATTAGGAATGCCTAGTCCTAACAAACATCAAACAAGCTATTGCGTACCTGCACCCGATAGTATATCACTATAGTTACTTTGTGAGAAACTAACCAAAGATCCTTTAACTGAAATAAGAATATCAGAACAATCAATAATTAAATATAGATTTCACATCCATATATATATATATATATATATCACAATCCTAGATTAATTATACAAGGGGATTCATTAAGCTTTGCATAAAGTTTCAATATCTAATTCATGCATAAAACATGTTTATCTAGCTTATATATTCATTAGGAGATCATATATGAAGTAAAGATTGAAGATTGAAGAAGTTTGAATTTGAAAAACTCAGGGGGTACGCAGCTTTCATACGCTGGCAAAATTGGAGTGAACGCCGACAGCGTGGGAAATATACGCCGGCGGCATTTCACCAGCTTTAAATATTTTGATTCTGTTCCAATCAACACTGCCTATACGCCGGCGGCTTTGAAACCCTAATGGCCGGCGTACATTTTGAAAAATATACACTGGCAAAGTTTTCTTGCAAAAGCCGGCGGCATTCAAAACGTTTTAAGAAAATCGATTCTGTTCACTTTCAACACCGCCCCTACATCGGCAGCGTTGAAAACAGCTTTAAGTAAATTGATTCTGTGCACTTCCAACACCGCCTATACGCCGGCGGCATTGAAATGCCAGATGCCGGCGTACGTTCAAAACAGACCTATTCAAATAGAACTCATTTCCCCTGTTTTTCACTTTGTAAATTTCTAACTTATAACACTTTTAATCCTTCTTCAAGTTCATTTTTTAGCTTCATATACTAACTCCTATCTATACTAATCAATCCTAGCAACTTAGAACATTAAATCAACACACTAAATCTGTCACGCCCCATAGGGTACCCTATACGTAACAGTCCGCCATATGCCATACAAGATTCCCGAATTACCGCCTTAGTCCTTTGAGAGTCTCATATAGATATAAGGCGTACCTTTACGACAATAGAATACATGTCCAAATGGAGATAAAAGCTTAACTTGGCATATATTAGCAGTAGGATATAACTCATGAAACATAATTAAACATTATATTTACCAAGGGGCATTCTCCCGCAAAAGAATATTTAATGGCCTTATACAGTCATCCAAAGTCTTAGAAGTTTCCTATGGAAGTCTAAACAGAATTTCCAACTTCTAGGGGAAACTTCTAGCTCTTGTACCTGTACGGTCGGGTCACGTTGCCTAAGCCATAAATTTGGTAGCTGCAAAAGGAAGAAACTGTAGGGACGTAAGTAACTATTAGTGAGTGAAATCTTCCACAAGAACATTCATTTCACAACAATTCGAATAAGTGATTAACAAGCAAGTGAATGCACCAAACACATGAGAACAACATACATATGACTATTCGGAAATCATATGTGGATGGACTTGCGCCCTCCATTCCAGGTTAGTAGATTAACGAATACTGTAGTACTAACTTTATGCCGTTTATGGTTCACGGTTAACCTACAATTATTTCATTTCTGGATCACGATTAACCGAACAATATATCTCGTTTATGGATCATGATTAATCGAACAATTAATCTTGTTTATGGATCACGATTAACCGAACAATGCTAATGCTCCTTCTCATTATGATATGCATATGTTAGAATTTAGCATTAGTCCGAATAGTCAATTAAGTCATTTTATTCAGGTGATCAAACAATTTCTCAAACAATACATTATAACTAACTACATAACCAGAATTTATCACCCGGTTTCGATATTCTTATTTTGAGTTCTCATATCATCATCAATATACAATTTCCCATTATTCCCATCATACATATTCAATTCATTTGGCCTGCATTCTAATGCACTAATTATCAAGCACATACAATAAATGAATTGGGAAGAGAAACTAACTCAGCCATGGGTTCGCCAGTCTCTTAATAGTAATAGTCCGGAGGTAAGAATTCAACGTCCTCGGGTTCGCCTAAACATAAAAGAAACACCCTAATAAGTATTATACCATCTAAGAACACCAAAAACTCTAAGACAACTTAGTGAAATCGAAATTCGCGTCATTTCTGAAGTTCCGAATTAAAATAGCCATAACTTGGTCGTTTTAACTCGGAATTTCGCAAATTTTATATCGATTTCTATCTACTTCGAAAGAGATCTCTAAATATGAAGTTTAAATCAAGTGTTGAAAACATTTAAGTCTCAGAAATGAAGGATCAGTTCTGTCCAGCGGTTATGTTGATTCCGAAAATATGATTTTCATGAATGCTCTTGAGATTCCTAAGTGTAAAATGAAAATAAATGTCATGATATGAACTCTTAGGTGCCTAAGTTCTTATAAACTTTTAGATTTAAAGAATTTAAATAACCTTTATCTTAGGACACTATTTCATGCCATTGTTTAACAAAATAATTTGCTACACTTGGTCACACTTACTTATTCTAAGGATTTTCCTTAGGAAAACTCTACTTTCTTTAAAGAAATTTTGACCCTTACATTAGCTATATCCTAAGGCCTTTATTTCTTTAATTAAATTTTCATTTGTAAACTTTTAAGTGAGTCTTATACTAGGGTGGTTTCAAAAATCCGAATTTAGCAAAATTTATTTTTAAGTTGATTCTTTTAAGAAAAATGCATTTTATACTTAGAACTTTAGGTATTTATTTTACCTATACCCTAAGGACTCCATTTATTCAAGAAATACCATTTTTAAAGTTGGAAAACTAGTGTTTTCAAACCATCTATTCATTATTACGAATTTTGCTTACAAGACTTTCAACTCAAAACTTCTATTGGACTTCATCTCTTGCTTTAAATATTTTTCTTGGTAAAAACTCATTTAAACTCATGAAAAATATCATCAAACATCATCTATCACTTATAGGCTTCATTTTTCTTGTAAAATACATGTTTTGAAGTTGATAAAAGGGTTTTTAAACTAAGTTTCTCAAGTCATCCGAATTTACACTAGTTCATTCCTTGAAAAGTGTTTTCCTTTTTGGTTTCATTAACTCATCTACCTATAGATCTATGTACTAGCAAGGTTATTTACTCAAGACAAAAGCATTGATGACCATTAATGCACATAAACTCAAAATAAAGATGAGATCTTAAATGCCTACATGAATATGAGTATTACATGATAGATCTACTATCTTAAGTGCTTAAATAGGTTTTGAAAATATAAAAACTACATTTTTATGAAAGATCTTTTGTTCAAAACATTTTAGATGGATGATCATGGATTTTATAACATGAAAGCTTCTTTAAATGCAAGATCTACTTTGTGATGGTTTGGTATTCTTGTTTTGATATTTCCTTGTCCCTTAGCAAGAGCTCATGGGGACTTTAAGTGGAAATATCCAGAATATCCTTGCCATTACAAGGATCTAAGATTAAAAAAGCAAAGTTCTTTTACTTAAGAGTAAATAGAAGACAAATGGAAAGAAAAAAAGAAAGGTTGTTGTGTGTGTGTGTGTGTGGAAGCCATATAGGCTCACGGCATCATGGGGGAGAAGGAGAGAAAATGAGAGCTTTTACCTTTTGTAAAGTTTGAAAATGAGAAAAATGAAGAGAGAGAGAATGTGGTTTATATTATAAAGTAAAATTAGGTTAAATAAGTTTAAAAATAAATTTAAAAAAAAATGCACAATGGACCTTGATGGAAAGGGGGGGGGGGGGGGGGGGGGGGGGGGGGGGGGTTGTGGTGGTGGGTTGGGGTTGGGGGATTTGATTTTTGATTGATTTGTTTTGATAGTTTTGTACATTAAGGGTCATAAATTGTAATAATTATTTGGAGACAAATAATCCTTGCAAAACAAAATGAAATTGAGTGGTTAATAAGGATGGAAGAGAGGGTGTATTGTGAGTAGATAGGTTGTACTTGTGAATAGTAATGAATAGTATAAGTCAACTTAATTACGGTAGTAGGAAAATACGAATAAAAAGGCTGTAATGTATTTTTCATAAACTGAAAATTATGAAATTTATATTTTGAAATCCTTATTTAATTTCGATTCAATGAGTATTCATGAGTTAAATTTTTGAAATTCAAGTTCCGAGGCACGTTTTTTGTAATGGGTTTCGGGAAAGCCCGGAATTGAAATTTTCTCAAAATCTAATCTTTTCTTGGTTTAAAATATAATCAATAACTATATTCAAATTAAATTTTCTTATAAAAGTTTCTTAATTGGAAACCGAGGAAAAGCCGGATTTAGGGTTCCTAGTTCTCACTCCAGTCTTAAGCTATTCTGGCTTAGGGTTTTGGTCTCCGGTTCTCGAGTTATCTTGGTTACTAGAAAAACCGGGGTTTACAAAATCACTTCAAATCCCATTTCCACTCATCCTCAACTTCAACTACTCAAATTAATAATATTCCTTCCCAACACTCCATATAACTACCACAACACATAAACAAATTCACACAATAACAAAACATAATCCAACCTAATTTCAATGCATGAACAAAACAACTTATATGACATTAAACTCATTCTATCCAAGATCTTACATAGATACTAGAAGAAAGGAAAATAAAACAGAAGCTATACTTATATTAACTCACATGAATAAGCCTTGTCTTGGAGATAATTTTGATTCAAGAAGCTTAGTGTTATTCTTTGATTTAGGCTTGGAACTTGAAGTGAAAGAAAAAGAGAAAAGGAAAGAAAGAAAATGAAAATTCGTATGAAATGAGAGGGCTGCCAAAAGAGAGTCTAATTAAGCCCAATATTCATGCCCAAATTACACTAAAATGAGCCCTAAATTAACCCAAATTCAACCTAAAGTCTAATATGCCTTAAAAGTCAAATTTGAGATAATATTGAGTCCAAAATTTGCCTTATAGGGGTATCCTAACGTAACAGTCCACCACATGCCATATAAGACTCGCGAATCACTACCCAAGTCCTTTGAAAGTCTTATATAGATGTAAGGCATCCCTTTATGACAATAGAATACTCGACTCGATGGAGTTAAAGAGTTTAATTCAGCATTCAATAGCATTAGAAAATAAATCAAAACACATATGTAATTAGTTACAAATTCTAAGGGGCATGACAGTAAAAATAGGAGATAAACTCACTCGGCCATTCTTGCCAAAATCCTTCACTCATAATAGTCCTCCGAACACGGTTCCACCAAAGCTCCATCACTTAAACGACAGAAATACCCGGAATTAGTATTTCATGGAAATCCTACTTAAACTTTCTTATTCTATTCTAGTATTCGGGTCAAAATTTGGATGGAAGGAAATTCTAACTTAAAATGGCTATAACTTACTCATTTTAACTTGGAATTCTGCATATTAGATGTCATGTTTTATCTACTTGAAAAGATCTATCTATTTCTAAGGTTATTTCAACATTTAAAGCCATTTGGGTTTGAAAACAGGTCGGTACATATTTAACACGAAAATCCTAACCTTTAAATTTTAATTTTTCAAATTTTACTTCATCCAAAAGTCTATAACAAGCACATAGATATTTATATAGTTGAAAATCCTTTAATGTAGATATGTACTCACATTATATGCATGGCTCTAGTGATGTTGTCCCAACAATGACTTTTCATAAAACAATTTACTTAAGATGGTTGAAAAATGAAGTTCATGAGTTTTCTCTTTAAGTTGTTGGAAAAAAAATTAAGATTTTGAGTTTGTTACTGCTAAATGCCTACTCATTTGAACTATCATTTTTATATTTTATTAACCTTATAAAGATAGATTTATTCTTTAAAAACATGGTTCTTTGAGTTGTCCACTAATTTTAGATTTTCCTAAGTGGTTGTTTAATTAGTAGTTTGAATCTAAACTTGATTGGAAAGACTTGCTTTATTCTTGGTGTTTTTCAAGGTGCTGGCATAAACCTTGTAAATGAGTTTTTAAGAGAATATTGTATAATAAAGAATTATTAACATTAAGATTTAATAATAAATTTATTTTAGTATTTTGAAAAGAGAGTAATAGAACCACATAAGTTCTGAAAAAACTTTACATAACAACAACACTTAAAATTTTAGGATGAATTTATTTTAGTTTTTGAAAAGGATGTTGTTGAATCATGATCCTAAGTTTTAATGGAAATTTTTCCTAAGTGCATGTTGGACTAGTGATTTGGATTTAATCTTGACTTGGAAAAACTCACTTTGTTTTAGTATTTTGCAAGATGTTGATGTATACCTTATAAATATATATATATTATATATATATATATATTTTAAGAAAACATTGAATAGGAAAGAATTATCAACATTAAAATTTAACAATAAACTTATTTTATCATTTTGAAAAGAGTATAGTTGAACTATTATCCTATGTTTCAGTGAAAACTTCTCCTAAGTATTAAAATCATGCTTCTTGAGAGTTAGGCTTAATAAAAGAAAGAAAGTAGCTCCTTTTATTTATTTAAAAATTTTATCAAGACAACAACATTATAACTATATATGAATATAAACTTGTAGCTACGTAGTATGATAAAATAATTCATATTGACAATAAAAGACATAGAAAATTAAATAAATATATATGTAAAATCAAGTATTGGGAAGTCTTAGCTTGCTCAAGGCTTCTTAGAACTTAGATATGCACAAGTTCCATAAAAGAGAGAAAAGCAAGAATATAATAATAAAAAAAAAACATAGGAGTCTTTGATTTATATCAAGGCTCCTCGGACTTAGATTATGGACAAGTCCTAAAGAAAAATAAATCGTTTTGACTTAATGAGGACAAGTATAACACTAAAATGACTAGTTTTAATTATTTGCATGAAAAGAAATAAATAAATTGTAAGAATATAAAAGCATAAATAAAAGTTAGATCAGTGGCATGAACAAAATAATAATATAACAAGAATTTATAATGGAATATAGTGTTGAACAAGACATGAACAAATTATTGTTTTCATTTTTCTCCCTAGCATAATGCCCATGAAGTTGTCAGAAATTAAAATACACAATAAGTTCATGTTATGTTAACATGAAGAAGAGAGAGGATTTATGATTTTTACCTAAAGTTGATGAAGGATTTGGAGATGAAAGAAACAAATGGAGGTGTTTATTTTTCCTAAAGAGAAGTGGATGGTAAAGAGTGTTTGAAGGGAATTTGCTGGAGAGAAAACTTGAGAGGAAAATTTGCTAGAGTTTTTGTATGTAAAATGATATGTGTGAAAGAAATGGAAGGAGTGGTGATATTTATAGAGAATTGTGGAGGAAAATTTGATGTAATAAAAAATTGAAAAAGAAAAGAAATTGAGAGGGAGAGAGAGTGTGTACCACTAGTTAGAGAGAGGGAGAGGGAGAGTGTGTGATAAAAAATTATTTTTTGCAAAGAAAAATAATAAAATGTAAGAGAAATTATGTAAAAAGTTGTATTGGAAATGTAAAATGTAAGAATAGGCATGTAAGGTGTAAGAAATAGGTTGTAAGGAAAAGTAGAGATAAGTGAATAGTAATGAATAGTAGAAATAGTATAATGAATACTAAATAAGACAAAAAATTACTGATAGTAAAGAAAATACGATTAAAAGACTATATCTGATATTTATAAAAGCCAAAAAATTTCAAAACTGATATTTTATGAATTCACATATTATTATGAATCTAAATATGATATCGAATTGTTTTCACTGTTTCGTATGCCGAGACACTATTTTCAAAAACTGATCCCGTTCGGATTTGAAACAAGCAATTTTTAGTCGAATCTAATCTTTTTAAGTTATGTGACATCATTCTACACTATAATCTAAGGTTATCTTATTTTAACTATTTTAAAGTTTCGCGCACGGGATTACCGGATCTAGATTTACTAGATTTGTTGTTAATCTATTGACTTTAGGGTTCTGGTTTGACTTCCGGTTACATGATTTTATCTATAAGACTAACATAGAATCTAGGGGTTTACATTGAGGGTTAAGTGTCCTTGACATGGAACTTGTGATAACAGAAAAGAGATAAGTGTCTGGATTTCGCACAAGTTTAGCAAGTAAGCCTAGAACTTGACGAACTCATATTGGAGGAGAAGCACTGAGTGAAATCATATAAAGAATGGCACCCCCTGGCTTTAAAGTGGCAAAGGCCATAATCATTGTGGTTTCCATGAGACTTGATTATGGAGGCTGATGATGATGGTTGATCGATCATGGTGAAACAAGACAAGACTTATAAAACGAAAAAAAATAAAAGGATGATTAGGGTTTGTTTAACCCATGCTCTGATACCATGTATGGATATAGAGAAAAAAATTAATTTTATTGATTCAAAAATGATAATGGATAGTAAAAGATTGGATACATTTATATATTGAAGGATTCGAGCCCTAAATCATAATGTACAAAGACTAAAATGACCCTTACATAATAAATGTATAATAAATGCATAGTCAAATATATATATATATATTAATATTTAGGAAGCAAGGGAATACTTTTTTTTTCATGTGCTTGATGTAGAAACCTCTTATAACAAAGCAAGGAGGCATAACAATGTTTTGAGTTCGATAAAGTTTGAAAAGAAGTACATAACTGGAACATGACCTGTGTTTTACGTCATATACCTCTCTGAGTGTAGAATTCGTGTTTTTCCAAAAAAACACGACTACTACATGGCTGCATGTATCTAATCGTGTCTCTTTCCGTGTTTTTTGCAATACGAGACCACCAAATAACACGGCTTCAACATGGAATCGTTTTTTTAACCGTGTTCCTCTATAATTTTTTAAGCTTCACCTAGAAAAAGAATATGAGGAGAAACAAGAGGTCATGTTCCCCCCATGTACCTCTTGTGTACTACTCGTGTATCTTCCTGTAGATCCTTTATGACCTATTTTCTTCACTTAAGTGATACCTAATCCCATACCCACTTATATATTAGTTTATACATGATATAACACCAGAATCCTCTTTTCTAGCTTAAAATGAATAGATTCATTAAGCTATTTGCTTCACAATCTAAATATACTTTAAGACCTAAGTTATAATGTAATGGGACCAAGAGTGACAGGAATATAATGAGAGTTTAGGTGAGACAAATAGAATATTCTGAACAACTTAATTATTTATACTTCAAGTAGTGGATATCGATTTGGAACGAAACTACTTCTAGGTATGTGTGTACCATGTGTGTGTTTGTGTTTGTTTAGGTTAGAAACGTAAACTAACTTAACAAATATTCAATAATATTAATGTGTGAAGTGCTTGTGCGTGGCTGTTGGTAATAGGCGGAGAGTATCCATGCTATTATCGCGACAACCTAATGATTCATGTGTAGTATTGTTCGGGAGTGGAGTTGCACATGGAATTGATTTAGGTAGATCTAAGATTTGTGGATATTGTGGTTATTAGGGAGTACCCAATAATTAATATATATGTGCGTGTAAATATATATGTGTGTTTAAGGATACTGAGTTATTCCTTTGATTGGATGTTAGACTTAAGGATACAAATAATTAAATGGTTGTGTGTTGCATTTATATGATTATGATGTATGTGAGTTTGCCATTGTTTGTACATGCGCATGTGTTCGTTAGTATACCCTACTAGGTTCCGGCTCACCCTTCATCTTTTTCAAGTACAGATGCAACCCTTGTGGTTTTTTACTTATTCAGATAAGACATTATCGTGGACTATAGGGAGGACATTAGTGGCGAGAATCACCCAACAAACATTTAGACATGATTGGTTAGATTGTAGGAGATAGAGACCCCTAACATGCTACGTGGTTGTTATTCCTATTTTAAGCTACCATGTTAAGGCATCGATGTGTATGAAATATAAATTTCTATAATTGATGTCATGAAGTACTTATGTTGTAACTATAGATTTGGAGTATTAATATGTGTGTATTGGAAGTGTAAATATTATATATAGTGGTTATTAGCAAGTCCTAAGTCTTTGCGTGTCTATGGTTGTAAGTGCTCTTAAATTTAGGGTGTTTCATTTTATTTTGTGTCAATTATATATGAACGATAATATGGTGAATATTAGATGAGTTAAGAATTTTCATGGCATTAAGCATAGACATGGAGTTGACAATTGTTTGATAGCTAGGAATTCCATTGAATTGAAACTTGTTATACTTTCTCATAAAAAAAGAAACTTGTTATACAGTTTGTGCTGTCATGGAATTGAAAATTTTGATAAGTTGAGAGTTATGTGGAGGTTGTGATGGTTTGAAGTTGAAATTATGGTGTATCTGAGAAATGAAGATGGGGACTTCTATGTATCGGAAGCAAGTATGAATTATCACATGTTAGGGTTTTCTTGTCTGTTCATGGTCTTTTTTTTTAAATAATTACTTAAAAATATGGTTTAGTTCAAGCTAATTATCAAATTAATATTTCAAAATTGCTGGCGCTAGACGGTATATAGGTAAAAGCAAAAACCACAACTTATAGCAGTAAAAATTATTACTTATAGTTGTGATAATCCAATAGCAGTACAATTTTTCTTATTCTTCTTCTTCAATCTCCGGCTCGGTAGCTGTTTCGCCTTGGCATCGCTGGATCGGGCTTCAATTTTCAGCACCAGTCAGGTGTTCTTCGTCTAGCTTCAATCTCCGATTCCAGTCTTTTTGTTTTTCTTCTGGCTTCAATCTCCAGCACCACCACACCAGTCTTGGATGGAAATTTATGTTGACGGAAATCATGATGGTAAATCGCAATATATATGGAATTACAAATGTCGTGTCCATCAAATGCGTTATCGGTGCCATAACCAACCATTATATCACGACTCATACATACAATTTACTTAAAAATAAATAATATCTCATCTTGAGATTTTCTAATAAATTTGGATAATTATTTTCATATAACCTATAATTTTTTTTAAAGGTACCGTAAACATCTTCTACACTCCGTTGTGCTAATTAATTTACTTAGCAAGATAAGACAGGCAAAGAAATTGAATGTTTCTCCTGTGAATCATAAATTACATGCTTAGCATATGATTTCTTTGCAAAATATGGCTGAAGTGAAATTGCATCTTCTCATGCGATTTCACAATAGCATTTGGCAAATTAATTTCACCGGAACCCAGCTTTAAAAAATTACTTTTCAAGAAGGTGGCAAAATCATCTATTTCTCCTTGCTAGCTATAGAAATTTCAACTTTTCATTATCAAGGTTTTGGAGAAGGTATTGATTAATCTACTGTCTAATAACCTCTATTTCTCCAGGCAGAGCGTGTTATAACACACTTTAAAAATTAAAAAAAAAAAAAAAAAGGAAAGGATAAATAAATGGTTATCGGCAAACAACTTTTCCTCTCTTTCTCGGAGTCAAAAAGCCTGTAAAATCAATGAGAATACAGATCCAGAAAGTGCAATGACCATAACTAGCAACTCTTCCCATGGACAGCTAAAATTTATACTTGATGGAAGTCTGAAGTGGAAGCCTTTTTCAGCTAATTGGACAAGGTAAGCTCCTAAGTAGTCATTTTAACAAAACTCCGTTGAACGAATGCGCCTCTGTCGTCTTGTTAACTGTCCCGGGGAATGCTATATGAAAATATATTCCAAGGCAGGCGATAACCTACAGCCGAAAAGCTCGGATGCTAATTCTCATTCCATATATATGGTAAATTATGCGACAAATAACAAAAGCTTTCAAAATTAAGCACTTCCCCACAAGTAAGTCCACTAGCTTTGCACACATGAACATCCACATAGGAGGACTAATGTGGCAATGCTAAGCAGCAGCTGCTGCTGCTGCTCCTACTGCTATTAATAATAAAGAGAGAATAGAAAAGAAAAAGAAAAAAAAAGGAAAGAAATTTCCTAAAAATTGAAAGGATACTGAAAATTTCAAGGGTAAAAGCATATTATGCCCAGCTACAAACCATAACCAACCTTGACAGCTTCTTGCCAACCAACAACTTTGGCCCTAAAACACCCCTTCCCTTCCTCACTCTAAATCTGCAAACAAAGCCAAACAACCAAAATGGAGACCTCATTGACCCTCATGTTGGTGACAAAGATATGGCAACCCAAATGACTTCAAGGAAGACGATTCTTTATATTTTGTTCAAGTGCATCCAGATAAAACTAGAAAGACAGAGAAGCAATCCCATATATATCTCAGTAGAGGTTGAGCTGCCACAAATAGGTTCCATATGGGTGCAAGAATACAAAGGCAACATTGTTTACGTGGGATTGTTGTTCCACTATTTAAAGATTTCCAAGTTGTAGTAAGAAAAGATGGAAATTGTTTCTAAATTCCAAAGTTGATTAAAAATGACTCAAGGATCAAAACAAGTCTAATATAATTTGAATTAAAATATCAATATTGAACCACACGTACAATAATCAAAATTAGATTTAGAAAAAAATAATCATAGCAAACTATATGACTAAATGATGAATGTTAAGCAAATCTGATAAGACATGAACACACAAATTTCATTCAATCATAGCTATCAGAAATGATAAATGGACTGTAATGATAGACTAAATTGAGCTTTATTCTCCAGAATCTAAAGACAAACTCAACTGGGAAAGTTTTCTTTTTTGTATTTCCCATTTTCTCTGAATCTAAAGACATGCTATACACAATGCATTTATATCTGACTTGTCCCATGTGATTTTACTAATCATGTGGAATATGAAATGCCATTATCCAATGCTTACAATTGGCAACATGCAAACACTAGAATGCCAGCTGTGATAAGCTATTCAAGAATGCTGCACAAGGTCAGGAAGGTCTCACTCTTGGTTGTTTGTTATGCTTGCAAATGAGAAGGGGAGGAGGAGAAGAGTAGGGCCGAAGGTGTTGGTGGGCAAGATGCCGGAGTGGAGCTGATAGAAGGATTCATTGTCCGGATTATCTCTGATTATTTCCTGGTAATTTTCATTTTCCTTTTCACATTTGAACTTGTCTTTGCTTCCCATTTTGTTAACTTAGCATGTGGGAATGCCATGTTAGGTCTCTGCCTTGTGACCATCCATGCATGTAAGCAAGCAGGCCATGTGTTAAAGGAAGTGCTCAATTTTGAAAGTCTAAGGATTCCATGCAATATGAAATTTCCAGAAGTGACCCACCCATTTATATATGTAAGAGTGCTGATGTCCTCCCTTGCACATCTAAGTCCCAATGTTATGATCCAAATGCAGTAGTATCATATATCTCTGTATGAGAATGCACATAAACTTTATAAAATTATACAAGGGCAAAAAGATTTTCTTAGCCTCTTCTGTCAGTTGTACATCTAGGGATTGATCTCCAGTAACAATTGCTCAGTGGAGAAAGAAGTATAAGCCTGAAACAATTACAAGAAAGACTAAAAGGCCAAGGAGTACTTACTATGATTACATCATATATATGCCTCTGTGGGAAATTTTCCATGACATTAGTCATTATTACCTGCAAGGGATAAATGGTGATCACTGATCAGCTCTTCGTTAACCTTGACAAACTGACTAAATGATGTAATAAAAGAGATTACTAGGTCAAGAAAGAAAAGCCGCTGCAAAGCCAGTCCTTGGATATGATATTCATAGTGACATATTAATGAGCCATAAACTAAACCAAACTGAACAATATTATGATAGAAAATGGTAGAGTGCCAAGGGACAATGTGCTGTGCAATTCACAGTTTTTACTGCATCACTGCTAAATACTTTATCTAGAACTAAACCTGCCACCCAACATGTGATTGCTTCATCTAAACATCTTGTATCATTATCACATGATTATACCAATGCTATCTCACTTTTTCACCCTATCATCTCACACCTTCATGGGAACTTCTTTGTATAGTGATTTTTCTTGCCATTCAAAAAATCTAGCTGATATGAGTTTTTTGATGTTTGAGCCTTGTCTCACAACCTTCCCAATGTGACGTCATGGCAACAATAACACAAGGTGATTAAGCAGCAAGTCTGAACACCATAAGATTCTGTTGCATCAATCATCTACTGTGTTCGATTAAATATTATGTCTCCAATGAGATCATATTCAAAAGGTTTCTTCTAAAAAAAGGACATCCTTTTAGATTGAATTGTCTTCTTTCCAAGATGACTTCACTTTGATGAAGTAACATGGTTCAGAAGTAACCTGAAGAGGTCTACATTGATATCTAAATTTCTATAACGAATTTTTCTTCTCTGTCTCAATTGTATGTTTTGTTAATCTCTCCAATTCATTAATTGTTCACAATACAACTGCTCTTACTTTCATGTCCAAGCATTCTATTTCATGCTACATTATTTATTCCATAGTTGCCCCAGAGCCTGTGTTTGATCATATGCTACATAATGTAATTACGGAAGATTCTCAAGACAATACTTCTGTTAGTTCTATCAGTTCCTATGAGTGATCTCAATTAAATACAACTCCTTGAATAGTAACAATGAAACCTCTTGTTATTAAGCAAGCTTATCATAATATAAGAAATGATTTAGTCCTTTAAACATGTATACAATTTTCCTTTGCCCTTCCATAAATCCTGTATCACCTCTAATGTTTCCAAAATTTAACTTTATCCATAGAAGCTTCTTTCCATTGACAAGGTAAACACACAGCATCCATCCTCTCTGCAAAATGGAACCCCTTGTTCTTAAGCAAGCTTATCATAATTTAAGAAATGATTTAGTCCTTTAAACAGGTATACAATTTTCATTTGCCCTTCCATGAAGCTTGTACCACCTCTAATGTTTCCAAAATTTAACTTTATCTATAGAAGCTTCTTTCCATTGACAAGGTAAACACACAACATCCATCCTTCTCTGCTTAAACCAAAACACAGCACTGAACCAAGAGCATTTTCTGGTATATAATTGACAGAATGCAAGTGCAATGATAATTAATGTGCTGAGCAATCTAGAATTCAATCAAACTTGTCCATGATCACCATCCTAAATGAAAGATGTATCTTCTGCACAATTTACAACGATGGATGAGAACAGCAGAGGGCAAGCCAACACAATAACTTTAGCACATATTATGTAGTCAAGCTAGTCCATGTATGGAAATTAAATGCTAAAATTGCGAAGATGATTGGTGAGAAAATAGATGAATGCAATTCCCACCTTTATGTGGCCGGAAGATACGATCAGCAAAAGTCTCTACATTTTTCCATACCAACCCAGTTTGCAGAGCCTTCATGCCAAAAACGCAGCTCTTCTATCAAGGAAATGTTTTTCTGTAAACATGGAAAGCTTTCTGGTGGCTTCCACATGAAAGACAGACATATCTGGTGCAATTTTGCCCCAGCCATCCCCAAAAATGTTTTTACCAGAAAGCTGACTGTTCGACCGGCCATATTCCAGAGCTCTGCTTCTGGTTGCCATAATAACTGCACATAGATGCACTACAATTAAACTATAGCTTAGGCAACAAAATGACAAAAAAACAACATAAAGGACGTAAAGAGCACTGGATTGGGAAATTATGCTGATTTAACATGGAGTCAATATAGCAAGAATATTTACCTCTGTAAGGCATTTTAAAGAGGTAATTTGCAGGGAGGCCAACACCAATGCCAGCTACAGTGAAGCCTACACTAAAACCGACACCACAGCCTGCTCCAACATAACCAATCACCTCAGGGCCAAATCCAGGACCCCATCCAATACCACAGCCCAAACCAACTCCCATGCCCCAAAAGGCTCCAATGGTGGGATGCACAGGGTTCCATCTCTCATATCTCCTCAATAACCCTTTAATTATCATCGCTACCTGATTTTAGGGATAAATTTCAGTTATTACTACCTCACAGTAATCATATGAAGAATATATATTTACTAGCAGAGTTCATAACCAAAAATTGTGATTATGTCCTATCGCGATAGTTTTGCTACTAAGCTTAATAATAAGAGGTCAAGTGTTGGCACAACTAGTTAAATTGCTCTTTGGTAACTGAATGAGTTGAGCCACAGACATAAACTCTGTGCATAACACATGGGTAAGACTGCATAAAACACAACGTATCTTCCCCACACCCTAGTTAACTGGAGAGCTTCGCAGCACTGCTTACTGATTAATTCACAGAAGAAATATACTTTCCAACAATTCATGCTCATTTAGTATAAACAATGATTATAACTTTCACACATACATAACTGCTTATGAATTAGATATAATTTTTATTACTTGCAATTTAGGGTCCAACAAATCAACATTTTTACTAGTCTGAACCTGAAAAGCAAATTCAGAAAGATCCATGAACCTAGTAGCATCGAATTCCCAAGAGATTGGTCAAAAGGGTAAGACCTTAGAACAAATTCAGTTCAACTTCCACTGAAGAAGTATAGCCTAAGCTGTATTTGACAGGCAGCTGTGTTGTCGGACTTGTAAGGTTGTTGTTGGTGCTGGAACCGACTCAATTACAGCCTACCACCTCGGATTGAAAAGAAAAACAAAACTAGGGGTGCTTTGTTTTGTGGAAAACTTCATTAAAACTTTACCAAAATTTGCTATATTTAAATTTTATAATTGTAAAATATCATCATGTCCCTCAAAAAACCTGAGAAAATCTTAAACATGGTAATCAGTTTTCATATATTCTATCGATGTATCATTTGATAGTGGCCACAACCTCTATTACAGTAACATTGACAATTCAAAAGTTCGGATTACAACAAACATTGAAAAAAGTTCAGAATATGAAAATTGTTTCAATGATACTAACACGCTACGTGATTAATGAGTAACCATCTAGGGACACACGCTATTAGTACCCAGAACAAACACACCATAAGCTGCACGATTTCTCAATTTTTGCAAGCATTTTCAAATTTGAAGTAATTCAACAGCGGCTTCATATATTTTACCGAATAAACCCTAAAAAAAAAAAAAAAACCATCAAGGATAAGATTTTACAAAATGAAGATGAATATGAAACAGGAACTTACAAAATAGACTAGTGAATGAAATGTGTGTGCGTGGGTAAGTAACAGAAGAGGAAAGTGAACTGAGAGCGCATCATGATTACCATTACTTGAATATGGATCTTTTTACGAGCTAAGCTCACCAGTAAGCAGAACGAGACTGCCCGATGCCTTTTTTTTTTTTTTTTTTTTACAATTTTATATGTGAAGGAATAAAGAAGGTGGCAACGAGAATTAGATAAAAAAATTTCAAGAGGATACAGCCCGCGATCCATTACCTGATGGGGACTCAGCCATGAATTATGGTTGGAAATTTGGAATGGAGGATGTAGTTAAGAGGAAAACGAAAGTGGAATTGAATTTTCACATTCTTCTTTATTTAAAAAAAAAAAAAAGAAAAGGAAATAAAAATGAAGGTATTCGATTAGAAGGAAAATTTTTACTATAGACCTCGGTCCCTTTTGAAGGGAAACGAAAAAGAAAACTAGACATCTTACCATTATCATAAGAAATATTACCGTAATCATTAATATTAAATGAACGTAAAATATGATAATTATTTTATTCTTATAAAAAAAATGGTGTGACAGGTTTTTATTCTATTCTCCATTCTTTCTTTTTTTTTTTTTTTTCCTATTTATAATAACATAATTTTATGCTACCCTCTCTTTCTCTATCCTCTATAACATTAAAATTTATCCACATCTTCATCGTAAAACTTCAACTTTTTTTTTATTTCACACACAACTACTAGCTATAAGAAATGTAATTTTAAGTTGCAGGCCTTTTTATTATATTTTGATAAGATAAAAAATTATTTATTTTCTCTCTGCTTTGGTTCTTTTGGTTCAAATACAAGCCCATTTATAATTATTTTCCTTTATTTTTTTTAAATCTTTCTCCTCACCTTTTGTGGATTATTATTTTATTCCTTCTCTCTCTTTCAAATATAACTTGCAGACACTATTACTCGTATTGCAGGTGTAAAAAACTATTAATAAAACGATAAAATATAACGTACTTATTATGTAAATATATTAAAAATATATGGTGAGAAGATTGCATTAGGGTTATAAACTTATTTTCATTTTATGGAAATGTTTGAGTTAAGAATATAGAAAAATGGTAAAAGGTATTGAAATTTGGAAGACCATGCACCGACCAATTTTTTTCCTTTTTTTCTTAAAGAAGAAAAGGAAAAAAAAAAAAGTAGGGAGATGGTATGAAATTTAAGAAAAAAACGAAAGAATACACCAAACGCAAAGCTATCATTTTAATAAGGATTAAGACGTTAGAAGTACATGTATTTTCGATTTTTTATAATTTAATATCTAACTTTTTAATTTTAGCAATTTTCGTACTTACTTTTTTAATTTAGTATCTTTATTAATGGGAAAGTTAACGGTCGTTACATTTTTGTTATATTGTAATATTTGTACGTTTGTTATATTTGTATTCTAGTTCTTTACTTTGATTTTCATGCATTTTTATTATTAGATATATAATTTAAAAATTAAATAAACATTATGTGTTGGTTCATTGAAAATTAATTTTAGATTTTTAAATATGTACTACTTTAGAAATAAAAAAAAATTATTTGTATGTAATAATTTTGATTATAAAAGGCTTTTTACTATGATCTTTGATTTCGATAAAATCTTATATCATTAGATCTTACTATATGATAAGTGTCATTTACATTATAACATGAATTTCCAAACTTATTGAATTATATACCTCTATATATTTTAAAATAACTTTAATTTTTTATTGTGTGTGTGTCATTAAAAAACCCTTATGAAATTGTTCAAAATCTCCTTTATCGATCTTAGGATTGAAAGATTTAAATTGACTGGATCATATGTCGGGATCGAAAGAGGACTTTTTACTGCAAGTCTTTTTGGAGACACTACAAAAAGAATAAAAAAACTAAGGAAATGTGACATTACATAAGTATACTATTCAACAAGTTTGAAAGTTTATAATATAAAACAAATGACACTTTATTTACAAATTATAACCATTTTCAGTATTTCCTCTCATATCTCTAGGATCACCATATCCGAGACAACATATCATCATCTACATCAATGTCATCAACAACAACACCATCAATCATCATTTTCACAATACGTGGAAAAGGACAACAACAATAATAATGACCCAAAGCTTAGTAGATAGTAACACAATCACACATGGGTGACACATACTAGCTTAGCTAAATGCAATTTAGCAACGATAATTTGTTGTCTTTAAATTAAAATAAACAAATCAACACTAGAGCACTCACACTCCAAAATAATCCTGAGAACTGGAATCTGAAGTAATAGTAACTGCTTAGGGGATTGATATAGGCAGCCCAAATATCTGTATCTTCCATATAACATTACAAGAAAATAGTGTCATCTAGGTTCACAGCCGTTACTTGCTCTTTACTTACAACTCAGTCCCATAACATGGTTTTAGTTCAATCTTTCATATATACATGAATTAAATCATAGTATTTCCTCACAAGCTTAAGTAAACGTTACACCGATATCGTTTACCCCATCTACTGCCCGTTGAGTCATTTATGAATGTCATTGCATCATGGCGGGGGTGGCCTAAGTGCTTAAACTATTGTGTCTCCTCGGGACAGGGTTGTCGTTCCCCAGACTGGATTCAGCGATGCACACACAAACAATACTCATCAATTATTAAGCTGAGTTTAAGTTTTAGTTCGTTTAGGATGTCTATCTTAGCATATAACATGCAAGTTACTACGTATCTTTAAATGATGTCCACAATCTAAAAGAATCAAGAGATAGACTAGATGGTAGGTTTAAAAGCAAATATCTATTTAAGAAATTAAACTATATAAGTAACTCAATTATTTATTAACTTACATCAACTTTTATTAAAACTCTATTTGATCATACACTAAGTAGGAACTTTGCCATAGCCGCTAGATTTACCAAGATCCAGACAGTTCTCTATTGTTTGTCAAAGTATTTCTTTTCAATTTTTTATAGTATTTTATTACAAAAACATCATCAAAACATCCATTTCCTAAATAAGCATATATTTAAAACAACATACTCCCTATATTAGTCATGGTTTATCCTAACTCATTAACCGGAGCCAATTATTAACTACATTTTAACTTAACTTAGCCAAATTGATTAGAGTCAATCATTTAATTCAATTATTAAGCCAAGATGATTAAACTTAATTAGCCTAATTCATTTTGACTTGCTATAACTTATTAACTCAAGTTGAATTTAAGTGTATTATCTAAGTTCATTTTATATCTAACTTCCACATTTAATCCAATTATCTATTAAATCTATAAATTCAATAAAATCTTATTTAATTATATCATTTAACTAATATAACAAATCAACTATCATTCATCTACTTCATTTTATCTCATCTTAGATTATTTTTATTTTTTATTTTTTAACAGCAACTGTAGACAGATCACACCTATGATGGGGGCTGTGATCATCATCATCTTCCTCATCACTCTCGTGATGAAGGCCGTGATCATCAATACGGGCATTGTCACACCCGTAACAAAATGACAAAGTCCATTATCATGGCCGTGATCTAGGCTGTTTCCTTTGAAAATTCTTATAAGAGGAGATCATCGCTTCGTAATGGTCATGATCTAGGCCGTGATATTCATCACTTGCAAAATATGCCCGTTATCATGCTTTATCTTTTGATTCGAGGATATCACAGTCCTTGTCATGCTAGTGATCTTCCATGATTTTCATTTCTGCATGTATCAGTCATGATGAACAGGGGTAAATATTATGATTTTCCTTTGTTTTTTACTCTAATTTTAACTACTTATCTTCAACATACATCAACAAAAACAACTTGTTATTAGTATAATCGTGCTTAATATTAACTTATAAACACTTCTATATATATATATATATTTACATCATATTACCACAAATCATTCCATCAAACACTTAGTTCACACATGTATGTACATATTCATATTTTGACATATAGGTTCATATCTTGCTAACTTATCAATTCTATCAAAAAATCTACATCTATCTAATTCTAATACAACATTTAAATACATAAACAACAGATAAAGAAAATAAAATAACAAAACTTATTTTTTTAGGCAAACTTAACGTCTTGATCTTTTCTACCATTACTTCTCCTAAGTCCTTGAAGTTGTTTCTTACCTGATTTCTATCCTCTATCTTGTTTTCTATCTTTGATTTCTTCTATGGACTTATTGAATTTGAGATTTGGGTTTAGGTTTTTGAGAAAGGAGAGAAGAAGAAAGAGAAAGAAAAATAAATGAAAAGAGGAAAGAAAAGAAGAAAAAAGACAGCAAAATGAAAAAGAAAATGAAAAGAAATAAAGGATATATATATATATATATAAAGAATTAGGAGATATTTTAGCGTAAAGGTATTAGGTTTTAAACTTTCAGATCGATATCTTTAATTCTGAAAGTGTTTAAGAAATAATTTGAGGATCAATATGTTAGAAATAAGGAACTTGAGATGGGTTTGATTTAGGAGAATGACTTATATCAAATTGATATTTAACTCGAGCTTAGGCTCAAGATCTTATATTTTTAGGAAAGCAAGTGATTCTAAAATTTACGAGGGTTAAGGATATGAAATGTTGAGCTAAAGTTTAGGGATTTGGGAATCCACTAAACATTTAAACAACATGTTTAGGCGTTTAAGAATTTGAAATCTCAAATTTCAACTTAATTCTATTTACTAAATTAATTTCATTAATTTATCTAATCATAATTCATTATCTATTTTTCTTGCATCAATTAAACTATCTAAATCCAATTTCTAACTTAGGTGAAGGTTTGGGATATTTCACGCCATTGATGAGAGTGGAAACGAAAGTGTGTGCGATGAGTCAAAGAAAAACTTCTCAAGAAAGAAGTGAAAGACAACGATGAGAAAAAAAGAATATCATTGCCCGAGAAAAATCCTCTCAAATATATATATATACACACATATGAGTGTGAAGACAAATGCCTCTTTGGAAAAAATTGCCTTTAGAAATAGTGCAGACACTTTGCTCAATTGTTTTGTCTTGACAACTAGATACCTTATCAGAAAAACTGCATGGAAGGAATGTGCGCTTCTTTTCAAATTTCAAAACCCCTTGATTACTACTATAGCAAACAGATTGCATAACCACAAGATAAAGCTTGTAACATCGCCCACAACCTTGAGCTACCCTTGTTGAGAGCATGATCAAAGTACCCTCGATCTCGCCAAAATTTGATAAAAATCAAACTATACCGGGATGCAGCTCAAGTGAAATAAAACAATCGTCTAGTCTTGACCCGAGCTAAAGGATCCTAGTATCACCACTCCCCTCACATGCCCACAATGGGAGTACGGGGGCAAGTGTTGATAATAGATTTTTTAATAAGCTTTGTTAAGTTAAAGCCCAGCGAGGTGATGGGTTTTGAGCTTAATTTCAATAAAAGCCCATGTTGTGAAAGCCCTTAAAGCAAGTTATGCCAAGCCGTAAGGACCCAACATGTACTATATTAAAATATGACATGTCAAGTCCCCAGCCACGTATGATATATGGATATATTACACGCAAGGTTATCTGAAAAAGTAGTGTTTATTCAAATTGCCTGTTTAACCTATTCAAATACATTGTGTAACATAAAGATAAATATTTTATAAAGAAGGGCAAGTTTGTCATTTGTTATAAAATAAGAGGGTTCTATGGTCAACCTTGATAAATGAGATATTATTATCAACCCTCATATTGATGATGGTCAACAAGTCTTTAAAAATAATAAATCTTCAATAAATTACGATAAAGGGCAAAAGTTGTCATATATTGAAAAATAAGAGGGTTTTATGGTCCATCCTTATAAGTTTTATTTATATGTATTATATGGCAGGCATATAATACATGAGGTGTCTTTTTGTTTCCTGTGTTGTTATAAGAATTGAAGGGTTTTGTGTCTTTTTGTTTCTAAAGTACTGTTATGGAGATTGAAGGGTCAAAGAGTCAAAGGATATTAAATAAGAAGGTTTTATGGTCAAAGTTGAAATACAATTGTATTGTGTTCATATGATAAAGACTTGATTAAGATTGGCAACAATTTGGAACAATTTTCTTAATTTCTGCAATGAAGGTCGGCATCCCTAAAGAAAAACGCCGCCAACTTAGGTTTTAAAATTTCCAGCGTACTCTGTAACAGACTGTACACCGTCTCCTGGAGAATCTACGCCGCCGGCGTATAGACGGCGTAGGACGGTAACAGTAGCATTTTTCTTAACGCTAGGAGAAAAGCTGCCTGCGTTCACTAGGTTTCTTCCCAACACCGGCATGAAAGCCGCCGAAGTAGGTCGAAGATTTACCGGCGTAGGAAGAAAGAATTGAATTCTGGGAAACCAAAGCCTCGACGAAAGCTGTCGGCGTTCATATAAGTTTGCCAACGTATGGTGTAAGCCGGCCAGATCTGCAGGTATGCCGCCGGCGTAGGGCCGGCGTATGACCAAATTTCTATAAATACGAGACGCGAAAATCATTTTCAACAGAATTTTTCTTTATAATATTTCTCCTTCGTGAGAGAGATTTTTGGAGAGTTCTTGGAGATATATGCTTGGAAAATCATCGGGAGAATATTTTCTGATCCAAAGTAAGTAATCTTAATCTTTTCATTAGGATTCTTTACAATTTATACAAGTTTCTTAGGGTTTGGTTCAATTTTTATATGAAGGATTTCGAAGAAAAACCCTAGCACGTGTTAGATCAGTAAATTGGTGAATGCGAGACGGGTTTTAGCGAATCAAAATGTAAGTAAATCTCTTCTATTATGGATTCCAACAAATACGATCTAAACAATCTTAATATATTGTGAATTAGAGTTTTTATGAAAATAATTGATGATTGTAGAGTTTAGTGCGGTTCCTTATTATTCTTGAAGATAATTGTGGAGATTGATCAAAATAGATAGTGCAGATAATGGAGCTTTCTTTTCGGGTTAGGATTTTGGAGAATTCATGTTTGTTAAGATGTTGCGATCATGTCTGTTGATACATACATATATATATATATATATATATATTGTAACAGGACATTTGGAGTTTGTGAAACTGTTGTTGATGTGGATATAGGAATTGGTGGAGTTTGGGTTGACTTTGTGTGTTGTCGGTATCAAATTCTGGGGATTTGATTTGAATTCCTGAAATTTAGAAAGGTACGACTAATCCATTGATTGTTGTATGTGCTTGTAGATTAGAATTCTTGTGAATGGATGTAGGAACAAAATTGCATAATAAACTTAATAAATATTCGGCTTAATAATTATCTGTCTGGTTGTGATTGGCTTTGACTAATAGAGACCTGGCAGACAGTGATACTGGTGAGGTACCCTGATGATCTTAGTGTGAGATTGTCCCAAGTAGACTCGTGCTAAGAAATGATTCCGTAGAATTTAGGTGTTCAGGAATTGGGATGTTTGGGGAGTACCCACTCATTCATATATGTATATATGATTACCTATTTTCAAATCAGTTGGATTTTTTATAGCAGAGTCTGAGTTACTCTGGGTTCAGGATTTATGTATACTAGATTTTGAACTGTGTTGTTTTGCTGGACTAAATAGATAATAAACTGTTGTATTCATTTAGTTTAGGTTGCATTTATTTATACATGTTGTTTGTGCATAATCTTGCTTGAACTGGATTGGATATTATCGTACTAGGCTTCGCGCTCATTCTATTACATTTCAGGTGCAAGTGATGATAATGTGATTTATGATCTTTCGGGTTTTGATATCATCTATGAGGATGGGGATGGCGTTAGCGGTCCTGACTACCCTGCTAATGACTAGTTGTTTAGTCATAGATGATATAGGATGGATCTGAGAAGACTTTAATGATTGATTTATATTTTGTTTATTGAAATTTTAAATTGTATTTGGAGATGTCATGTGGTGACAGTTTTAGGGTATGGTTTGACTTGTTGACCTACAGTTATGTCAACCATGACTACTAAGTTGATTATGGGGATTATATGCTTATCATATGATTTATTTTATTGAGGACTACATATTTTTTTATATATACCTTGAGAGTTATATAGGTGATATTCGTGTTGTCTGTGGAAATTATAGCCTTAGCGTGTTCTATTAAGAGAGAACACGTGGCAGGTTGTAATGCCAACAGGTTAGGGCGTTACACATAGCTTTAACAAAAGCTACTCAACGAGGAGTAGATACTTTAATGTAACAACATATGGATACCAATAACTTAGTATCCCAAAGTCTACAAACCATATATTACATGTTATATAAGGAAAAGTAAATACTTTATATTACAACTTAGGCTTATAAACAAGCCATGTCTATAATATTACACTCTTAAACAAAACAAAACTTGAATTGGTCTCTTTTGTCAGGAAAACAACAAAGTTGGTCTCGGAGTCTTAGTCATCATACTCATCCAAAGAGTCCTCAAAGTCCATCACATAGCCCAAGGAATCATAAAAGCCGTCATCTTCGATACTTAAAATAGAGAAAGTGAGCCAAAGGTCCAGTACACGGTAATACAAACAAATACGACATGGCACACACTCTTGAAGTAATGCAAATTAAATCACAATAATTATTCTTTTTAATTAAGTCACAATACAACACTGGAGTATTTAAAATCCAAATTCAATCCTAGAGAATCTGAGGGTCTTGAGTAATCGTAGCTGTTCAGGGGTTGATATAAGTAACCCAAATACTTATATCTCTAGTAGATTATCATAAAGAAAAAAGTAATTTCATATATCAACTTTACTTAACTTAATCAATAATATCACCTAATTCAATCGTCCCCATAAATATGAACTGAATCATATTATATTCTTTTAAGAGTAAGTAAATGTTACAATGATACGATACCCCCTATCAATTACCTACCGACCTACTAAGAAAGGTCATTGCATCATGACTAGGGGTCTAAGCAGCTAAACTACCATGTTAACCTCGTTAACAGGGTTGCCGCTCCCCGGACCGGATTCAACGGCGAAAAGCACAATCAATTCAAACAATTTTTAATTCCTCTTTGATTAGAGTTGGTTTAGAAATACATACATACATATATATACATATATATACTCTAACAATCAACAATCACATTATTGCGTACCTTGATAAATAGGTTTATTAAGTAAAAATCCTGTATTTAAACTCAGTTGAGTATAGAAATCTGTCAAAGAAACCATTTCATATAAAACATCTTCAATTCACAATCATACATAATTCATTAAATCCATGTCAAACTCAAGTAAAGTTTAAATCAACACATAATTCATATTCAGACACAAAATATCTATACATAATATTCCTTTATTCAAATTTAACCATTGTAATTCATTCAACTAATATAACACATTAACTATCACTTATCTATTTTATTTTAGTTCAAAAAGATTCAATTCATACTTAACTACACACTTAAGAAGCAAACACGAGTTTTTCACTTTGTTTGGAAAACATAGTAGCTAGAAAGAAATAAAATTTTAGCCTTGATACTTTTTGAATTTAAAAAAACCTTAAAACATGAAAATTGTAGATCTCTTTCTAATCTTTCCATATCATTTTGAATCATCTCAATCCGAGTTTGGATGAAAAAGTTATGATTAAAATATGAAACAGTGTCGCAACAGGAAAAACACAAGTTACACCATGATTTTTGGAAAGTTGTCATCAAATAGCCTCTAAGCTGAGAATCATGCTTGTGATTTTTGTATTTTAAAGTTTTAGCAAACCCAAGGCTACCAAGGGATTTTTTTCCCATGATTTTTGGAAAGTTGTCATAAAATGGCCTCTAAGCTAAGAATCATGCTCATGATTTTTGTATTTCAAAGTTTTTAACCAACCCAAGGCTACCAAGAGATGGATTACGATCGTAATTAGTGAAAAATTCCCAAAATAAAGCTTTTTCTTGCAAAATCACGCTCGTGATTCATGAAAACACTCACATTAGACGCGACTAAGGAACAAATCACGCCTGTGATTCATCAAATTTATCTAACCCGAGCCTACCAAGGCTTGAATCACACCCGTGATTTGCTTCCTCATAGCCTACATGAACTCCCTTGTTTTACAAACTCCATTTTATCAAACTTTTACATATTCTACTTCAACTAAACTCTATAAAAGCAACATAAAACTCACCACATGCACTTAACTTAAAATATATCTGAACTTCACTTCCTAACATCAAATAACTCTCACCACATCACTTAACATAACTCAAATTTTTCATCTTCACTTTCATCAACTCATGCATAACTCATAACAACTCTTACACATACCATAACTTATCTACCACAACTCATTTATTCTTAAACACTTCAATACACTCCACATGCATATAAACACTACTTCTCAAGCATTCAATAACTTCCATCCAACATGAAACATCACACATGCTTAACCCAACATGAATCATCATACAACTTCACTAACTCATACATCTCCAAAATAACTCCAACACTTCTCTATACTCAAATAACACACTTCAAGAACTTATTTAGCTCTATTAATTACCATAACTCATCAAAATCACCTCTAAACTACCATCAACCAACTAGAACAAGAAATCATTCTCATGATAAAAACAAAGGAAATAACAACCATAGAAGCATGCAAACTAACCTTATGTGACTTTATCTTGAGAGTTGAGTCTAAGGAAAGAAATTCTTGGCAACTTGAGCAAGAGAAGTTGGAAAGAAAAGATGGAATGCTATGGAATAAAGGCTCCGTAAGATAGGGTCTATTTTGGATTGTCAAATTTTGCCGAATAAGGCTTGATATTATCCTTATGTGTGTTGACTTTTGGGGCAGATTTTTGAGAGATTAAAGAGAGGCTTAGGCTTGCTTTTTGGCTAAAGACTTAGGCTTGGTTTGGCTAACAAAATCTACTATGTTTTGTTTTTGATTTGGGTCGAGTTCTGCTTTAATAAAATAATTAACTATGGTTCAATTATCACCAACATGCAACACATTGAAATTCCTAAAATCGTGTTAACTTATTGAACTTTATTTTTAACATGCACACTTTATCAACTAAGTATATTCACAAAATTTTCATATTTCAAACAAATAAAACATGTATATGCTATACACTACTATTACTAAATCATACTACCACACCATATTTTATTAACTGATTATTCATCATAATTTATAAATTTCAAGTAAACATATCATATTCTTATCAACTAAACACTTAACAAAAATTCATAATTTAATTAAATCAACTTATATATATATATTAAATTAATTATGCATGAAAATTAAGCTATTTCACAAGCAAAGGAGAAGAAGTCCCCAGTGACCTCAGGTCGCTTAAGTAATCCATGCCCATGACCCCAACCCTGACCTTATACATGGAGGTTGAGATCGACAAGGCTATGATTAGTCGTAACCTTCAGCCTCAATGGATGGCCTACAACAACCTAACAATTAGATCTCCATGATAGTTTGTGCCTAGTCTGGCCACCCTTTGTACCTAGCATATCCGTGCCATAGTACTAACATAGGCATGATCTGCGCCTAACATTATTGTGTCCTGCTGACCAAGCTAGCTAGCAACCTAATGGGAGTTGGCCACGTGTAAAGGGTATCCCCTTATCCCTTTGAAGATTGTTGTGGCTACTTTATATTAGGGTTCAACCAAGCTCTCGGCAGTTAGCATGAAGATACACTAGCCACCCCCAAGTCCTTTATTCTAAAGAATTGGTTAAGTGCTTTTCTCCTTTGGAATTGAACCTGCAGTTTACCTGTTAAACCCCTGTTTTCTAAGCCTTAACCTTAAGCCGGAAAGTCAATCAGAGACCTTAAGTCAACAGATCTGGAGTTAATCCCTACAGCTTAGATCCGGCAAACCCGAGTTCGTAAATCGAGGAGTCGAAAAATAATTAAAGTGTTTAGAATAGTCCGTAATAATATTTGATTTATTAAAAATATCAGATTGGTTTATTTTCGGCTTATTTCGAACCCGTTTGGATACTTCTTTAGAAAGCATGTCCCGGGGCTCGGAAAATTTAAAATATATCTTTAATATTTTTAGACTCGTATTTTCATAAGGATTTCAAAAATATCAAGTTTATAATTTTTCGGATTTTAAAAATATCAGTTATAGCTCATATAAGCTTATTTTACTCTTACCGGTAACTTATTTGTTAAATTTCTAAAAATAATTTGTTTGATTATTTTATCTAAATCATAAAAATTCTGCCACTTAATTAAAAATATTTTTCTTAATTTATTTTATATATTTTCTTATTCAAAAAGGCACTTTATCAACTCATACCTTAAGTACACATCCATTATCATTACTACACATTATTATGTTTTCTTTTGCTTTTTCTTACAATCCAATTCCCCAAGATGGCAGCTGACCATTCCCCAAAAATTAGCCACTTTTCCTTATTTTTAATCATTTATTGATATTAGATCACCCCCCCTACACTACATGGAAATCACGCTAACAACACCCTCCCCCCCCCCCCCCCCCTTCCTTGCAGCTGCTTGTTTTATTTTTTTTTTTAATTATTTACACACTTTCCTCTCTATTTAAGTATCTCATTCCTCTCTCTTTCACCTTTACAAACCCTACACTTTTCCTCTCTCTTTTTCCCTTTCTTTTCTCTTCTTCTTGCTTTGTCTTCTTAAGAACAAGCTGCCACCATTTTCTTTCCTTGTTTCCACATACTTTTCTTGCAAATATTTGAGGTAATCATCTTCTTTTAGCTCTCATAAGATGTTATAGGATGATATTATGGATGTTTCATGCATCAAAGGACATTCCACAAGCTTAAAAAGCTATGGATGATGATGCCAAGAATTGAAACACTCTCTAGATGATGATCTCTTTTGTTCTTAGTATTTTTGTTATCTTGAAGGCTTGTTTATCTTCTTGTTTTTGGATAACTTGTAGATCTAGAGTTTTAAAGCTTTAGTTATGTTTATGTGTAGATCTAGAAGTTTAAGGCCTACTACCAAGTTTTTCTTATGTTTTCATGGATGTATTTTGAGTGGATCTTAGATTTGAGTTTGAATGAAAAAGTAAAATTCGTAACTTGTCAAGGCACCATTTTAAAAACCCTCTTCCAAGTCTTAAAATGGAAGTTTTTGTTAAGAAAATGAAGGTTTGATGGATGTATATCATCAAGACTTCATCTTACAAGAATCAAAGTTGATTTTCAAAGTTTATTTTCAAAAACAAAAATTGTATTTTCGGATCAAGACAAAGATCTAAAATAAAAACATGTTTTCCAACTCAAAAATGAGGATTTTATTCAAGAAATGAAGGGTTCTTAAGATATAATATGTAATGGGTTGTTTTTCATGAGTTTTGATGAATTTCTCAAGAGATATGTTCAAAATAAATTTATGAAAATTCGGATCTAGACCAAGACCCATTTTTGGAACCCATCATTCAACTTTAAAATGAAGATTTAGACAAAAATATAAAGGGCTCTTGGTATAGATATCTTAAGGAATGAATTTTCATAAGTTTAAATGAGTTTTCCTAAAAAGTATTGCTTAAATCAAGTGCTTTGTAAAAGACAAAATTTAGGTCTTGTTTTCATTGTAAACTTCAAAGAGGAAATTCGTAATTAAGGGGAGACCAATTTTGAAAACCTTCTTTTAGATCTCAAAACAAGTATTTTATATTGAAAATGGAATGCTTTGATGATAAATAATATAGGAAAATTATTTTCATTGAACTAAGTAAGTTTTAGTAAAGGAATTACTCAAAACAAGACAATGAGTTTCAACTTGTAAATTTCGGTTTTATGAAAATGGATTTTTAGAAGTTTCATTTGAACTTTATGTTTGGGATTAGATAAGTGTAATCTCTTAATTTTGTTTTGAGAATCTCCTTGCAAGTTTAGGACTAAAATAAGTTGGTCTAAGTAGTTAAATAGAGTAGATATGGCAATTTTTCACAAAGGCTCAAATCTTGGATTTTCGCAACCCTACTGTACAGTATGTTTCCGACCCTTAAATGACCTTAAATGTTTGAATTAACTTTAGAAATAGATAGCTCTTTCGAAGTAGGTAGAAATCGGTATATTATAAGCTAAATTCCGAGTTAAAATGAGTTAGATATGACCTTTTTAAGTTAAGAATTCAACCTAGGCGAAAATTGACGAACTTAGTAAATAAAATTGTTAAGTTTAATAGAACTTCATAAGAGATACTCATTGAGGGTATTCTTTGTACTTAGGTGAATTGGAGGACGGGTTACCCTTCCCGAGGACTATTACGACTAGTGGATTTCACTACATGGACAAGTGAGTTCATTTCTCAATTAATTATGCTCTTGGGTGTGCTTGTAGTAGTAGTGGCATTAGACTTAAAAAGATAAAATTGTGATTGAATGGTGATCTAAACTTGCATGAATGAATATAAGTATATCGAGGCAAGTTTGTTGCAATAACCTTGTATGAGCTAGTATAGATTTGGAGTGTCTGAAATCTGTATGATCACTTTTAAATTATCTAATTAATATGCCATGATTATATGAATAAACTGTACATGCATATCATGTAGTGAGTCACATATCATTGTCGAGTATGCCTTTGGTGGGACAAAGGTGTATTTGGGAGGCAGCGGGTCTTTAATTAAGGGACTAGGGTTGCATGACTTATGGACCACCCCATTCAAATATGAAACTATGGTTGCATGACTTATGGACCAACATTAAAATTGTGGTTGCATGTCTTATGGACCAACATTGGAACTGTAGTTGCATGACTTATGAACTACCCCAAACCCCAAGTGGAGGGCGTAAATCTATTCACATATGACTACCGAAAAGTTATATGCTTGCTTGCTCATTTGCTTGTGCATTCATATGGTTGCTTAATTATAACTTGCTTGTATAGATATTTTAGCTTGACCGAGTATGTTACTTGGAAAATGAATCTCACTAAGCAATTAGCTTATACCCCAATAGTTTTTGTTGCAGTGTTCCTATTTTTGGATGTTCCGAGAGGACATTTTGTGCAGGTTTATCACATGGGATTAAAGAGCTTTTGAGGAAGTCAGGACCTAGTATAGGCGTGGACTTCTAGGAAAATCTCTTTAATATAGATTCAGATATATGTAATTGGAGCTAAACTATGTAGACTCCTATTATTTTGGCGGGGGAATGCCCCCTTGGCTTTTGTAAAGTTTGACTAATTATCTTGTTGTGATTTATATTCTTAATGCTATGTATGCTTTCTTAAGACTACTCGAATCAAAGTGTGATCCTAAAAGTTGTGTGAGTACACCTCACACTCGATATGTAAACTTATGGGATGACTAAGGTTGTCATACTTAAGTTTAAATATTGGGTGTGGTGGACTGTCGTGTTTAGAGTACCCTTTGGGGCGTGACATTAACTTAAGCATTGGAGTGGTTAGGCTGGACAATCCCCCGGCGTAATACTAACCAAGCCTTCTGTGTAACCAGTTCTGGAGGAGAACTACCGTCCTTACCTTCCAATTGGGAGGTAGGACCTAAACTTTACCAATGAATTTGGCTCCTACGACATATATCTATAGAGATACTTTTATATATTTTATATAATGAGATGAAATACAAAGAGGAAAGGTAGTAAAAGGAAATTTATTATATAAACTTTAGGTAGTAATTAATGTGATTTGTGGTGTCATAATTCTAAAGAAAAAATCACTTGAAATAACTTGAAATTCGTTTTCATCTAAATCGAAATGTTGGCAAAGAACGGTTGCTCGTATTTGAATATTGTATTTGCAGAGAAAATGGGGCAGAAGTCAGATATGCAAGTACTTAGCAAGTTGATATAGAAATCTCTTTTGGCGATTCAATTACAAGTTTCAACAAATTAAAGTATTTCTTCTTATTGTTCTATCTTTTATTAGAATCTTATTTAAATTTTTCATGGATTTATGTTGGTTTCTACATACATTTTGATGTGATTTATGTAAAAGCAAGGCTTATATGTGTTTCCTTTTCTTTTCAATATTTGTCATATATTGCTAATTATTATTATTTTTTAAGTTTATATATATATATATGCAAGTAAATTGATAAATTTACTTTTCATTTTAATTGATTAACTACAAAGATAATAGTCTTTACAACTTACTTCGTACGTAGAAAAATGATGCATATCCTCTTAGTACATCTATACTAAATGTAGTATTACATGATGAAGGAAGTAGATATTGTAAAATATTATATTTTTAAGTTTACGAGTGTATATGCAACAATTTATAATAGAATAAATTGATAAATTTACTTTCATTTTAATTGATTAACTTAAAAAATAATCCAAGTCTTTACAATTGATGTTGATTAATTTTAACAATTATGATATAATTACTTACGTGTAGTAAAATGACATTATCCTATTGATGCATCATTGAGCATGAACCTATTGCAAAAGATCTAAGGAAAACTTTAATACATTTATATTGTTGAGGGCATCTTGAATTTGCATTAGGTTTGTAGATAAAAGAGATTTGTGTAAAAAAAGGATAGATTGTCATAGAAAAGATTAGGACTCGAGATACTAACCGGTTGCTCATTTTAAATAATAACACATCCTTTGCAAATCTTCATAATTTAATTTGATCACATTAACTATGAGCTTCCCGATTTTTTGAATTAAACTGTTTTATCAATATTTGAGGTAAACTTGAATTAATTTGTGAAATAATTTATAACTTCTTTATATATTTAGTTTAACTATTGAAGCTGCTCTACCAATATTTAAGGTAAACTTGAATTAATTTGTAAAATACTTCATAACTTATCCATATATATTAATTTTAAAACTATCGATAAATAAAGTTACCATTTACCATGAATAGAATTAGATAGTATTGACTATATATTATTGTACTAATTCTATTTCTTAATTGATTGTAGAATGCTTAGGGTTTTCATGATTGGATTACCATTCTACATTTATTCATATTTATTTATTTTTTATTTATCTTTTGATCAGAAGTCATATGAATTACAATAATAAATGATTTCGCTTAAATTTTTTGAATAAATATTTGCAGTTTGCAACTTTTTCATTTTCTTTTTTCAATTCTATATCATTTTTCATCTCAAATTTTAATTAAAGTCATGTTTTCGTACACTCATTACGGGTATACCGTCTGTTACTATATGTATATCTATATATAATTTTGAAACTGCGGTTACAATATAGTCTCATCATGAGCATAATTTAATGGTATATCGTTTGATGGAATCATTTTATATTTATATGATATGAGAATATGTTATATTTTTTTATTGGATTAAGTAGTTATGTATTATAATCATCAATTATCAATATATCAATTTTATGATATCTTGTAAATTTACAATATTTACAGTGATATTCTAAATTAATATGCTCATTTTATATAATTTTATAGGGTCAATTTGGATTATTTGATTTTTATCTGTATGAGATTTATATCTGCATCATATATGTATCATATTTTTTTTATCTGTTTATGAGTAAAACTATCATTTTTTTTATTGTATCTATTTTCTTGATAAAAATATATTTATAAATGTTAAAATATAATGTTAAAATGATCCGAATATGATAAAACAAATAGATATGAAATTCAGAGAGGTTTTCTTTTCTTTTTTCTTGCAAAAAGAAAAAAAAAAAAATTATTTCATTCCATTGCCTAAGCTCGCAGCAGTTTGAAAAGCCCCGCCACTTTATAAGCCATCAAAACCAACCGCATCACAAATCAAAATCATTGAACCAAATGAAGAAGAGACAATCCTCTGCTTCCCGTTCGCGTAGATCCCCTGAAACACCACCGTTACAACGTCATTTATCTTCACGTTCACCTTGTAATGCATCTCCAAGTTCAATCACCATCACAAAGTAATTCCAAACGCTCTTCATCCCGATTCAACAAGTCCTCGCTCAGTGGCCTCGATCTCAATGCCACTAATCTCAACTTCTTTCCCCTGAGATCGCCTCCTTCTGCTTCCAAAATATTAACTTCGATTTCCGATCTTAAAAGTTTCACATCCTCCAGCTTCCACGATCATAAGAAGCTCGTCGATCGTTCGCATTCTGAGATCGTTAAAGAGATCGAAGGTAGCAATTCCAGACTTCATAAGCATTTCAAGGTACCTCTCTCTCTCTCTCTCTCTCTCTCTCTCTCTCTCCCCTCTACACTAATATTGCTATAATCATAAGGTTTACGATGATATAAGGGAGTAATTGAAGCGATTCTGTTGCGCGATGAGTCTTGTTGAGTTGCGTGGAGATTCTTTCCCAAGTGTTTCGTGCTTTTGAGTTTTCCAGCTTAGATTGATTGATCTTGATATTAATAACCTTTCGAGTTAGTTAACAACATACCTTTTTCTGCCTGTATTATGTTGAGCATTTGCGACTATATGCATTCTTGTCCTAACACATGATAATGAGATTCTGCTCTACTGCATTGCGATTGAGTAGGAACATATGACTGAAAATTTAAAAAAAAAAAAAAAAGTGATGGTTAACGAGAAGATCAAAGAAATCGTCTACTCTGTTCTAGTTGTTCTCTGGATAATTTAGGTGTAAAAGTAGTTGAATGAATTGAATCGTTTCGGGATCAACAGTTCATCCTGTTTGAGTTTTTAGAGGGATTGCATTATGCTGCTTCTTAATTTCACGTATCGACGCTATGTTGTATGTTTAAATACAACAGATGCAGCTGAAATCGAGCCAACAGAAATGGATGAAGTGGACAAGGAATGTAAGGATATAGCTGAGCAGATAACTGAAACTCAGAAAGCGGTGGAGGTACAATCTTTGACCGGAACATTCATTTTGAGGTAGTCGAAATTTATGTTGTAAAATTATATGGATTGTGAATTCATTTGGTTGCTTTTCAGGCAACTTATGTGGAGCTCATGGAAGATGCACAGGCCACTGCATCCTGCTGTATGATAATCTTTTATTCCCTCATTTTAATGACTTTCATGCAAGATAAAAGCAAGTTTTTCATTGGTTTATGTATAAAATCTGCCTATGCACGTGTTATGGTTTGCCATAGAGCTTTATAGTAAAATAGGATCGTATAACCGACTTCACTCAGTGGGGAATAGGGAAAAGGCCTGTGAAATTTTGCTTTTGTTGTTGTTGTATTGTGTATATGTCATGTTCATGTCTTATTCTCGCGAAGCAAATGACGAGATGCCTTTCGGTTTATGGTTTCAGCTGTTTGTCCTATCCCCATGTTACAACAGCTAGTATCACAACTTAGCAACTCATACTATGCAAACTAAGTGCTTCTTCCGCTTTTCAGTGTGCAAAACAGCCATCCCTGAGCTCTCACAGTCCTTTGAGAAAGCCATTGATGCTCTTCGAAGCCGATTTGGTATTCCTTCAGCATAGGTAGTGGTCACCTAAACTTCCACTTTTCACCATTCATGAATTTCCGTTATTATTCTGTTTCATAGAGTTGTAGGTTATAGATGCCTGCTAGACGTGGGGACATGATCTGGAGCCATGACAGTCCCTTTAGGAAATCGAGAGGCAGTACTCTTCATTTTGCAATTTACCTCACCTTGGACGTGCTGTTGACTCATTACTGATCTTTAGGCCTTGAATTTACTTTAATTTCATGATTTTTGTATCATGATGTTTACTAGGTCAAAATTGTGTACCCTTCAGTGTCTTTCTTTTTATTGTGCAGCGTATGTTAATTTGGCTGAATTCACCTAATGGGAATATGACTAGAGTGCTGTTTTCTTTACTCCACAAAAATATCCATTCCCATGCTACCAGTTGATCTCCTTTCTTCTTCATCTTTCAGGGATAATATCTCATGTATACACAGGAAAACTAAGAATAAAAAAATTCAACGAAAAGAAGCTGCTGGTTTCACGTGCGCCTTGGAAATTTTAGAAGCTCGACACGGGTGACGCAAATGCAAGACTTTTTCTAGTCTTGCAACGGAACAATCCTTTCTTTTAATAACATGATCATGGTGTAGCCGTCTAGGAGTTATTACTTCTAAAAATTCTGTGATGAATATGTCCGTGTGTTGTGATGCTTCTCATTACGTTGGAAGTGTGCATTTGTAAATGCCATTTGGCAAAGTTAATGAGTTGGAAAAATCGCAGGGATAACGTAGACCGGCTATGCTACTTTCTACATTGTAAATCGCAGGTTAAGGTTAGCTCTCTAATTCCACCAAATCAAGCATACATCCCGGTCTTCGTTATCTCTTTTCGCCGATCGAGACCCATATACTGAAATAACCACCGTGCGGCCGTCCCGAACATCACACACAACACGCTGACCATAACTGACAAACCCTACCTGTAGAACATCCGTTGCTGCTTGCGAACCGTTTGTTAGAAGAAGAACGAGCAGCTGACCCGTCTTTACAGATTAACCCCATTCTGGACCGTTGCTGTTCTGGTCAAAATGGCACGTTAGAAGGTAAATCGGTAATTAATTTTAATGTGATCTCGATCAAGTACTCTAAACTGATAAAAAGACTCAAATGAAAACTATTACTCTGAATTTAGGAAGAAATTGGAATTTCTCATTTGACAATAATAGAAAATTTATAAAATAGTTATTATAAAAACCAAATGCAATAATAATTTTATAATATTTATTCAAAAATAAAGCCAATCAAACATGTTAAATATTAAGGAAATATTATTCTATCTAGGTCTGTACTAAGAATAATTACTTAAATAAGATCAAATTGAAAATATTTACCAACATACAACTTTAAAATCACAACTTATATACAAAATGTACAAAATTATAAACAGTATATATATCATGATATCCATACATATATCCGTACGGATACTCATGTTTAATTGACAGGATAAACGTCGAGAGGCAAAACAATAACACAAAAGGCAAAACCTCTACAGGAAGCAAGACAATGATGCAACTTAAAGCAAAAGCCTCTAATGCGAGATGTCTAAACCCAAGACTTATACTTTTCATACATACTTACCAATTAAGCTATATACTTTTCATATGCTATATCGCAATTATTAAATGTGATTCAAAGATCATAGGCAAACATGTTAATGCACCTTTTAACAGGATTTATTTCCAAATTATGCATATCCTGACTTCTAAACTTGAATTTAAAATGGATTTTGATAATTTTTTCTTTCGTATTAACTTTTTATTGGTATTTATTTTTTGTATAATGGGCAGGCAGGTTTTTCATCCAATACTAAGAGTGGAAGATATTATAACTTGTATAGGGATAATATTGCATCCAACACCTAAATTTTAAAATTATTAATTTCAATTTCTTATTAAACTTTTAAAGGTTAGTACTACTACCTGTGTTAATTCTGGCTAAGGTTGTCTATCCAATTGTTTTATTTTTAACCAATTATGGACTATCATGTTCCTTAAGTAATTATTTTAATGAAGAGTATTGTATTTAGATACAAGAAGTAATGGAAGGAAACATTTCTTAGGATGATGTTAACACCAGCAACAATTTGTAGTTGTTAAAAAAATCATATATTCAAAGGCAAATATCTTTATTTGTTTAATTGCTGAACCAATTTAACATAGATAGTTTAAATGATTTCTAAAAGTCTAAATAGAAACAATTAAAGGTCAATTATGGTATATAGCTTCCCCAAGGTCAATCCAACTCATGTGAGACGAGAGTTGATCGGCTCGAGTTCGACCTATCGTAACTAATTTTAAGCTCTTGAAAGCACTACTTTCTCCTTAATCTCAGCAGGCTAACTCTCGAGCTAAGGACTCAGAAATACTAAGTCAAATCACTCGACACTTATCTTATAACTGCTACTTGCCTTAATAAGGTAAACGATTAGACATGGATTCATCGCTTAATTTTTCACATCCCTGATAACTATTCTCAACTCTCTCAACACTCCATGTTCTCTACAACATTCTTAACCATCTAAAGTCTGTCTCTTATAAATATTCCTTTTGCGCACTTCAGAGAACAAGTATACCACACCGGTAACTCCTATGTCCTTTGATTATCTTTTAGGCATTTGGGGGATATAATCTAACTGGAGCGTTAGAGTAATTGCACCGGTAACCCTTAACCCACCATTAACATTGATTTGTTTTGTAGGCCTCATTCCATTAGTTCATGATCAAACCCATACACTCTGCTGTTGATTTTGAACTAACTATGGATATCAGCATCAACAATCTAAAAGTGTGTACAATTATGTGAAGAATCAATTATAATTTAGCTATCAAATATCATATCAGTTTGTAGTAATTTAAGATTTAAACATTAAGTATTTACGGGGGGAAAAATATATTAAGTACTGACGTCACATTTGGTATCTAAAAACGAACTCAAAGTCACGATTCATGATTTCATTCTCATTCCTATTTTTGGATGTATTTTTAAAAGTTAAAATCGCCAATTCCTATTCAATTTTCTCTTGAGAAGGTAGAATCATATTTTGTTTTATTTCCACAATGATTATGTTACAGTTACTTTTTTTTTTCTTTTTATATATTTATTATTCACATTTATTATCATGCGACAAAGGGTACCTTAAACGCGTCAGTCCACCACACTCAATATTAAAGCTTAAGTATAACAACTTTAATCATCCTAAAAGCTTCAATACCGAGTGTAAGGCGTATCTTCACAATCATAGAGAGCCAAACTTTGAAACAAGTTATTTAAGAAAATATTTATAATAGCAATTAAGAATGTAAATCATAACATAAGCATTTTAAATATAAAATATAAAGAGTCTTATAGTTATCAAAGGGATATTCCCCTTTCAAAAGATATAGTCCATCATGGTCCAATCAAAATAATGACATCCCAGATTTACTTAGAAGTCTAAGTCTATTTCTAGTCTTTGATTTCATCCAAAAACTCTTGAATCCAAAGGGTAGTACTTGGGAAAAGTAAACTCGGGGCTTCAACCATCAATACGGGTGCTGCAAAAGATATCTATGAGGGGTAAGCTTACTTGTTTAGTGAGAATTATTCCCACAATAAAATACCCAAACAATCAATATCGAAGCGAATTATTTAGACAAGCATATGAAACGTAACAAACACATGAGCATACAACACATATAATTTTTCAGGAATCATATGTTGAATGGATTTACCTCTCCATTCGAAGTTAGGTGTTCCAGGCCATATAAATCATTATTTATAAATAAGGTTTTTGTAGTTTTATGCAAGTCACTACTAGCTACTAAAAAGGTAGTTAATTTGGATGTCTATCCACCATTTTATTCCGGCAACCATTCACCATTAAGTAGAGTTTCGGGCTCTACATATCACATTACTATGCCCTTGTCCCATCAAGTGTATAGTAATGAATATAATGTGACTCACTACATGATATGCATAAATCAATTTAATTAAGTACTCATAGCATGATATTAGATATTTTAAAGGTGATCATAAAATTTATAGACATATCATTTCTATACTAATCAAACATTGATTATTTGACAATAACCGCCTCGATATGCTTAACATATTTTTAACCATATATGTAAGACACATGTGCTTTTACATTTTTATCTTTTCCTAATTCTAATGTCACTAATTCTACAAACAAAAATATAAGTACAAGAATGTAGGAAAATAAACCCACTCGGCCATAGTGCAGACAACTTCTAGTCATAGTAATCTTCAGGGTATGGGAACTCGGGCTCCACGTCACCTAAACAAAAGAAATACCAAAAATGAGTATTTCTTAGAATTTTTACTTGAACTTACAAATTCTATTTCACTAAGTTCATCAAAATCCGCATATAGTGAAATTCCAACTTAAAATGGCCATAATTTGCTCATTTTAACCCGGAATTTCACATATAATATATCGTTTTCTACCTAGTTGAAAAGATCTATCTATTTATAAGGTTATTTTTATTATAAAAAGTCATTTAGGTTCCAAAAAGACTTGATGCATATCTGTCACGAAATTCTCAGCCTTTAAAACTTAATTTTTCCAAACCAAAAACCTCATAGCAATCATATAAATATTTATATAGTTGAAAAATCATTTTTAATGCATATGCAACTCATATTATACACATGATTCTAATGATGTTGTCTTAGTCAATGATTTTTCATAAAACAGCTTGTCTTAGTAGTTTGAAAAAGAGAAATTTGACAAATTTATTTTAAGTTATTGGAAATAAAACTAAAAATTTTTGAGTCATTAAGTCGGTGATATAATTATTTTTTCTTAACTCTTAAAGGATAATTTGAGTTTAAAAAATTTTAGTCGTTTCAAGTTATCTACCAATTCCATTCTTAAATAGACTTTACTTGGTGAGTTGATTTTAACTTGATTTGAAAAGCTTGTCTTCATCTTTGTATTTATTAAAATGTTAGTGTAGGTCTCATAAATAAGTTTTTAAGAAAAATTTGTGTAATAAGGAATTATCAACCTTTAGGTTTTAAAAGATAATTTTATTTTTGTAGTTTGAAAAGAGAGTAAAGAATTATTTAGTTAAATTTTGAAAAAGTCCTTGCATACCAACAACACTAAAATCTATGATGAATTTGTCTAAAATTCTTTCAAAAGTATTTTGCCGAAATAAAATTCTAAATTTTAATGGAACTTTTCCTAAGCGATAAAATTACATTCTTATAATGAGTTGAGCTTATTTTCTTTTACTTAAGAAAGAACTTTTTATTTTTATTCACGAGTTTATAATTAAATAACATTACAAAAATAATTAATATGAAAGATGAAAAGTATAGGAATAAGTCCATAATAAATATCAAGTATTGGAAGTCTTAACTTGTTTCAAGGCTTCCGGACTTACACATTGGCAAGTCCAAAAAGAAAAATAAAAGAAATAAGAAAATTTGTTTTGACTTGATGAGGATAAGTCTAAGACTATAAAGACTAGTCTTAATATAATAGTATGAAATAAATAAATAAATTGCAAAGCATAAATAAATAAAAGTTAGGTTAGTCAGCTTATATGCTCTAAGAAATATATTTATATATATACACACACATACAAAAATATACATAGTAACATATAGGAGTTAGATTAGAGCAATAATAACAATATAACAATAATAAAATAACATAATAACAAAATGAGATTTTGAACATGAATTAGAACAAAACATGAATATGGTGTTGCTTTTATAAAACTTATAGATTTAGGAAACACACACCATGGTTATGTTAAGTTACATGATATGGTAAAAAAATCTTGGTAGGAATTTTACCTAAAGTAGAAATATAAATATTAGAAAAAGAGAGGTTGTTGTGGTATAGAAATAATGAGAATATGGGAAGATGGGATGAAATTGTAGAAAGGAAATTTGAGTAGTGATTTTGAGAGAGTTTTGTTATGGTGAATGTGATTGAGAGGGGAAGAGAGAGAGAGCTAATGTGTTTTATATTTTTGTTAATGAAAAATAATAATGTGTAAAGTATGATGTGAATAAAGTTGTACGTGAAAAGTAAATTATAAGAAAATAGGTATGGTAGACTGTAAGAATGGATAGTAAGAAAATTAGAAATAGATGAATAGTAATGAAGAGTGTATAATGGTGAAATAGTAGATAAGACAAATTAATACCACTAGTAAAAAAAATATGAGTAAATAAGCTATATCTGATATTTTTAGATATTGAAAAATTTATAAAACTGATATTTTGAAATCCTTATATTATTATAAGTCCACCAGTGTTATCGGATTATTTCTATCATTCGTGCATCAGTGCACGGTTTTCGAAATCTGATCCCGTTCGCATCTGAAACGAACTAAATTTTGATGAATATTATGTTTTTAAGCTTTCCTATATTATTATGGAGTTAACGCATAATTATCTCAATTTTATTGTTTAGGGATTAAGAGTATGAGATTGCTGGATCTAAATTCACTAGGGTTTATTATAGGTTTATTGACTTTAGGTAGGGATGCAACCGGGGCGGGTCGTTATAGGGTACCCGCCCGCCCGCCCCGCTAAAAACCCTATAGGGTCAGACCCTATAGGGTTTAGGGTCGGGTTTTGGGTTGTACTCATAACCCGTTGGGAAAACCCGACCCGATTTAATTAAAAAAAATAAAAAATTTTAGTTTAAGAAATTTACTTATTCATTAGTTGAATGATGCTTTTCATATAATCATTTTGTTATTCATGTATTGAGTCACATGATAGGATATAAATTATATTTACAATTAATAATCACTGACCAATTATCCAGAGAAAATCGATTTCCATGTGCAACCTTCCCCACTTTTTCAAAATTCATTTCTTTCCCATGCAACACAACAAAGTATAAAAATTAATTTTCTCAAAAAAAAAAAAGATAGTATATATATATATATGTAATGACAAATAAATCAAGAATATATAGATCGTTGTGTAGTGTCATCATTTTATTATTATTATTATTATTTTTGAGTTGAATGTATATATATATATATATATATATGTAAGTCTTCTAATAATTTTAGGCAATGACATGTCTTGAGTTACTGACTTTACCTTATATATTCAGTTTTCACGTTTAATAATTTTTTACTTGTCTTTAACGTTTTCTAATTTTTTTTTAAATAAAAATTAGGATCTTTATCAACTCTATTGAAATTTTTGCCCTCCTAAACATGCCTCACTACGATAATAATTTAATCAAATAATAAAATGATGCATTTAATTATGTAATAGATTAAACGGGTCGGGTTCGGGTCGGGTCGGTTTCTAAGAAGAGGGGTCGGGTCGGTCTGGGACACCCAATTTTTAATCGGGTCGGGTTTGGGACAGAATGACCCGACCCGAACCCGACCCGTTTACATCCCTAACTTTAGGGTTTTTGGTTGACTTTCGGTTCTAGAGTTTAAGTTTAAAATGTAGCATAAATTCTAGGAGCTTATATTTATTAATACATATCAATTCCATATTCTATGATATACTTAAATAAAAGAATAAAATTATCATTTTTTCCATTTATTCTATTTTGTATTATTCCTTTCCTTTCAATAGATTTCATTCCGAAAGATTGTTGCTGAGGAGGAAACCGTAATGTGAGATAAATGCTGAAGCCATGCGATGAAACTAGGAAATGGAAAGAAATACTTAAAAAAGAAGATTGGGCTGGGCTGGGCTGTGCTGGGCTGGGGCTGTATTATCAATTTAAACTGGACTGTATACATCTTATCCTCTTTTTTCTTTAAGCTCTACCTACCTTATCCATTTTTCAGTTTTTCCCCGACTTTTCTCTCATGGAGTTTGCTCCATATCATTTCAGTTAGCTGCACTTAAAACCGTTACCTGTGAGCTCTCCCTCCCTCCTCATCTAACTAACTGCACAGGGCAATGGCTGCCGTTCTGGGGGCAGTACAGATATCAGACTCACTCCATAAGGTCCGATTTTTTTTTCATATCTTTTATAGTGATTTCCATTATGTCCGGGCGTTCTTTCTCTTTACTTGGGTAGATCCATTTTCAGCTATGCACTTGGACTTAATCTTATAAAAAGAAATTGGGGCAATCTGGATTTCTTAGTGAAGTGTAAACCGCAAAACCCTAGATAAGAACATCATTAGGACTAGTTAATGTTAATTCATTGAGCAGTTCTTTTTTAGTACCCGTTTCTCGTAAGATCAACTATTGTTTTCCAAATGTTGTATTGATCTCGGGGTCGCGAAGTTAGGCATTTGGGTTAGACAAAGTATGGGAAATCTTGTACGGGTCCTAATTTGATTATAAGTCTAATTCTAAGTTACTGGAGTGAGCACCTACAAAGTTTTTGGGATGATGAAAGTGCCAGCAAGAGGTGCAGATGCATAGCGCAATTTGTCTTCAAGAGTTGAGTCACTCGGAATTTCACATACTGAGGCATTCTTTCAACATGTGGGTGGGTGGTTAGAATTTTGAGAGTTGCGTATTTCTTGTGAGTAATTGGAAAAGATAAAATAGTATGGCTGGTAGTGAAGTGGAAGTTGAGTAGAGCATTTATAATAGAAAGGTAATGAGTAGAACGTTGGTGTTGGCATAGCTAGAGAAGAGAGTGCGGCTACGAGAGGGAGAAATTGGTGGAAGTTTGATTGAAGGTAGATGTGGATGTGGATGGGTTGCTGAGGAAAAGAGGATAGTTTAATGCAGTAGGTAAGAATGGAGAAACTGTAGAACGACAGGATGGAGGATGCCAACAATCTGGTTGTTATTTATAGGATGTCCTTCATCATCAGGTTTGAAAGAAGAAAGCACCCCAGCGTTAGTTACTGGTGTAGTGAAACGTGTAATGACCGAAAAAAAAAAAAAAAAAAAAACAAGAGAGAGTGCTGGCACCATAGAGATGGGAGAATCAATGGTGTGGGTAGGAGAAAAAATATTATAATGATGGGAATCTCAAACCGGAAAGAAGTAGCTTGAAGAAGTAGATGGTTTGTTAAAACAGGAATTTGACAAGGGACGAGACTTGGTTTGAGTGATTGTTTCCCTATCCAAGTCGCTGCTGCTGGAACGAAGTTATTCCTTTTAAAGAAATGGGATTTTGCAATACTGGGATTGTGATGCTCCTACTCATACATATTTACTTATTTATTTATTATTGTGGCCTCTTTTTCTAGGATGAAATCTTAACATCAGATTTGTGGATATGTGAATGTAATTATGAAAGAATTCTCTTGCTCAACCCTACAACTCATGTAGACAATGTAATATAAGTACTAGGAATTATGGTATAGCATGGGGTAATGATGAACAGAGCTGAAAGAATTAGACTAGATATGCTCAGGCTTTTAATTGAATGACATGTTGCTGTATTCCTTTCTGGCTAAAAAGGAACAGAGGATATATGTATCCTTATTGTTCTATCCCAGATTGGGATGCTTCTTCAGTCATGATAGATTTGGCAGTGTTGCATCACAAATGAATCTATTGCTTTCTTTTCCTTTTCCTAAAAAGTGCTATGGACCATTTCATTTAGACTGCTTATGCAATTTCACAGATTGAAAATAAATATGGGCAAATGAAAGTGCTGAAGAAGCATTGTGCTTTTCTTATCACAAACCACTGGGAAAGACAAAAGGGCACAGATGGGCACATTTCCTGCTTCCCTGTTTCTATAGAAAAGCTCCCCTTAGATAGAAGTCGAAGAGATACCATGCAACTATATGCAGCCTTGAAGGGCCCAAGAGGCTTCGGACCATCTCCAAAGAAAACCAAAAAGAACAAAAAAACAAACAAAGACGATGATAGCAAGGATGAAGAACCTGAAGAAGATTCTAGTGCAGATGTAATACCAGAAGTCGTGACCAACAGAATGATCAACAGAATGGCATTCTCAGTTGGAATCCCACTTTTTATTGGGTTATTGTTCTTTCCCTTCTTTTACTATCTTAAGGTTGGCTTAAAGATTGATGTCCCAACATGGGTGCCCTTCATTGTGTCATTCATCTTCTTCGGGACAGCACTCTTGGGAGTGAGCTATGGAATAGTTTCATCCAGCTGGGATCCCGTGAGGGAAGGTTCACTCTTGGGTTGGAATGAGGCTCAAAAGAATTGGCCTGTATTCTGGCAGTCTATCTGGGGGAGAACTGGAAAGAAGTAGATTTCTGGTGCTCATCGCCTGGTAGGACATTATTGATCTAGGGGTATTTCACTTTATTTTTTCTTTTATCCCTAAGCCATGCATGGTTTTGATGTTTTGTATAATCAATAATGATGCATTTTGAGCTGTAACCTATTCTACCGTGGGCTGTAAATACTGTAAATTTTAATTATGGTATATTAGCAGATTTTCAAAAAATTGATTCCTCTGCCATCCGTTTTCGTGGTCGAGCTTTTAAGAGTTCTCCTCATGTTGGACTTGAGAGAGTAGCAGTGGCTGCTCTGGAGGCAGAAATCGGCTGTGATTAGGGCTACAAACCTGTGAGCTCGGCTCGAGCTCGATTAATAAACGAGCTAAGTTCGAGCCTAAAGTGAAGCTCGTTTATTTAAAGGAGCCGAGCTTGAACTTTAACTTAGGCTCACAAGCCAGCTCGTAAACAATTTTGTTTAGGCTTGTGAATAGACTCGTATATGATCTTGTTAATAGGTTTTTTAATAAGCTTATTAGCAAGTTTATAAATTTTTTATGAATGATATATTGTATATAACTATATAAGTAAAACTACAAAAATTAATTTCTATTTAATATTTATGTGTATATATATTTATAACAACACTTGTATATTATATTTTATGTTTAAAAAAAATGGAAAGCAGTCTATTTAAACAAGTTGAGTTTAAGTTTAAATTTCAAGCTTGATAAAAGCTCGATAAACTCAATGAAAAGTTCAACTCGGCTTGAGCTTGCTTCATAAATGAGTCGAGCTTAAGCTTAAACTAAAACTTGTTCAGCTAAATAAGTTAAGTTTGAGCTTTAATTTTAGCCTGATAAAAAATTTTATTCGAATTCAATAAATTTTAAATGAGTCGAGCATAAGATTTTAGAAGCTTGATCTGAGTTGGCTTGTTTATAGTGGTGCTAGGCGTGAACTACGTTGAGATGCATTGATTTGCAAAAGTTACTACTCAGAAAAAAGCCAAAAGTCAATAAAATTAGTTGTTGCAAGCTTGCGACATTAAGTACTGAAAGTTTCCCTACTAGGGGCTAAGAACTGCAGCTCGGTGAGACTAGAAATAAAGAAGTGCAGATGGATCATGATAACATAATTCGAATCTTCTGCAACATAAAATTAAAAAAAAAGATTATTATTAGTATGGTTTAAAAGATGGGCAGTGTTTGAGGGCTGGAGGCTAGAGGAAACAATGGGCTTTTGTCCTTGGTCGAGTCCAGTCAGCTGGTGAAGCATTTGAAACTGACCTTAGTTGCCAAGCTTATTTGAACTGCTAATATGATGTGTTTCTTTTTAATTTTCGTTTTGGTCAATCATATGCTTATATGTATGTACTCAATAATATATATAAAATATTAACATGATTGAAAGTCGAATAATTAATTTTCCTGATTTTGTATATGTTGTTAATTTATTAGTTACATAAAACATAAAGCTTTCATCATCATTTTATTATTATCACACATACACAAAAAAAAAAAAAAAAAAAAAAAAAGGGAAGGGAAGTTGCGAAGAAGTTATTAATTTATTATGGGGTGAGCAATGAGCATACAGACCCTCCCAAACCAGCCTGGACTTGAATGGCGGAGCTGAATCATGGGGACACGTACGGTCCCCATTTTAGGTCGAGTCTCTAGCCATGGGCCTGGCGGGCCTGCACAGATTCAAAACTAAAAAAGAAAAAGAAAAATTAAAGTGAATTAGTAAATGTATGAAAATGTATACATGAACTATGAAATAATGTAGTAAATGTTTAGGATCATTTCGGTAATTGGGCTTTTAGCACGATTTAATATCATGGGCCAGTCTTCTAGGTTAGTGACAGGACTTAGAAGACCGAGTCTAATAAGGAATATTGTAGAGAGATTTGGCTTAATAGGCTCGAAATAAAAATCGTCGAACTAGTTCATTCTGTTCTTAGCCTAATTCGATTTTATCATATATGAAAAGTAGACTCCAAAAATATCTTCATGGATTAATTTAGGCTTTGTTTGAATATAATAACGCTTATGTGGACTAAAATAAGCTTTCATCATTTTTATGTTAAAAATGGGCTTCTTTTATAAAATAAAAGCCATCAACACCATTTCTAGCCCAGCTCAGCTCACTACTATAAGAAAAAAAGGCTTTAATATCAGCTGTCAAATTATTATCCAATAGCTGGTATCAATCTCTATCATCTATAAATAAAAAGTTCCTCCTCTCATTTGACAGGGGATTCGGCCTATTGTTAAGATCAAGAGCAACACAGAAATTCTGTCGAGATAACTCTAGAAATAATTAAAGCAACTACTTCATGAAGAAAGAGCCAAGAATGATCGAATGTATCCAATATGATCTTCTGTCATACTCATGTACTTCAAAAATCATGTTTGTCCATTCCTCCTCTTACACCTGTCTCTACGATACCTGTACATGTGTCATTAGTTCAGGACTTCTCTTAGGTCAACACCATGCCTATTACACGTGATCGACCAACTACAGCAACCCTACCTTACAGTAAATTTTCTACATCTATTTGTAAGATATAAAAAAATTTAAAAGAAAATTGGTAACAGGTCTGATTTGCTAGAAATAGCTTATGAATTGCTAGGGCTCTAATTTTAAAACTGCCTAGACAAAGCCGAGGCTGTTTCCTTAAATTCCAAATCGCAACTTGGCATTTTCAAGCAAGTTTTGGATCTAAACTAGCTTGTGGAGATGTATAGGTAAGTGAATAACCCCATCGTATGGCTCGTGAAGACGTATAGGTAAAGAGTAACATGTCCTATGAGGTGCTCACCCATGCCCTATTTGGCCAAGGAAGGTTTAGATGAGCAGTAAAGGTGATAAGATAAGATGAATATAAAATTCTAGGAATATGCTTGCACAGATTAGAGGCATTAGGCCTTCATATCTTGTATCCATTTTAAAGTCCATACTCTAATATATAGAAGGTATAGATTTCAAGGTACGATGTGTCTACTTTATTAAAAATTATAAAATAATATCAATAAATAAGAAACAAATGATAATATTCCTTCTTTATTTTGTGATCAATTTTATTCAAGATTATTATTCGCATATTACCTTTAAAAAGTTTTTATTTTGAAAAAACTTGTTAATTTTATTTTTATTTTTGGAAGAGTTTTAGTTGTATGTATAGGGCTAATTAATCCAATAATGTCTCTAATAAATTTAATTTTGGAATTTGCTATAAGTTTTATAATTTTATACTTAACATACATTATATTTATCTTTTTTACTTTTAGTATAGACACCACAAGTATATGTAATATAGATGTTGACGTATCCAAGGACTCTCATTTACAGGATTTATATTTTCTTATGCTTTGAAATATGCTTATTTTCTATAAAGTAAATCTGAAAAGAATGTATATTTGGTATCATGCCTTGTTGCTAGAAATCATGTCAATCTGCTGTGTATTCTGATTTTTTGTGAGCACACACAAGGCTTGACAAAATATGTTGTCCTTTATCTCCTTATCCATTATCTTTTATTTTCTAAATTTTTGAAAGGGAGTTACAACAAAGGGTATCTGTAAGCCCCGGAAAATTTCAATAAATAATTTCAAGATGAACTTCGAAAATAAACCCTAAAAATCACTCCAAATTAAAACCGAATTTCAACTAGTCTTAAATCACGAACGAATTCGAAAAATTTCGAATCTTGGGAAAAATAAGAATTCTCAAAAACAAAGTAAGAACTCAACATATTACAATTCCAAAACCACTACGTATGACAAATTCCATACGTGACTCCGATTTATAAAATCGGGTAATATAGATCCCAAAAACGAATTATTAAAAAGTAAATAACGATTAACTTTCGGAAATGAAACCCAATTCAAAAATTCCGAAAACGTTAAAAGATATTAAATACTTACAAAAATAAAATTTAAAATAAATTTCTCAAATTAAATATGTTGTATAAACATAAATATCAGTTTCCAAATTGGCAAAGGCCTAAACCAAAAAATCACTCGGAAACCCTAACCGGAATACAATAGTGTAAGTCCAGCAATCTAGCGCCCCTAGCCCTAGAGGCCGAGATGTAGTTTAAATATATAGAATAGCTCATAGTAATATGAGTTTGTTTAGAAATATCATATTGGTAAATTTTTTACCTATTTCGAACCCGCTCGGATACAGACTTCGAAAAGCGTGTCCCGGGGCTCGAGATATCAAAAATATACCAATAGTACCGTTAGACTCGTAATTTCATAAGATTTCTAAATATATCAGTTATATAATTTTTCGGTTATAAACGTTACAGTTATAACATTTTTATCGTAATTTCATTATTACCGGTAATTGATTAGTCATTTGCACTATTCATTTTTATTTCATTACAAAATTTTATTATTCTTATAAAGCTTTATATTTTTAGATAAATATTTTATATGTTATAGAAAATTTTGTTTTTCTAAAATTTAATTCGTTTTAAGTCTTTAGGGATCAGATTCTGTTTAAGACCCGATACTAAAAATAAAATAAATTAATTTAATAATTAGAAAATATTTTTAAAATATTTTTATTCTCATAAAATATTTTTTTAGAATTTTTCGGGTTATAAAAATATTATTTATAGCCCATATTCGCGTATTTTGACCGTACCGGTAACATATTTGTTAAAATACTAAAATAATTCAAATAATTATTTAATTTTAAATATGAAAAATCTTATACAAATATTTGGAATAAATTTTCTAATTTTATTTTATTTTAATTTATTTTATTAATAAAGTACTTTTACAAGTCATACCTTCAAGTACACTTTACACATATCACTTCATTTTCACTTCAATCTTTCTACACATTATCCCACAATTGATGGCAGATTTTTGACCCTATTTATGGCTTCCATTGTCCTTTATCCACTCATATTTTGACTAAATTAATTATTTTCTACTCCTTCTTAAGAAAGTTGCATTATACATTTATTACACAATTCAAATTCAAGTCAAATTTCAACAATTTCCCCTCTCTTTCCTCCCCCATTTTCACGTGTAGCACACACACACTTCTTGGCTGCCTTGTTTTATTTTTTTCTCATTTAATACACTCATTTTCTCTCTCTCTTTCATTTACTCATTTTCCTTTTTCATTCTTTAACCTTTTCTCTCTCATTTTCCTCTCTTTCTTTCTTCTTCTCTTGTTCTTATTTCTTCAACAAAACAAGCTGCCCCCAATTCATTCTTGAGCCTCCACCCATATTTCTTGAAGATTTTTAAGCAAATCTTCATCTCAAAGCCTCCATAGGTGATATAGGTAAAGTGTAATGAAGGTTTCATGCATCAAATGACCTTCCATAAGCTTAAAAGCTTAGGATGATGATGCCAAAAATGAAACTCTCCTTTTCTCTACTTTTATTATCTTGTATTTCAATTATTTTCTTGTTTAAAGTTGATATATATTGTAGATCTAACTTTTTATAGCTTTGATTTTTGTTTATGCCATAGATCTTGTTATTTAAGTTGTTATTTTTGTTATTCCTTATGATTTATGCATAGATCTAGCATCCACATGTCTATCTTAGTGATTCATGCATGTAAAACTAGTTTAGAAAACTAGATCTAAAGTTTTGAGTTCATAGATGCATTAGATCTTTGTTTATGTTCATGAACAACTTGCTATAGCTTGATGATGGTAGGAAAGTTGTAGGAAACCCAAGATCTATTTTGTTTTCAACAACAAAAATCAATTTTGAAAATTCGGATGAAAATGAACCATAGTTAGAAAAGTGGTTTTCAACTTCAAAATGTGTATTTTTCATTTAAAATGAAGGGCTTAGGGTATAGATAACATAAATAGTAATTTTGATGAGCAAAGTTTAGATCTATGAGTTTAAAGTTTGTTTTCATGGGTTTCATCTAGGTGTATGTTCATATTATGTGTAGACTTTAAATTTGAACTTGAACAAAATTTGTGAAATTCGTATTTTGGCAAGACTAATATTTAAAAACCACTTTCCAAGTGTCAAAATGTAATTTTTACTTAAGAAAATGAAGGCTTAATATATGTATATCATCAAGACTTCTTTTTACAAGAATCAAAAGTGATTTTCAAAATAAAAATTCTATTTTCGGATTTTGGCCAAGGCCTATTTTAAAAACATGTTTTCCAACTCAAAAATGAAGTTTTTATCTAAGAAATGAAAGGCTCATAAGATATGATATGTAAGGAATGGATTTTCATAAGCTTAGATAGATTTTATCAAAAGATATAACCAAAAATAAATTTTCTAAATTCGATCCCAACCAAGACTAATTTTTAAAACCCATTTATCAACTCCAAAACTCATGTTTTATGTGAAAAATGAAGAGTATAGGTAATAGATATCATTAAGCAATGATTTTTACAAGTTAAAATGAGTTTAGGCATGAGTAATGTATAAAACAAGAAATGGAATTAAAATGGAAAAATTTGAGTTAGTTGATCAAATTGTCAAATTCGTAATTTGAGATGATGCATATGTAATCACTTAGTATTTGAGCTCAAATTGCAAGTTTTATGTGTTAAATGAAGTTCTTAGACAATAGATATAGTAAAGCTTCAAATTTTAATGCATTAAACAAGTTTTTCCCAAAGAAACATTCAAAAGTGGATTCTCTAAAATTCGGATTTTTGAGTAAATCATATTGGAAAACATGTTTACAAAGTGTAAAATGGAAATTTTTATGTAGAAATGAAGGTCATAAGTAATATATATAATGAAGACTCAATTTTGACAAAAATAATTATATTTTCTTAAGTAACAAATCCAAAACAAATGGAAATGATAAAAGTTAGAAAACTAGATTTTTCATAAGTAAGTTGTTATTATAATATTGCAAAATAAAAAGTTATAAAATTTCTTTTTAGCAAAATCATCAAGATCATGCATACATTAAGCTCATCTCATGTCATTCATGTTAGGAAATCACTCACATTGCATGTATAGCTAATTTATATAGTAGGAATATTACAAACATTTACAAAACTACCTTTCGAAAGTTGAAATTGTTGCTGCCCTAATCTGATCCGAACTTTTCAAAGCTTCAAAGTTTTCAAAACTTGAAAATAATATTATAAATAGATAGATCTTTCGAAGTAGATAGAAATCGATATATAATTTGCGAGATTCCGAGTTAAAATGACCAAGTTATGGCCCTTTTAAGTTGGAATTCCCGCTTAGGATGAGAATTGTGAATTTGATAGTTCGTATAAAATCTTTTGAATTAGTTTAAGTTGAAATACTTATTAGAGTATTTCTTCTTTTTTAGGAGATCCTGAAATCGACGATTCCCTGTCACTGAATTATTATTACTAGAAGACCGGTGATCCAATGGCCGAGTGAGTTTTCTCCTTGTTTTGTTACCTTGATTGTGCTTGTAGTTAGTTGCATTAGATTATAGGAACAAGATAAAAATCGATACGAATGGGGATGGGATATATGATGAGGTTGTGATGAATGTATGCCAAAGAATACTAAAGCATATCGAAACCACGATTTGATTGGATAACTACACCGTTCATATTATTTCTGTTATGTGTATGATATTGGCTGGTCACTCTAAAGAATGTATAAATATTTTGACCTAAGCAAAAAGTAAATTGATCATGCATCGCATCGGACATATTGCATTTGGTAGCGTGCTACTCCTACGCAGGTCGATCGGTATGGTCCGAGGACTCGTTTGGATAATGAGACCGGGATCAGAGCTCATTCATAGGAAACTAAGGCGCATCGGGGATGCATTCCATGTGTGAGCCTAGCCGAGGCGAGTGCTATGAGCCGAGGGCTTGGGGACTAGCAGCAGTCGTGTAGACTTCAATACCATTCCTAACCCAAGATACGGAGGGCGTAAATCCGTTCTGTGTGTGGGTTCCGGATACCCATACATAATTGCTTACTCACGTGTTTGCTCATGCATAGCATATGATTGATTAATGCTTGCTTGTTTTGGTACGGAACTAAGGAAATTCTCACTAAGCTAGTGTAGCTTATACCCCAATAGTTGTTTAAATGAACAGGTTATCTCAAGAATGCAAAGTGAGGGCCGAGATGGTTGAAGCCGAGAATGGCTTCGGGATTTCGGCAAGAAATGAGAATGTTGAAGTTATCAGCTAGTTTTATGATTTGTCTTGTAATAGTTTATGTAGGGAAGCCTGTGGATGAATGTAAGTGAAGTTGAATGATTTGTATTATGAAGTATAGTGATTGGTATCTGAAGTATAGTAAATTTGTATTTCCTTTACATTGTTATTCAAGCTATATCAACGTAAAATGTATTACTCCGATGAGTCTCCTCCATGTGTTAGACGCCTTGTACATAGTATGGAAGCCTTCGCGTGACTGAGGTGGTCATTCTTAGGCTTTAATATTGTGTACAGCGGACTACCATGTTTAGGGTACCCTTCGGGGCGTGACAGTATCAATATTTAAAGATAATTTTAAAGAAGGTATCAATGCTTTAATTAAAAGGTTAAGATCAATATTATACAAAATAGTGCAAATAAGAAATTGTTACCAGGCCTTTATAAAATATGATTACAAGCTATGCTTAGGTAAATTTATTTTAGTCTCCACTTGCAATAGTAAAAAGAATATTGATCCATGTAGAAGTTCCTTTTTTGACCAAACCTTCAAACTAAGTGAGTCTTGTTAAGATCTTCCCTTTGAAGGAAAAGTTGATTTCAAGTCTTTTACCTTAAAATAAATTTACTACCTACTGTCAGCACATGGCAACTTGTTATTATTAGGCTTCGATGGAGACAACTAAGCACACATTCCACTAGGACAAGCAAGCAATTTTTATAAATTCCTCGATTGAAAGGTGTGGGTGTGTTAGAGAGGGGTTTTCTTTCAATACACCCTGCCTCTTTAAAATTTCACAAACAGCTATTAATCAAACCCTTTTAGCCTAGTTATTGAAACAATTCGTTTATCTTTCTTGAACGGTTGGTGTTTTATTTGTTACCTTATGGAACTTTCTACTAACTTAAGTGTTGAAGTGCCTACATCAAAGCTACCCCTGGTGCCACTTAACTCACATTTGTTACATGTGTTGGTTAAACTAACACTCATGAGACTCCATTAGGTCTAGGTCAAGTGGTAATAGAAAATAGTCACACACCATATATCCCTCTTTTTGATCACTTAAAACATTAATCTCCTATTTGTTAAACCAACTTAATACATAATCTAAAACTCAAGGGGCCATTTCTATTTCAATTTTAAAGCTCAATTATCTCAAAATTATTGCCTTTTACAATTTCAATTCCGATTCCAATTTATGCAATTTCAACAAATTAAACAATATATTAATCAAATACATAAAAAGAGATAAGGGATAGAGAAAAATGCACCTAAATTTAAAATAGATTTTGATATGCCCTTTAGTCTCTACAATCAAACAAATACTTACCAATGGAGAACTTCACATACACTTCATTAATTCACAAAAACACAACCCATTCACTCACAAAAACACTCAATAAAAACATAATACAAACACATGAGCAGTGTCTCACAACAATTTGCCAACTACATTTTAAATCTCACTACCCAATCTCTAACATAAGAAAATACAAAGACATAGTATGGAGAATTAAACTAGAATAATTTTAGCAATTTAAGCTCACTTTCTCCTTTAAAATCTACCCTCTAACCCTTATTTGTAGGGTCTTTTAAGAATCGTTGTTATTACCAATTTTTCTTAATAGAATGCCTTTGCAACAAAAGTTTCAATGATTAGTATTTTATTAACTAGAACCTAGACACCATTTGGAAAACTCGTGTCATCTTCACTTCTTTCCTTATTGTCTGCACCTTGCCCTGCACCAATAGTTTCTACTATTTGAACACTACCTTAGCAATTGAATGCGTGCCAAAAAAACACTTAATTAAAAGCACTTGAGTTATGTGAATCTGCTTTACTTTTCGAACACCAACCGAATTTCATAACCGCTCCTTTTGATTACATTACTGTTTGGTTGTCATGCTCTAGCATCTGGACATTAGCTACAAGGCAGCTATGTCATAATAGAATAACTCAAACACAAATGCAAATATATGTTTAATGCAAGTAAAAGTTCAAACATCACACATATTTTTCATTTCATTAAGTATAACTCAACTACATCGTCTAAGTAATTGTCCTTGTTTATAAGGACAATTTTTGCACAATTTGCTCCTTCTCAATTAAGCTTCTATGCTTAAGAAAATTTTGCAAGTTGGGTCTAAAATTCGATACTTAGCTAAAGAGATCAAAGTAACACTAAATAAACAACTAATCACAAATACATATTATACATACATGACACAAAAGCCTGGTGTTTAAAAAATCCCAAAACCTATACTCTAAGATTTAGTTAAGGATAAAACCTTAAAGACAAGCTTTGATATCAATTGTATAATTGATTTAACACTTGAGCTAAAACTCAAAGGGAAGTTTTTATTTCAATTTTAAAGCTCAACTATCTCTACCTTTTTTCTCTTTGACAATTTCAATTGCAATTCATTCAATTTCAACAAAATAAATAATATATAATGAAAAGACATAAAAAGCGATGAGAAATAGAGAAAAATGCACCCGAATTTAGCCTGGAGTTTGATTTACCTTCTAGTTTCCATGATCATACAAATGCCTTCTAATTAATGATTTAACGCACACTTTATTAATTCTCAAGCAAATTCTCCTAAGAAGCATACCACAACAACACATAGGTTGTGTCTTCTACACTTAACAAACACACTCGTAAGACACACTCATCCATTTACAAAAACACTCAATAGAAACACAATATAAGAACATGAATGGTGCCTCACAATAATTTGCTAACCATATTCTAAATGACACAACTCAATCTCTTACTCAAGGAAATACAAAGACATAACATAGAGAGTTGGATTGGACTTATTTCTCTAATTTAAGCTCACTCTCTTATAAAATTTGCTTTATAACCCTTATTTATAAGAGCTTCAAGAAATGTAGCTGTTAACCAATTTTCTCCCCAAACTATCCTTATTGCAAAAGTTTCAACAGTTAATTTTTTTATCAACTAGTATCTAAATGCCACATGAAAAGTTCATGTCATCTTCACATTTTTCCTTGCCATCTTCTCCTTGCCCTGCATTAAAAGCCTCTACCATTTGGACATTTGTCAAAAAACACACTATCAAAAGCTTTCAGGTCATGTGAATCTACCATACCATTTGCATACTATAGTTGTAAATTCATGACTAGTCCTTTTGATAATGTTAGTGTTCAGTCGCCATGCATTAGCATTTTGTGATATTTAAACATTAGTTGTAGTGTAGCTACGTCTTGCAAAAGCAAATCAAACACACACAAATACATGTTTTATGCAAATAAAAGCCCAACACAACATAAACATGTTTTTCCCATTAAGTGTAACTTAACTACATCATTTAACCAATATTTCCTCATAAAGTTTGACTTGCACCATTTAGTTTAACATTATTTGCACCATTTTGTACATATTAATCCCTTTTTTAAAGCCTTTTAAATGTTGATCCCATTATTTGAATTTATTCATAAACGTTGATCCTTTTGATGTAATTTACCCATATTTCTTTTAAATAAGTACCATAACAAGTGAGCTACAAAGTCTACCAAGTGAAAACTCTATCTACATATTTTAACTAGAAGTGGGCACGAATTGATTTGGTTCGGTTTTTTCTAAAACCAAACCAAACTATAATTTACGATTTGTTTTTTTTTTCTCCCATCCCAAAACAAACCATTAAGTAACGGTTTATTTCGGTTAGAATTTTCTAAACCATTAAATAATGGTTTAGTTCAGTTTGGATTACAGATGAAATCAAAATCATAACTAAAAAATTTATTTGTTTTAGTTTTTTCACATTTTTGTAGATAATTAAACATTTATATCACTTTACAAAGTTTATATTATAAACGACAAAATACTTTATGAATTCATTATACTTTTAATCTATAGTTCTCTATAAAATTAGTTATTCACCAATAAAATACATTCACTAACCAATACATAGTAAGTCATAATTTATAATTTTAATAAACCATTGAGTCAATCATCTACCAATAAATTTAGCTATAGTAAAAAATCATCTATCAACAAAATTCATTAACGAATAAAATGATCCGTTAAAAAATACATTAAACAATTAATATATAATAAGAGTTTATAACTAAATAAATAAATTTCATACTTTATAAAGTTAAAAACTATTAAAAAAAACAATAGTTCATCATTAACAAAAAAATATGTGTCATGAGCCTAAAAAACAAATTTAAAAATAAACAAGTTGATTTTAATCAATATTCAAAAAATAAATATTAAATGAAAATATGAACATATATGACTTTTAATAAATCATCATAAAAAAAATCTATAATTGTGACTTATGAGTAAAATATTATTATATTTTTCTAAAATGGTTTTGTTCGATTTTACGGATTGGATCGGTTTACCTTCCAAACCAAACCATAAATTTACGTATTGAATCAAATTGGAAAATTTCTAAATCAAATTGTTAAAAAAACTATATTTTCGATTGGTTTAATTCGGTTACGGATTGGTTTGTTTTGATTGGTTTTTTTGCCCACCACTAATTATAGCTCTTCTTTTAGCCTCTTTTTCCTCTTATTTTCATATATGTAAATATTATTCCATAAAGCCCATCATTGAGCTTGGTCTGTAATGTACAATGGTTTAGATGTGTTCGTATATATTGAACCTGAATTGATGGGGTTATTGTACATGGAATGTATGATTAGACATTAGTCATTTGATAAAGTGAGTCTAATTGTCTATTTGTGGAGGCCTTGTGTAGATAAGAGGTTCCCTTTATTTGTAACTCATCAAAAAATTTATAACACATCCTTACTTTCATAATCATTCTCTCTAACTTTATCTCCTAAGTAAGCATATTGATGAACGCTCTTTGATGAAAGGCTAGCTTAGCCTCTTGACATTGGTTAAGGAGATCTAAGTGTTGTGTTGCACGTGGTGAAGATTAAATCATTCATCACATAACAAGTGGTATAAGTTCAAACTTTCAATCTGAAATGGAGTGACTCTCTGTCTCTCTCTCTCTTTCTTACCCACTCACGCACGTGCACATGCACACATCTTAATATACCCTAGCCTTCCTCCTCTCAAGTCCTTTTTCTCATATTCATCGTTGTTGATTTCAATATCCACGAATCCTTTTACCTGCTTTTTTTGTTGAATGAAAATTTTCAAATCTAGTCTTTTTTTCAACTATTTCTAGCATCACAATTCACCGCAATCCATTGCCATATATCTATTTTAGTATATTTGGTTAATATGATGAGATCATATTGGATTATCAATAATTGTTAGTGGTTCAATTTTAATTTTATGTATCTATTATGTTTTCTTTCTTGTTTGTTGTCATTGTGATATTAGGTCGTCCATGCCATTTATAAAACTTCTTGTGCTTGCCATTTGGATGAATTTTCTTTGTATGGCATAAATCCCCTTAGTGGGATATTTCAGCTTTTGAAGGAATGTGTCGATGTATGGAATTAGGTTGTAATATCTCTAACCATTTGTCTAATATGTTGATAGGTAGAGAGGGTTACTGATGACTCCTTTCACAATTGAAGCATTGGTAGCTCAAGGAAAGCCTTGCTTATGGAAGCATATCATGAAAGGAAACCATGATTATCAGGTTTAATATATTAAAATAAACACAATGAAATGTAAGAATTGAGCAAATGCATTGCAAAGGTCATTTTGGTAATTGGGATTTTGGCTCAATTTAATGTTACAGTCCAATCTTCTAGGCTAGTGATAAAGCTTAGAAGATCGAATCTAATAAGGATATCATAGAGAGATTTGGCTTGGTAGACAGGAATAGGGATTGTTAGACTGGTTCATTCCACTCTTACCTTAATTCAGTTTTCTCGTATGTGAAAAATACTCCAAAAATAATTTCTGAAGTTAATCTAGGCTTTATCTGAATAAAATAAGGCTTATGTGGACTAAAATAATTATTCATCCTTTTTATGTTGAAAACGAGCTTCTTTTATACAATAAAAGCCATTAAACTCATTTTCAGTCCAGCCCGCTACTATAAGAAAAGGGGAATTTAATATATACTGTTAGATCATTATAAAATATGATCTAATGGTCACTAGCAACATTTGATCTTGACTGTTCGTTCAAGTGCTATCCAATGGTTGGTATCAATCTCCACCATTTATAAATAAGAGGTTTCTCCCCTCATTTAAAAGAGATATTTTCGCGTGTTACTGAGATTGAGAGCAACGCAGAAACTCTAATAAAATAGCTCTGAAAAGATCAAATCAATCACTTCGTGAAGAACAAGTAAAAAATGATCAACTCTATCTAATTTATATTTTGTCACACTGGTGCACTAATGAAATCGAATTTGCCTATTCTTCTTCCCAGCCTCTCTCTGCAATATCTTAAATGTATTATCAATTCAGGACTTCTTTCAGGTTGATAACTATGCCTATCGCATGTGATCAGCCAGCTATAATAACTCTATCATACACACATTATAATAAATTCTTATCAAACTTATACAAGATCCATGAAAACATGTAAAATGAAAAACATGATTTCTTATAACACCAATGCTATTTCCTCTTAAGGATGGAGTTCGAGCAAGGACTTTAAATGTAATCTCTGCTGGTATCTAAACACAAAAAAATAAGAAGTACCTAATCCTTATATAGCTAAGTAACTTTGATTACATAACAACCTTTCAAAAGCAAATATGTTGTAATAAACACACACACACACAGGCACACGCACACGCACACACACACACCACACACATACATAATGCCTTTTGATTAACTTTTAATATTCTTTTTTTCTTTTTTTATGGATGTATGGCTTAAGCGGCTAACAAGACAAACAACTAACTTACAGTCTTATCTTGCTCAAGGAGCATACTTATGCAATCAGGAACTTGGAAAAAACATGTAAATTAAAATCTTGACTAAACGCAGACTTAGCTAAACTATCTACACTATTATTGCTCCCTCTGTAGATTGCCTCCATCTTGATTGACCATCTTCTATTCAACAAATCTTGAATGCGTTGGAGTAAGGCATCTTGTTAAGCAATTATTGAGTTATCGAAAAGGAGATTTATTATTTCCCGATTATTAGAAGCCACCAAAATCTGCTTATATCCCATTTGCCAAGCTAGGGTTAAGCTGTGAAAAACACTCCATATTTCAGCCATCATAGGAGAATAGTACCCAAGCTTAATATTAAATCCAATAATAAACTTTCCTCATTATTTCTCAAGAGAACCCTTGCACTTGTCATCAAATTTTCCTTGCACACAGCACCATCACAGTTAAGCTTCACTCATCCTTGATTAGGTGGTTTCTAACCTTTATTTTTTCTACCAATTTGTCCTACAATACTACTACCAAAAATATACTTGAGATTCCTAGAATCTCCTCTACCCAACACCTACTTTGACATACAGGATCTTCGTACTACTGACTACCTGCATCAAAAAGCGACTTATTCCTTCCATACCATATTGACCAACATGCCACACCAAACATAATTCTCCGCTTTTGATTGTCGTGTCCCAAGTTTTTAATCACCTAATCTTCGAAATTGCAGCTAAGGAAGTCCTATAACAGGTTATGGTAAAAAGTTGAGCCTAAATAATCTTGGCAAAATCACAATTTCTCATGACATGACCAACATTCTCCTTCTCCTTCATGCATCGAGTATACATATTAGACCCAATAAATGCCTCTTTTATAACACGTCATTTGTTGGCAATCTTCTATAACATGAGCCATAAAAACGTTTTAATTCTATGCGATCCCTCCCATCTCTAAACTTTTTTCTAACATTGTCTTCCATGTCAATTACGATAGGTAGTTAACATCTGATAAGCTGCTTTAAGGGAAAAATTTCCTGACCTATTAAAATTCCACAATAGTCTATCGTGACTCTAGGCAACAGTAGGAGGCGCAATATCTCTTATAAAATCACATATATGTGAAGGAAGTAATTGGGCAAAATGATGAAAAATTCCATTGCCTATATGCTATCACCACATCACAAGCTTTCTTCCTCATCTAAACATCATTCAAAGGGTATGAAGAATAATAAATTAGAGGGCCAATATGCTCTAGCCAGTTTAATGTAAAAAAATTTACTGATTTTCCATCACCAATTGACTAGGATATTCCTTGAAAAAAAAAAAAAGCTCCAATTATTGCAAATGCCTCTCCAAACCACGGATGCTGATTTACTTCCACAATTAGCTATGTCTTCTAGATCTCCCTTGTAATATTTATGTTTTAGGTATTGCACCCAAAGATTATCAGGTTTGTTTAATAATTCCCATCCTTCCTAGCTTCACAAAAAGAGCTTCGTTTTTCTTTTTAGTTCTTTTGAATCTAAGTCACCTTTCCGATTTATCCATGCAAAAAGTTTCCCAATTTACTAAGTCCATCGTAGATCCCCAAATAAAATTCCTCACTATTTTATCGATTTCATCAAAAACTCCCTTTGGAAGCCTCATAGTTTGCATTAAAAAAATAGGTATAGATTGTAGACATGATTGAGCCAAAGTAATCCTACTCACTAACGAAAAATGATTTTCTTTCCATCCTGATAACTTGCTTCTCATCTTTCCAATCAGTCCTTTATGTGTATCTTTCACTACCTTACCATGAATCATTGGCAACCCCAATTAGTTGCCTAAATTTGTTGTAATCCCAAAGCCAAATTCCTTACTAATGGCCATTTTAAGGTCTTTTGAAATATTCATTGAGAAGAAAATTTTTTGTCTTGAGCTTATTGACCCTTCAGTTAGGACGCTTTCCAAATTCCTCTAAAATGTTATTAATAGTTTTGACTTGGTCCATAGATGCTTCTACAAACAACAACATATCATCTGCAAAGAAAAGATGAGATAAGACAAGGCCCCTTCTACCCATGCGAATCCCCTTCCATTCCCTTGAATCCACTGCTTCTTGAATTCCACAAACCAACATCTCCACACATAACACAAAAATATAAAGGGATAAAGAATCTGTAAACCCCGATTTTCTTAGTAACCGAGTAAACTTCGGAAATCGGAAACCAAAACCCTAAACAGGATTAGTATGAGCAACCTAGGAACCCTAGGTCCAGCTTTTCTTCGATTTCAATTTAAAAGAACCTTTATAGAATAATTTAATGTGGATTATTGTTTTAAAATATATTTCAAACCATAAAAAGTTTTGATTTTGAAAAATTTTCTATTCCGGGCCTTTCCGAGCTCTATTACTGAAAAGCAAGCCCCAGAACTAGAAACTCAGAAATATTCCGGAATACTCTTTAGAACAGAAATTTTATAAGGATTTCAAAAATATATGTTTTATAATTTTTCGGGTTATAAAAATTACAGATATAGTCTTTTCCTGCATTTTCTTTACTACTGGTAAAGTAAATGTCTTGTCTACGATTTATTACTATTCACAAATACAACCTACTACACACACAATCCATACCCTAGTCTTACAACCTTACAAATACTCAATTATATTTTCTTTTCCAAGAATTTTTGTGTCTTAACAAATTATTGCATTTAATACTTTTTATTACATATATTATAATTTAAAACAATTTCAAATCTCTCTCTTTTCCCCATTGAGGCCGGCGTAAACCCCCCCTATTTGACTCCAATTTGCTTTATTTTATTTCTTTTTATAATACAAACAAACCCTAATTTCACTTAATATAAATAGTCTTTTAATTTTCTCTCTCTTTCACTTTATTTCATTTGTTTCAAAAACTCACAAAATCTTCTCTATTTTCCTCTTTGTGCCATGAAGCTCATCCACCACCACACACACACACACAAAAACTTCATTTCTTCTTCATTTCTCATCTATTTCAAGCTTTAGGTGATGATTCTTAAGCTTTCCTACCATTTAATCTTGTAATGGCAAGATTATTCATGAGTGTTTTCACTCTAAGTCCCCATGAGCACTTGCTAGGGACAAGAAAATGCTACTATATGAATATCAAGCCATCACAAGAGTAGATCTTGTGTTTGATTAAGTTTTTTTTGAAATATCTTCATGTTCACGCATGTAGAAGTAGAGTAAAGTAGAGATCTAGCATAAAAATTCCATGTTCATGCTTTTAAACTTCATTTCATACATCATGAGTAGTAGATCTAACTTTTAGATGCTTATACCATACTTGACATTTATGATCTTATGGATAATTTATGTTAGCATGCATTAATGCTCATAAAGGCTTTGTTTTGTGAAAATAGATGTTGTAGTTGGTAGCTCCTTAGGCAAATAAAACAAAGAACTCACAAAGGAAAAGTTTTTGTTTGAAATGTTCAAAGACAAATTCGTATGATTTCAAAGCCCTATTTTAAAAACCCTTTTATCAACCCTAAAACTCATGTTTTAAGTGAAAAATAAAGGATATAGGTAATAGATATCATTAAGTAATGATTTTTATAAGTTGAAATGAGTTTTGATGAGATTAATGTATAAACAAAGGGTAGAAACAATATAGAAGATGTTGGGTTACTACTCAATTTAGAAAATTCGTAATTTTGTAGTAATGCCATGAAAACACCTATTATCCAAGCTCAAAATAGAAGTTTTATGTATTAAATGAAGTCTTTAAGTAGTAGGTATAGTAAAGTCTTAAATTTTAATGCATTAAACAAGTTTTTCCCAAAGGAATTATTTAAAAGTGGATTTATAAAAATTTGGATTTTTGAGTAAATCCTATTTCAAAACATATTTGCAAAGTGTAAAATGAAAATTTTTATGTAAAAATGAAGGTCTTAGGTAGTGTATGTTATGAAGACTCAATTTTAACTAAGATAACTAGAAATTCCTAAGAATAAATTCCAAAACACAAGTGTGTTATCAAAGTTGGAAAACTAGATTTTCATAAGTGGTTGTTATTGTGGTCTTGCAAAATAAAAGTTATAAAATTTTCTTCTAGCAAAAATCATCAAGATCATGCATACATTAAACTCATCACATATCATCCATGTTAGGAAATCATTCATATTTCATGTATACTTGAACTATCAACTAGATACATTTCAAACAATTACAAAACTATTTTTTCGGAAATGGAGATCATTACTGATCAGATCTGATCCCTTGTTTCGTGACCTAAATATTATCAAAACTTGAAAATAATGTTAGGAATAGATAGATCTTTCGAAGTAGATAGAAATCGGTATATTATATGCTCAATTCCGAGTTAAAATGAGTTAGATATGGTCAATTGAAGTTAGGACTTTAACTTATGCTGAAATTGACGAACTTAATAGCTAGAATTGTTAAGTTATTAAAACTTTATAAGAAATACTCATTTCGAGTATTCCTTATACTTAGGTAATTTGGAGGACAGATTTCCACTCCCCGAGGACTACTACGACTAGTGGATTTCTCTCCATGGCTGAGTGAGTTCATTTCTTAAATAGTTATAATCATGTATGTGCTTGTAAATGTAGTGGCATTAGAATTAGGGAAAAATAAAATGGAGATGAGTTGTGATTAATCTTGGGTGAATGAATGTTAAGTATATCAGAACGAAACTTGTGGTAAATATTGTATCAGCTAGTATAGACTTGGATTGTCTGAAACTCTCTATGATCACATTTAATCTACATAATTAACATGCCATGATTATATGAATCAACTGTACATGCATATCACGAAGTGAGTCACATTGCGTTAGCTAATATACCTTTGGTGGGACAAAAGTATATTAGCGGAAGGCGAAGGGGCCTATGTTAACATTAAGGAGGCAAGATCGCTTAAGTTAAAGGTAGAGTAGGCACATAAAACTACAACAATAAAATAACAGACGTTATATATCTAAGAGAAAGAGATCGGGATTATGGTTGCATGACTTATGGACCACCCCACTAAAAAATTGGAATTTATGGTTGCATGTCTTATGGACCATCCTAATCCCGAATGGAGGGTATAAATCCATTCACATATGGCTCCCGAAAAGTCATATGCTTATATGATCATTTGCTTGTGCATTTCATATGGCTACTAATAATTTGTCTGTTGTATACTGTTGTTGAGTATTAAATATTTGGGAATGAATCTTACTAAGCCTGTTAGCTTACACGCCGATAGTTTGTTGTAGTATTCCCATTTTTGGTTGTTCCGAGAGAACACTTTTCACAGGATTATTTTTTGGATGGAGGAGCTTTTGAAGAAGTCGGAACCTAGCTAGAGGCGTGGACTTCTAGGAAAATCTCTTGAATGTAAACCCTAGTGTTTGTAATATAGACTTGGAATGGATAGACTTTCATTAATATTTTAGCGAGGGTATGCCTCCTTGACTTTTGTAAAAACTTAACTTATTTATCTTGTTGTGATTTCTATTCTTAATGCTAGTGTATGCCTTCTTAAGACTATTCAATTCAAAGTGTGATCCTAAAAATTATGCAAGTACACCTTACACCCAATATGTAAACTTATGGGATGACTAAGGATGTCATACTTAAGTTTAAATATTGAGTATGGTAGACTGTCGCGTTTTGGGTACCCTTTGGGGCGTGACAGAATCCCCCTTTCACAACCCTCTTGAAGGGTTAAACATCTCCATAATGCCACCGTTCCAAAGAACCTACATGCTAGGACTAGTGATGCACTCAATTGGATTATTTAAAAACATAGGAAAATCTGTAGCTTGTAAATTATGGTGAATAAAATCCCACTGCATATGGTGAATAAAATCCCACCGCATTCTATCATATGCCTTCTTTAAATTCACCTTGATTGCTATCTATTCTTTTCGTCCCTTTTTCTTTCTTATAGAGTGAACTATCTCTTGAGCTATTATTGTGATCTCCGTCATCTTCCGACCTGAAACAAAACTAGTTTGATTCCGACTCACCATCAGTAGCAGAATAGGTTTAATCCTATTGGCTATTAGCTTTGTAATGGTTTTTTAAATTACATTACAAAGGCTAATTGGCCTCAGATCTACATAAGTAGTCAGCGATGGAGCTTTTGGAATTAAAACCAATAACAATTCATTGAGTTGTTGAGGCACTTTTCCAATTTTGAAAAATTCCTTAACATACTAAACTACTGAGCTACCAATAGTGTAAACCCTTGAGATTTTGCTAAGTTTATGAATAAATCTTAGAATTAGAAGTCAATCGGAAACCCTAAAAGTCAATAAAAGACTACAACAAACCCCTAGTGTTTAGATCCAACAATCTCGTGCTCTTAAACTCTAAATAATGGAACTGAGGTAATTGGGATAATAGTTCGTAATAATATAGAGAAGCTTAAAAATATCAAATTCACTAATTTTTAGTGTATTTCGGATCTGAATGGGATCAGTTCTCAAAAAACCTATCTTGGAGTCAGAATAGTAAAAATATTTTGATGACACCGATAGATTCGTAATAAAATAAGGATTTCAAAAATATCATTTTTATAATTTTTCAATAGCTAAAAATAATAGATATCGCATTTATACGCTTATTTTCTTCATTATCGGTATATTATTAGTCTGTTTACTATTCATTATCCTATTTTACTATTTATTACCATTCATCTATCTCTGCTTTTTTTTACTACCTATGCACCTATTTTCTACTTTTTTCTTTTCCAATACAACTTTACATCTATCATATTTCACATCTTAATTACTTTTTATTACAAAAAAAACAAAACAAATGCTTTTCTCTCCCCCTTTCCCTAAGGCTAGAACCGGCGCCACCCATCTCTCTCTTCAATCCATTTATTTTCTCTTTCAATTTATTTTATTACGTTTAATCTACCTCCTCAAAATTCTATAAATACCCCCTCTCCCTCCGTTTTTTTCACACTTTTTTCACATACCAAAACTATCTCAAAATCACTCCATAAAATCCTCTCTGCAAATTCTCTCTGCCATTTTCCATCTTATTCTAACCACTAGGTAATTGTCTTAAACTTCCTTCATGTTCATGTGACTTGGCATGAACTTAATGTGTGTTTTCTAAAAAACCCATAAGAGGTTAAGAAATCAACAATAGATTTATACTTTGTTCTTGTTCATACATCCATTCTCATATTATTATATTGCTAATAGATTATTTATTGTGTTCATGTAACTTAGCATAAACATAGTGTGTGTTTTCTAAAGACCCATAGAGATTAAGAAAGCAACATTATATTCATGTTTTATTCTTATTCATATATTATGTTTTTATTATATTGCTTTTACTATTATGCTTATATTATTATTTTGCTCTTATTATTGCTATTATTATGCTTTTTCTTTCTTTCTTTTTCTCTTTTTTTTGGGACTAGTCTATTCATAGTCCTAGGTTGCATTGATTAAGCTAAGGCTCATAATATTTGACCTTAATATTATGCTTATATTGTTTCTTACATATATTCTTATCTATTTATGTGATATTATACTCTTCTCACGACTACATATCCATAATCATGCATGAACATGTTGATATTGTCTCAACATAATAAAAGAGTTTTTTTAAATAAAGAAAAATATGAACTCTCTTTAAAATAATTTTTGTCACCTAAGAAATGATTTTTCCTTAAAAACTTAAAGTTTTATCTTAACAAATATTTTCCAAAATTTAGATAGGCTCATCACAAGTTTTTAGTAATGATGGTGCATTACAATTTCAACAAAGAATACATAAAGTAAGATTTATCACACATACTCATTTCAAACCAATAAAATAAGAAAGTTTCTTTAAAACCCATATTGCTGATTCCATGGTTAATAAAGCTTTTCTTAAACTTAATTATGAAGTTTTTAGCAACACTAAAAAAATATTAAGGTTAGGAACAAGTTTTTAAAAATCATAAAAAATTTATCTTCTAAAAATAAATATTACTTAGGAAATAAAATTAGTAAATAACACAGAAGATCATTTATTTATTTAAAGTGAAACTAACTTTAGGAAAAAATTAAGAACACATAAAAATATGACTACTTGAAGGAATTTTTAGTCACTACCAAAAAATACTTAGAAAAACTTCACTTTTCAACCACTAGAAATAAAATTGCTAAAAAATCTTTAAAAGGCTAAATTTATTTTTAAAAATTAAATTATTCTCAAAGATTGAGAAATAAGTTAAAAGAAGAAAGCACTCACTTATAATACTTCAAGAAATTTTTCCATAAACTTAAGTGAATTTCAAGTCTTAACTTTTGCCAACTTTTAAGACACTATTTACAAAAATTATTGTTGAGACAACATCACTAAATTCATGCATACAATATGAGTCTATGTGTGTGTGTGTGTGTGTGTGTGTTCAAGGATTTTTCAAGTATACAAATATCTATATTTTTGTACAATAATTTTTTAATAGAGAAAGTTTGAAAAATTATGTTTGAAAACTGAGATTTTCGTGGTGAATCTGTACCTCACTGTTTCAGAACCCAAATGAAGCTTTATGATAAAAATAACCTTAGGAATTATATATCTTTTCGAGTAGGCAGAAAATGGAATATAATATGTGAAATTCGAAATTAAAATGAGTAACTTATGGCCATTTTAAGTTGGAATTTCCAACTATACGAATTTTACTGCAACTAGAAGATAAAATTAGAAAATTTGATTAGAAATTCCATGGAATACTCATTTTGTGTATTTCTTTTATTCAGGAAACGAGGAAGACGGACATGTACTATCTCGAAGACTATTTCGATTAAGGAAGTATTGTCAAGCCATGGCCGAGTGAGCTTACTTCCCTTGTTTTTCATACTTATGATTGTGCTTGTAGTATAGTAGCACTAGGCATAGAAAAAAGATAAAATGAAAAGAGCATGTGACTTATAATGCTAGCGAAAGAACCTTAAGCATATCGAGCCATGATTTGTTTATAATGAATTGTATGTTCTACTAGCATGTTGAGTGTCTGAAATTGGTTGATTACTTATAAGAAAATTGAATTTAAATGGCTAGACTTTAAATAAAATGTAATGCATACACTTCACTAGTTGAGTCTCATTGCATTCGCTATTATACAATTGGTAGGACAAGTATATGATAGTGGTGGTTGGCATAACCGGTAGAATCTGTATGGCGAGTTAGAGCCTGTAAGATCTACATGTTTTGGTGGCAAATAGTAGCGGTAAGAACTATAAAATTGGTTTCTTAAAATTGTTGGCTGTAATTGGCGGAATACCTAACCCGAATGAAGGGCGTAAATTCATTCAATATATGGTTCCCGGAAAATTATATATCTTGTATGCTCATGTGTTTTTTGCATTTTACTTACTTGAATAAATAAACTTGGTTGATATCTTTGTTTCGAGTAGGTAAATCGGGAATATTCTCACTAAGCTCATAAAGCTTACATCCCCATAGATTTTTATATATGCAGTGTCATGCCCCGAGGAGTATCCTAAACGTGGCAGTCCACCGTACACAATACTAAAGCCTAGGAATGACTACCTTAGTCATGCAAAGACTTCTATATCATGTACAAGGTGTACATCACAACCAAGGGAACGCATCGGAATAGCGCAATTTATATTGATAATAAATAAGTAACAAGGCAAAGAGAATACTTATCATAAAACATACATATTACATTTCAATTCTTAGGGGCATATCCCTCTATTATCTTCAAATAAATATACATCACTAATCATATAGGTCATTACATATAAAGAACCTTACAAAATTTACTTCATCTTATGATTCCATTTCTTTCATAGAAGCTTAATCATCCTTCCATGACTTCCTTAATGTCATGATCCTCAATTTAAGCCACGGTATACCTGTTTCAACAAAATCTATAGGGGTATAAGCTACAACTAGCTTAGTGAGATATTCCTTTTCATTCGCACCATATTTTCAAACAAGTTTATTTATATTTTCACACATATGCTATGCATACAATGCAACAATTACATGATTACGCAAATATATATAGTTATCCTGAAACCATATATAGAACGGATTTACCTTTCCGTATCAAAGGTTAATGGAATCGGGGTTGAAGGTACTCGACCTTCTACTGCTAGTCCCCAGGTCCTCACCCACAGCGTTCGGTTAGCTCGGCTCCGAACCTAGAGTTGTTTTCCCAAGCGATTTGGATTCTCCAGGAATGAACATGGCCCGTGGCACGCACGATCACAGCCAATCTAACTCTACGCGTAGGAGTAGCAGCCTTTCGAAATAAATGTGACTCGATGGATGCTATGTGTGAGCATTTTAGTTTTCTTAAGCCAAACCTTATTAAGGTTTATTAGGGGCGATCAATCAATTTAGCAAACAATAAACAATCATACAAGTAAGTAAACAAAATTATTTAAACAAGCAGTTCAAAGTTGCGATATTCTTAATTCTCATTTCACGCATAAACATAGAATCACGTATATACACATAATCCCGAATTCCCCAAATATATATCAATTTTTATCTTTCCTTAGTATACTAATACTACTACTTTACAAGCACAAGCAAGATAACGAATTTAGGAGGAATAACTCACTCGTCCATTTCGCTATCTTTTTAGTCGTAGTAATCCTTGGATAGAGTATTTTCGTATCCTTCATTACCTAGACAAAAGAAATACCCGGGATAAGTCTTTCATGAAGTTCCTATCCTTGGATATTTTAAACTTTTCTTAAAATCGTGGTAAAATCGTATAAGAGGAAATTCCAACTTAAATGGCCATAACTTGCTCATTTTAACTCGGAATTCCGCATATAATATACCGTTTTCTACCTATGCAAAAAGATCTATCCATTTCTAAACTTATCTCTGTCATAAAAGGTCATTTGGGTTCCGAAAGCATTGGGTACAGATTTAAAACGATTATTTCTAAACTTTTGCAAATCCATTTCTAACTCAACTTCATTTTAAAGAAAATCCTTTGTAACAATATATATATATATATATATATAAAAGTATATTTGATAAATACTTTGAGTATATAAGTAAGCTCACTTTATATGCAAAAATTTTAATGGTAGTGTCTTAACAATTCATTTCATAAAACAATTCAATTTGAGTTGTTAAAACCTTAACTTTGATAATTTCTTTTCAAGTATTTGAAGAAACTTTATATTTTCTTATTTGTTATAAATGAGTATATTCTTACTTTATTTCTTTATTCTTTTCCAAACAAGTAAATTTTTCCTTTAACCTTAGTCTTTCATAAGTTTTACTTAAAATCAAATTTATCAAAAGTATATTAAGTTGTTGAAAAACCTCTTTATGAATTGTATGTTAGAATGGTTCTTGAGTCTTGTCTCTATTATTTAAAATATAAGTTTTGTTTTCTAAAACTTGTTCTTTTATTTCTTTTGAAAAGAATCATCTTTATTGGTAAAATCATTTGTTTCTAACCTTATCTTGTTTTTATTATTTGAAAAAATAAGTCTTTTCTTTAGGGACTTGAAAATCATTATTTTCCTAAGTGGGTTATAACTTTTATGAATTTATTTTATCTTAACTTTGAAAACTAGTTTGTTTTCTTAGTTTTATTATGAAGTTTAAAAGAGTTTAAATCTTAAGCTTTTTGTAAAAACTTTTAATATTAATAAATTATTTTACTAAAGCTTAGGTTAACATAATATACAAAGAAAATATTTATTTCTTATGTTTCATTGGTAATCTATCTTTGTTACTTAAGAAAACATTGAGAAAACTCTATTTCTATGTTGTTGATAATAACTTCATGATTTTGTGATCAATCATATAATCGAAAATTTAGCTTTGAGTTCATTAAAGTAAAATTCTATTTTTAGATTAGTTGAGACATTAACATTACGTAGATGCAAGTATCATGAGCATATAAGTAATAAGAACATAAGAAAATACTAGAAATAAATAATGAGCAAGAAAATAAAAATCAATATTGGGAACCTTAGCTTCATCAAGGTATTCCGATCAAGTATTAGAGCCTTAGCTTTATCAAAGCAATCCAGGACTAAGAATGGACTAGTCCCGAAAGATTAAAGAAATAACAAAAGATTGTTTTGACTTGATATGGACAAGTCTAAGACTAGAAAGACTAGTCTTAATAATAACATGAAATAAATAAATTTCATAACTTGAAAGTAAATAAATAAAAAATGAGCTTATATGCTCTAAATAAATATATATACATAATACTATATATAAGTTAGATTAGAAGCAAATAATAACAATAATAATAACAACATAATAAAATAGAAGGCTTATGTACAAGAACAAAACATGAACATGTTGTTACTTTTTACTACTCATATGAGTTGTAAAACAACACCATAGTCATGTTAAGTTACATAACATGAGTAAATAATAGTTGGAAGAAATATTTACCTAAAGTGTGTAAGTGGTATGAAGATGGTAGATGAAATGGGTATTATGGGAGTAGTGATATGTGGTAGAAGGTTTATGTATAAGGAATGAGTTGTGTGGAAAATTGGTTTAAGAGAGTTTTTGTAGAGAGAACTCTTGAAAAGAAGATTTGTGGAGAGATTTAGAGAGAGTTTTGGTAGTGAATGAATTGTGTGAAAGAATAAAAGAGGAAGGGGGTATTTATAGAATTTTTGGAGTGAATTTTTTATGTAATTAAATAATTTGAAAGAGAAAAATAAATTGTTGGAAGAGAGAGAGGGGGGCGCCGGTTTTGTACTTTAGAGGGGGAGAATTTGTTTTATTTTAGTTTATTTTGTAATAAAAGAAGTAATGTGTAAAGTTTAATGTGATTAAAGTTGTATTGGAAATATAAAAAATACGAGAATAGGTATGTAGGTGTAAGAAATAGCTGTAAGAAAAAGTAGAAATAGTGAAATAGTAATGAATAGTAGAAAAGTACTATGAATAGTAGACTAAACAATTAAAGTACCGGTAGTAATAAAAATACGTAATAATGCGATATTTGTAATTTTTAGTTACCGAAAAAATTCTAAAATTGATATTTTTGGAATCCTTATATTTTTACGAGTCTATTAGTATAAACGGAATATTTTTAATATTCCGAGCTCCGGGACACTCTTTTCGAGAACTGGTCCCCTTTGAGTCCGAAGAATACTCGAAATTCACGAATCTGATATTTTTATGTTATCCTATATTATTACAAACTATTTTAAGCTATTGGCTTAATTTCGTTTTCTAGGGTTCAAGAATGCGGGATTGCCGGATCTTAAACACTAGGGTTCGTTATAGGCTTTGTTGACCTTTAGGGTTCCGTTTTGACTTCCGATTTTATTGAGTTATTCGTAAGATCATATAATTTTCGAGTTTTGATTGTTTTATATTTTTAGCTCGATATCTATGGTTTGTCTTATTTTATTTGTGGTTATTTAATAGTTTTTAGTTTTCAGGATCGTTTAACCGAGTCTATGGTTGTGAGTTGACTCAGTTTGACTTTTGGTGAAAATTGAAATTTCCGATTCTGAAATTTACCGAAAGATTTAGGATCTTATCATTTCATTGTTAAGCGGTATTTGGATATATCATTTTGATTTGCATTTTAGGAATCGGGTAGATGATTTGATTGGCGTACGGACGTTGATTAAACTGGTAGTTGGACTTTATATTGTTGTTTCAAGAGTTCTCGTTTTCTCAAGACTAAGAAATCTCGTTTTTTATCCTATTTGGAATTTAGTTTTAACTTGGTTTGCGTTTTAGGGTTTCGTTTCTGGTGTTTGACTTGTTTCAGAATTTGGTTTTAACTAGAGTCGATTTTCGGAAATTTAAAATTTTATATTTAGACTTCTAGGATTATTTTTAAGAATTATGAAATTTTCGGGGGTTTACATACAGGATCATTTGTTCCTTTATCCAAGATCTTCGTATATCCGAGTAAGTATTCTTTTTAGGACATTTAGGGGAAATCTACTCGAAGATTAGAACGGACTTCCTTTAAAATCTTTTGACGAAAGTATTTAAGATTCCTTGTAAAAGACTAGTAACTTTTGTATGATCCTTGGAGATTAGTAGGGGAATGCCCCTAAGATTTTGTAATGTACTCTTAATTGTTATTATGGTTAACTTTATTTCTAGATTCTTCCTTATTCATTATGACATAAATAACCTTAGAAATGGATAGATCTTTTCTAGTAAGTAGAAAATGGTATATAATATGCGAAATTTCAAGTTAAAATGAGCAAATTATGGCCATTTTAAGTTGGAATTTCCACCTATATGAATTTTACCACAACTAGAAGATAGAATTAGAAAATTTGATTAGAAATTCCATGGAATACTCATTTTGGGTATTTCTTTTATTCAGGAAACGAGGAAGACGACATGTACTACCTTGAAGACTATTTTGATTAAGGAAGTATCGTCAAGCCATGGCCGAGTGAGCCTAATTCCCTTGTTTTTCATACTTATGATTGTGCTTGTAGTATAGTAGCACTAGGCATAGAAAAAAGATAAAATGGAAAGAGCATGTGACTTATAATGTTAGCAAAAGAACCTTAAGCATATCGAGCCATGAATTGCCTATTATAAATTGTATGTTCTACTAGCATGTTAAAGTGTTTGAAATTGGTTGATCACTTGCAAGAAATTGAAATTAAATGGCTAGACTCTAAATAAAATTTGATGCATGCACTTCATGAGTTAAGTCACATTGCATTCGCTATTATACAATTGGTGGGACAAGTGTGTGATAGCAGCGGTTGGCATAACTAGTAGTATTTACATGTGGTGAGTAGGAGCTGGTAAGATCTATATGTTTTTGGTAGCGAATAGCAGGCGGTAAGAAATATGAAAATTGTTGGCTGTAATTGGTTGGAATACTTAACCCCAAATAAAGGACATAAATTCATTCAACATATGGCTCCCGGAAAATCATGTCTTGTATGCTCACGTGTTTGTTGCATTTCACTTGCTTGCATAAATAAACTTGGTTGATTTCTTTGTTTCGAGTATGTAAATCAAGAATGTTCTCACTAAGCTTGTAAAGCTTATATGCTTATAGATTTTTGTATATGTAGAACTATTTGTTCCTTTATCCAAGATCTTCGCATATCCAAGATCTTCGCATATCCGAGTAAGTATTCTTTTTAGGACTTTTAGGGGAAATCTACTCGAAGATTAGAACAGACTTCCTTTAAAATCTTTTAACGAAAGTATTTAAGATTCCTTGTAAAAGACTAGTAACTTTTATATGATCCTTCAAGATTAGTGGGGGAATGCCCCTAAGACTTTGTAATGGACTCTTAATTGTTATTATGGGTTAACTTTATTTCTAGATTCTTGCTTATTCATTATTACTTGTTTAAACCACATTTCCCAATGGTGTCTCCTATTACCATATTGTACGCCTTACATATATACCGAAACTGTCGCATAACTAAGATAGTCCTTTTTAAGTTTTGATATTGTAGTGGCGGACTGCTACATTTAGGGTACCCTTCGAGGCGTGACAAATAGTACTCCATTGGCTTTGATAGAACACCAGACTCTACCCATTTATCGGAGAAAGACATTTCCAAAAGTGGTATTATTCCATTTTTTTAATTTATGAAAAATTCTCAGCAGCCTCTTTATAGTCATTGTTTGCTCACCAATTGTTTCTAATAAAATCACCAAATCCTTCATGTGACAACTAAACAAGCTTGAAAACGAAAGTGACGATCAGATATAGGAGGAATAGTATCACTAACAAGTTTGAGAAAGATCATCTATGATTTGATTTAACTCGAGTGAGATAGAGTAGAGTACTATTCGGTTAACATAGTTTCCACAAATCATTGCTGAGAGCCCTATCTAACCTCTCTTGAAGAAATCTTCTAAACCAGGTAATTCTAGGGCCAACGAACTCCATTTCATAAAGCCCAAGAATCAATGAAGTCCCTAAACTCCCTGCACTTAGCTTGGTGAACTCAAGCCCCACCTCGTTTATCTTCTTGAGTTAAATAGACATTGAAATCTTTGATTAAGGTCTAAGGAGAAGACACATTTCTCTAAGAATGCTTGAGTTCATCTCAAACCATCTTTCGTAGTCTTAGAATCGGAGAAGCATAAATCCCACTTAAAATGAACAATTTGTCTCATAGAAGAAATCACCTCCACTGTAACATTGGCTTCAGACCAAAGAACCCAAATACCCCCTAAAAAGCCAACAACATCCTCAATGAACCAATTTGAAAACCTTAACCTTTGAGCCACCTTAACAGCTAGATCACCACTAATATGAGGTTCAAGATAACAAGAATATTCGGTTTAGCATATGAACTAAATCTTTAACTTTCAATTTGAAGATAGGACTTTTTGCCCCTTGACAATTCCACACTAACACTAACATAAGATAACAAGTCAAGAAAAGGGAACACAAAATAGAGTAATTCATTATAACTGCTCCTGATTAGCCTCTACGACAAGGGTTTCTTCAATCTGACTTTCGACGTTCTGGTCCATATCATGCATGTCTTCAACATCATTGTTAATAATAGCATCAGACGTGTTAATTACTAAATTCCAGTGATTGGCCTTAGTTCTACGTCTTTTCTTACATAAGTCAAGAGGTTTGTTATCCACCAACCCTTTTAAATTGCCATGAAGAAAGGAAACATACGTCTTCTGATTTAATGATCTTGGGTTTTCTTCAAGATCACTTTATCCTTAACATTAATAATGCCTTTAAGTAGGTTTTGAGCATTGTCCGCTGATCTATTCTGAACTATCAAGGGCTTGGATGGGCCTACCTTAGTCAATTCAATTGCTTTATTAGTATTTTGGTGTATGTCTAGACCAGCTTTCCGTGATCCATTCACTCTGGCCTTTCCCTTTGTAACGCCCTAAGTTGTAGGCATTACAACTCGCTACATATCATTCTCTTATTAAGAACATGCTAAGGCTATAAAATACCATACCACAATTATAACAAATTTAATCACCACAACTCACACTTTGGTTACTTTAAAACATTCCATAAAAATAATCTCGTTTGTTCATGAACTAACAAAAATCCAAAACGACATGTCATCAAAATAATAAAAACCTAACAAACTAGTCTCATAAAATTTTTAACAACTAATAATTATCAATCATAAAATCCATAAAGTCTTCCATATCTCTCCACTAGATCCGACGCTCTAAATCTACGAGTCCTCAGCAGGATAGTCAAGTCCACTATTGCCATCCCCATGATCTACATATAGATCAAACCCAGATAGATCATAAACAACATCATCTTTACCTAGACCTAAAAAATTAAAAGAATGAGTGAAAACGCCCAGTACGCTATACCACAAACAAATACGCATGAACAGGCCAACATACATCACATACATTCCTAGAACTAATGCAACAGACACAAATTATTATCTTTAATTAGTGAAACAAACAGCACAGTTTAGAATAATATGCATCTAGTCTTAAACCCGGAGTAACTCATGACCCCGACTCATAATCTTTCTAAAATAACTTATACACAGTATATTGATTTTGGGTACTCCCCATACATTGTTGCGTTTTGCAATACGGACCGGAACGACTCCTAATCTACTAGAATTATTTCTAAGTGCAATTCCATTAGGGACAACACTACACAAGGATCATCAGAGCACCTCATTAGTATCACACTCTGCGTGGTCTTTACTAACCAAAGTCATACACAACCAATACTCTTTTCAATTTATATGTCGGATAGGATTTAGTCAAATTATTTTCTAAACCTACACGCACAAGCAGCAGACAAAGTAAGGTCATACCTGGATTTGCTTTCAATCCAAATCTCTCGAACAATAACTATTAACAGAGTAGGAACCCTGATCTCACAATACTCTCGTTTAACAATATATATATTGTAGTCAATTCCAATTGTAATAACAATATCAAACCCTAACCCTAATTCCATAAACCTAATCGAAGATCAGCATACCTGTTATCCCATTTGCACTTTACAGAAACCCTTTTCACAACTTTCTCTAAAGTTCTTAACAATATCCACAATTTCCCTTCACAACACACAGACACACACACACATACACACACATATATATATATATACAATCCTCTATGAGCAAAACAACTATGAAAGTTCATAACTTTAAATCCACATACGAAGAATAGATTCATACTTACTTAGATCTCGCAGATCCTGTTCGCAAAGAAAACCTTAATTCATCCGATCAATTCTCTTGTCACTAATAATATAATATCTCTATAATTACGTTCTTATAATCTATCAATCCTAAATATCACAAGACTAGGATACAAATCTTACCTTTACTTTGATTTGAAACCGAAATCCTCCAAATCTGATTTAGGGTTTCGCTCCTAGATCTCCTTCAAACGTATATAAAACTAGGATTAGATTTATCTATTTAAGGAAAGGAATTGAAAAAGAACAAGAGTAGACCTACGTACCTTGAGTTTGGTTGAGAAAGGATCGTGACAAATTTGTGGGGTATAGGGTCTATTTATAGGAAGAAATGACTTTGGAAGAATGCAACCCTAACTTAGGAAAAACGCAGACATAAGCCGGTCACTACACCAGTGGCTTTGATTCTAACGCTAGCGGCTTTGATGTATACGCTGGCAACTTCATGCCGTCTTACAGCCAAATTCTTCGACAATTCCAAAAATTTCAAAGCTGGTGCTATCAGCCGTCATCCTTGGATATAGGCCGACGGGTTAGGATTTTAGGCTGTCGACTTATATGCCGGTCTAAGCTAAAATTTGTCGGTTCATTCACACGAAACTTCCTCGGGTCCAAAATCATTTGTTCTAGGATAAAATTATCCTTTTAACGACATTTTATTACATATATACCCGTCATTATGAATTATTTATTTGTATTTTACACCTTTATTAGCATTCCTATTCCCATTTATTTCCTGCCTATCTTGTTCCCTTTGACTAAGAAAATCATAGCCTCATTAGGTCTACTTTCCTTATCCACATATTCCCCATTAGAAAAATCTTCATTTAAATCCCTTAAATATTAAAGTTGGATTTCTCCATAGTGGTGGGATGAGATTTAGTTCATTTTACTTTATTCTCTTCCTTTCCTTTTTTGTTACTTCTCCTTCTCTGAGCCACCATCAATGGTCAAAACATGCTCCATCGGAATTCTCAATCTGCTACTTGACTAGATTGTTTATTTCTGGTGAAACTTTGTCTTTGTCACTATTATTTGCAAGAGAAATACTAGGTTAATTTGGGTAAATGGTGCTATTATGTCTAGCTCTTCCGCAATAAAAACAAATTTTAGGTAGTCTTTCATATTCCACTCTTTGCCACTTTTGATCAATTCTGAATCTTGGAAGTAAAGGTTTAGCTAAATCTAGTTCAATTGGTACTCGAGCATGTCATTCTCTTTGAGCATTGCGGGTATTAAGGTCCACACATAGTGTAGTGCTAGCCACATTTTCTATTTCCTTAAGAACTTCAGTATGATAATACTGTAAAGGAAGACTAGGAAACCGAATCCAAACCATTGCTTTTATTATCGAGGCTATTGAAGCTCTAAAAGAAGGATCCCGCATCTATATTGATTGGTGATGGCGCAATATAATCCAGGGTCCCTTAAGAAAGACTTGATCAACATCATTTTTACATCTAACTTGCACCAAGAAGAAATCATTTTCCAGATATATTACCTCGTATTCACCCTTAGGGTTCCACATATCCTTAATTCAGTTGCATAGTATGCGATAACCAATTTTTTGTCCCATTAACTTCACCACCATGGCATTTCCCTATTGCTTAACAGTTAGGCTTTGTAAACGTTATGATAGAGAAATGATAGTTCTTTATTCATCCCTAGTAATTGTAATATCTCCATCTTCCACCTGTATATCCTCTATGATGCTTCATTTATTCGCTCCCACCAATTTATCCTAATAAGACCGAACTTCCATTTCAGAATCTTCATCTGCTTCCAAAACAAGGTCTTCATTCATTTTCTTATCATCGTCCACATCCGCTAATGAAACAAACTTCTCATTTTCTATAATCTTATGTCATAATTTTACTCGTCGGGTAACTTCTCAAGTTTATCTTGGGGATACTTAACTTCTACCAAAAAGGGTAGAGCATTAATAGAGTTATTCAATACTTTTAACTACAGCTTATTATTAACTAATAAAATAATGTTTTTGGTATGAAATTATTTTAAAGCAAATTAATTCTAATCTCAAAATATTTATTGTCATTATTTAATATCCATCAAAATCTCTATTCAATATTTTGTTATTGTTAATCATATAAGCTCACTTGCATAACCTTAGTTATTTATTATGCTTTGCAATTTATTTATTTATTACATGCTTTAATATTAAGACTAGTCTTACTAGTCTTAAACTTGTCTTTATCAAGTCAAAACTATTTTCTTATTTCTTTTATTTTTGTCTTTTTGGACTTGCCCATGACTAAGTCCGGAAGTCTTGAAGTTAAGCTAATACTTCCAATACTTGATATTTATTTCTTGTTCATCCTTATATTTTTCATTTTTCTTACTATTATTATTTTTGTTATGTTTCTAGCTACATACTCATTATTTATACATGATCATATTGATTGTTGTCTTAATAGAGATAAAAAAGTTCTTTCTTAAAATAAAAGAAAACAAACTCAACTCACTTTAAAAGTGTAGTTTACCACTTAAAAAAAGTTTCATTAAGATTTAGAATTTTATTTCAACCAAATACTTTTTAAAGGATTTTTTTTTTTTTTTTTACAAAAATCACCATAGATTCTAGTATTGTTGACACATAAAGCTTTTACAAAAATAACTAAGGAACTCCTTGTTTTCTTTTCATATTACCACTAAAGACCTTAAGGTCAATAATACTTTTTTATGAGAAATTTACTTAAAAACTTGATTATAAAATCTTTACTAACATTTTTAGTAAATACAAAGACCAACACAAGTTTTCAAAATAAGTTAAAAATCGACTCACCAAGTAAAATATACTTAGAAAATAAAATTCGAGAATAACTTAGAAAAACTAATGTTTTTGAATCAAAGATTTTCATTTCGGAATTAAGTAAAATAATTCATATCACATATTTAATGACTAAAAAAAAATCTTAGTTTTATTTCCAAACAACTTCACATAGTTTTGTCAAACTTCACTTTTTCCAGCTATCAAGAAAAAATGGTTTTATGAAAAAATCATTGGTTAAGACAACATCATTAAAATCATGTGTATAATATGAGTTGCATATGTATTAAAAAATTTTTTCAACTATATATATGTATATGTTTGCTATGGGATTTTTTGTTGATAAAAAGTTTGGAAAAATCATATTATAAAGGCTAAGATTTTCGTATTGATTCTGTATCGTATCTTTTAGAAACCTAAATGACTTTTATGAAGAAAATAACCTTAGAAATAGATAGATCTTTTCGAGTAGTAGAAAAAGATATATAATATGCGAAATTCCGAGTTAAAATGAGCAAATTATAGCCGTTTTAAGTTGGAATTTCACTCTACATGATTTTTGATGAGCTTAGTAAAATAGAATTACAAGTTTAAGGAGAACTTTCAATAAATACTTATTTTGGGTATTTCTCTTGTTTAGGTGACATGGAGTCTGAGCTTCCCTTTCCAGAGGATTACTTTAATTAGGAGTTTCTGCTGCCATGGCTGAGTGAGTTTAAATTATTACATTTCTGTACTTATGTTTTTGCTTATAGTTTAGCGGCACTAGATTTAGAAAAAAAATAAAAATATGATAGCGCATGTGCCTTACTTATATGATTGAATTCATATTAAGTATATTGAAACGGGAATTGTTAACTAATCATTGTATGATTTAGTATAGGAATGATATGTTTGCGAATTCTATGATCACTTTTAAGATATCTAATATTATGCCATGATTATTTACATAAAATGATTCATACATTACACGTAGTGAGTCACATTGCATTCATTACTATACCCTTGATGGGACAAGGGCATAATAATGAGGCTTGTAGAACTTGAAATTCTACTCTATGGCAATTGATCGCTGTAATAAAATGGTGGGTGGATGCTCGAAACAAATACATTTTAGCAACTAGTAGTGGCTCGTATAAAACTATAAAAGCTTCATTTGTGAACTATGACCTTGTTGCCGAAATACCTAACCTTGAATGGAGAGGTAAATCCATTTAACATATAATTCCTGGAAAATCATACGTATTGTTTGCTCACGTGTTTGATTGCATACATATGCTTATTTAAATAACTTGTTTTGATATTGATTGTTTGAGTACTTTATTTGTGGAATTAATTCTCACTAAGCAAAAAGCTTATCCCTTATAGATATCTATTGTAGCACCCTTACCTATGGTTGAAGCATCGGGGATATTTCTCTCAGGTACTACCCGACTAAGGAGTTTTTGGATGAAGTCAAAGACTAGTTGTAGACTTAAACTTCTAGGTAAATCTCCAACAAATTTATTTTGAATAGACTTGGATAAACTTTATCTTTTGATAGGGGAATACCCCTTTAATATTTTGTAAGACCTTTATATTTCTATATTTAAGATTTTTATGTTATAATTTTATTCTTAATTACTATATGAATGTCTTCTTAAACAACTTTTTTTAAAGATGGTCCTCTATGATTGTGAAGGTGCGCCTTACACCCAGTATCGAAGCTTTTGGGATGACTAAAGTTGTCATACTTAAGCTTTAATATTGAGTATGGTAGACTGTCACGTTTAGGACAATCTTTCGGGTGTGACAGCCTACTTTCCTTGATCCATTCACTATGGCCTTTCCCTTACTGGCATTCCTATTCCCATTAATTTCCTGCCCATCCTATTCCCTTTGGCTAGCGAATATCATAGCCTCATCTGGTCTACTTTCCTTATCCACATATTGCCCATTAGGTAAATCTTCATTTAAATCCCTCAAATATTAAAGTTCGATTTCTCCATAATTAGGGGATAAGATTTAGTTGTTTTCACTTGATTTTCTCCCTTTCATTTTCTGTCACTTTCCTTCTCTAAGCCATCATCTACGGTCCAAACATGCTCCATCGGATTTCTCAATCTACTGCTTGACTAAATTGTTTATTTCTGGTGGAACTTTGTCTTTGTCACTATTATTTACATGAGAACTACTAGGTTTATTTGGGCAAATGGTGCTATTATGTCCAGCTCTTCGTAATAAAAACAAATATTAGGTAGTCCTTCATATTCCACTCTTTGCCAGTAAAGGTTTAGCTAAATCTAGTTCAACTACTACTAGAGCATATAATCCTTTTTTAGCATTGCGGATATTAAGGTCCATACGTAGTGTAGTGCCAACCACATTTCCTATTTCCTTTAGAACTTCAGTATGATAACACTATAAAGGAAGATCGGGAAACCAAATCTAAACTATTGCTCTTGTTATTAAGGCTATTGAAGCTTTAAAAGAAGGATCCCACATATGTATTGATAGGCGATGGCCAAATATAATCCAGGGTCCTCCAACGACTTGATCAACATCATTTTTACATAAAATTGCACCAAGAAGAAATCATATTTTAGATCTATTACCTCGTATTCACCCTTAAGGTACCACATATCCTTAGTTCGGTTGCATTGTATGCGATAACCAATTTTTTGTCTTACTACCTTCACCACCTCGGCATTTCCCCATTACTTAACAATTAGGCTTTTTAAATGTTATGATAGAGAAATGATAGGTCCTTGTTGATCCTTAGTAACTGTAATATTTCCATCTTCCACTTGTATATCCTCTATGTTGCTTCCTTTATTCACTCCCACCAATCTATGAATCCCCATTTTAGAATCTTCATATGCTTCCAAAACAAGATCTTCATTCATTTTCTTATCATCGTCCACTTCTGCTAACAAAACAAACTCCTCATTTTCTACAATCTTATTTGGAAATTTCACTCCTCGAGTAACTTCTCGAGTTTATTTTGGAGACACTCAACTTCCATCGAAAAGGGTAGAGCATTAATATAGTTATTCAATACATTTAACTACAGCTTATTATTAACCAATAAAATAATGTTTGGATATGAAAAAATACTCATCATTTCAGAGTAAATTAATTCTAATCTCAAAATATTTATTGCCGTAATTTAATATCCATTAAAATCTCTATTTAATATTTTGTTATCGTTAATCTTATTATTTTGTGCCACACTTTAGGTTTTTAGAAAATTCTATAGCCCATCATTAATTTGGAAAATTCTAAGTTTTTATACCCAAAGACAAACCAATGTAATAAAATCTTTCCATCATAGATTTCTTATTTAACTAATGTATTTAATACCATTAACGTTAAATCATTCATTAGACTCAATAAAACTGATAAGCAACACACTCGTCATGTGTGTGTAAGAGCATTCGCAGTGCAGTACCTTGGCAGCAATTCCAAGGAGGGGAAGGACCTTTGTTTTGATCCTTACGAGATGGGGAGGGAGCTAAAACGAAAGATCGGTCCTCTGACAAGGACTAGTTCTTGCAGCCAAAATTTTTTATTTTTATTTTTTATGATGTTATGTGTAATTTTTATTATTATGTGGGATCATAAAATTATAAAAAAATTATGAAAAACTTTTATACGAAAGACCGTAGAAATAAAGTGATAGGATTCTTTAAAAAATGAGGTCCTTAAAATTTTGATATGACATTTTAAGGACCTTTTGGAGGTCCTAAGGGTTGTGGATGCTCTAAAGAATAATGCTCCAAGTTTAATATATTTAGAATATAAAAAACATTGAAATCGCATGATATATTTGAAATAATAAAGTATGCAGATTGGGATTTGAACTTAAAAGATGTAAAGGGGTTTCACAAAATGTCATCAAGAATAAATGGTAGTTATTAGTGAAATAGGAATAATTAAATGGTAATTCAATTATTATTAATATCATAGGAATACGTGTTAAAAAAAACAAAATGAGAAAACTGTTATTTATAACAGTAATAAAATGCAAACAAATACAATAATAAACTTAAAATTTTCACATTTTATGCTCGAAATCCGTTTTAAGAGTGTGGAATTGCTATATACATGGTATGCATTTGTTTGTTTTATGAAAAGGAAAATTTTGGAATGTTTCATTTGGCTGCTTCTAGAGGATTACAAATTTACAATGCTTGTAAATGGGGCCATTTGGTTTAATTAATACTAGTAATCCACTCTTTTTACATAAACAACTGGTATCCATTATCTTTTTAAGCCGGGAAATAATTTTCTACATCGATCTATAACCATTAGCTAAATACGTTTTCATGGGTTAGTATATGTAGATAAAAATTAAAAAGAATTTTATAAACATGCTTGTTTAAGAATGCAAAGGAGAAATGACAAAGTCATATGTCAAATCAGGGAACAGGAGAAATCTAGTACAGAATAAAATGACAAGAGGCGAGATCTCCATCTACATTTCAAGTGATGCCAAAAAGATGAGTGCTGGATGTGTGGATCCACTTAGGCATGGTATAAAGTTTTTAATTCATAAAACCATCGCCCTTAAAAAGTCCTTTAATTTGAAGAAGCAATCTAAAGCAACCCCATGCACATTTAATATTATATTATATTAAATAGTGTGTGTGTGTGTGTGGCTGATGAAGCTCACAAGCTTACTAGTACGGCCAAGGAACAATCTCACCTGGTCTCTTCTTTTAATATAGCATATAAACCGAAGTTCTTTTTTTTTTTTCAATCTGAAACAAGAAATCAAAAGAAACATTGTAGTAATCAAGGCAATCCAACATTGGAAATTGGGAAAGACTTGGGATTGAGATTATTTCATCCCTCTCCACATTCATCCCTTTATAATCACTTTTCAAAGTACCTATCTTTATAACTAAGAAATTCATGATGAACACTCTTAATGACGTTGAGACAAGCCTAATGCCAGCTAATGTCTATGCCTTTCATTATGTTATTCTTAATAACAACATGAAGTGTTTGAATAAACTAGGATTTTGTTTAATCTTAACTTTAGACCTAATCAATTAATCTAAAAAGTGTACATGCATTTTTTTTTAATTTTTCCTTTTTATTCAAGTTTATCAAATTTGATTTTAATCAAATAATACTGTAGTGATTACAAAAAGGTTTGAACTCATAACTACTTGCTTTGAGACAAACCAAGTAAATTATGGGTTTGTTTGTTTGTTTGGCTTTTTTCGACAGATACAGACACTTTTTTCTAATAAATTATTTATCAAGAAATAGATATAGATTAAAAAAAAAAGTTGGCAGTTCTCATCAAAAGATGAAATAGATTAAATATAGATAAAATATAAATGCAAATCGGATATATTAATACATATCATTTTGAAAAAGATACAGATACAGATGAAAAACAGACCATCCAAACAAACTTCACAACTAATACAATTAAAAAAAAATAAGTTTATAAATTGGTGTGGGTATTTTTTTTTTTTTTAATACAATTAATGCATATTAGAAACTTAAAACGTGCTTTCTATTTTTGTATTTTACTATAGAATTTGATATTAAGTTAATTAGTAGCAAGGAATAATAACTCTAGGTTGCCCAAGTCTAGTGTAATTTTTTTTTATTTTTTGAAATGCCAAAACTAATTAAAATTGGAAATTGGAATAATACATTTCACAAAAATCGAGTGTCATGACAACTCCCAAAGCCTTGGGAGGGAAGAATTTTCCATTAATTAAAAGAGGTGTATGAATAAGAGCGAACTTTCTAAGTTAAATGTGTGGCCCCAACCGAACGGTACGAGAATAACTCGAACATCAATATTAGCAACACATTTTTTTTTTTTTTTTTCCTTTTTGGACCGATTTGTAAACGACCCATCATTTGAACCTCAATGATGTGAAAATGATATGAATGAAAATAAAAGTGATTATTTGGGTCCTCTCTGCCTTGTCCTTATTAAATAGTAAAACAAACTACATCATCAACTATTTATCAGATTTTATCAATAGATAATAGATATCTCTTTTTTTTTTAACTTTTTCTTCTATATAATATTTTAGTGGGTAATTTTCAAATATATATATTAAAGTTGACCTATTGGTTTTCAAATGGATAATTTATTATTCTCATTGATGGTTTCCTAACTCGATGACTTGGATGAAATACAAATGTGTACAACACAAATTAATAAATAAAGCACATTGAAAAACAAGTGAATAGTTGAAGATAAAGTCCAAACACTTGAATACAAATCCTAGCACTAGCACTAGTACCTACAAGTCAAAATAAATATTTTTAACATGCTCAAAGAAAAACGGCTACATAAATGGAAAAAAAGAAAGTGATCACAGAAAGAAGAAAAAAAAAAAAAGAAAGGAAAACATATCTTGGGACAACATTATTATCATAGTGCTGCAATCCTACAGCTCATAAGGTGTCATAAATTATGACAACAAAGTTGCTCCAGACATGGCCATGGGTCTTTTGTTTTGTTTTGTTTTTTTAACATTGATGATACAAAAAAGAGAATGTGAAAAATAAGAAAGTCCCATTTGTTGTTGTTGTGTTGGGTTTTTGAACTATTTTTTGCCAACGCAAAAAAACAAAAATAAGTTAAGAGAGAGAAAGGGATTGCTTTGGACCTTGACTATGCTTTTCTTGCTTAAGAAGATCTTACGACAAAAACTTTAAGTAAAGCTTGTTTCTTCATACCCATACACATAATAATTTTATCAGAAAGATTTAAAATTATTTATTCAAACCCTCAAAGGAACTGTTGCTTGCAGTGTGCGGTGAGAGCTAAAGCACCAAAGCTTACACACATGAGACTTAGCTTATGTTATAATATTATTATACGTTGCCAAAAAATCTATTAGCTATATTACTAAAAAATCTTTGTCCAAAAGAAAAAAAAAAAAGATATCACTAAAAAAATCCTATATATTTCACGTTTGTTATAATTTAAGCCTATATATTATTATTATTCTAAAAACATTAATTGGTTTTCCATTAAGAAAAGCAAATTATATGTACAATATTCTCTCAATAGAAACTCCAAATCCTGTATAGCTTAGATTGGAAAAAGAAAAACGATTTACATTTTCTTTACTCTTAAATTTATATTATAAATCAGAAATTTTTCTAAAATAATATAATTAGGTGTTAAATATCTATATAAACCTTTAGTCGATTCTAAAATAATTTAATTTATGAAATGTATATTATTAATGTTATAGTTATAGTTATAGATTGAAAAACAAAACGGTTTTCCAAGCAATTTTCTTTTCTTTGGTTAAAGAGAGGTTAGCCCCAGGAATAAAGCTGTGGTTAAAGTTAAAGCAAAAAAAAACTAGAAGGTTGCCCACTATGCCCAATTCCATCAAAGCACCAACCAACAACGACAACCGAAAATGTATTGTGTAGTGAAACCCAAAACAAAAAAAAAAAAAAAACAAAAAAAAAAAAATCATTCCAAAAACCAGAAACATATCTTATTTTATTTGCTGACAGACAAGTGACAAAGCCCCCCCCCCCCCCCCCCCCCCCCCAACAAAAAACACACAGTAACATCGTAAAATCACATAATATAAGTGAGTCTACACTTTACACTGCCCAAGGCTAATAAAGACTTTGAGAAATAAGGCTTATTCCATCGTTTAGTCACCCACAATAAGTCGCTGATTTGTCTTCTAATCGTACTAAGTTCATCTGACTTACTGCCTTCCGGCCTCACTGACTGCATTCCACCCTTTTGACTATTCATCCGCACTTATTACTTTATTAGTGAGAAACCAATACAACTACTCTTGCTTTACTAATCTTTGGAGGATCACAACAAAACAATCATCTCTATACCACAATATATATATCTTCTATTTGGGGTGATGGAAATTCAACTTATGTCATCAATGTTTTCATATATCTATATATAGACCATTTAATATGACTTTATTATAAGAGTTAAATTCACATCAAATTTCAGACTTTAAACTTCAGTCGACTTTAAAATTTTTAATTAAAAATCAACTTGATTAAACTTATTTATAAACATTTAAACTCGATTATAATTATAAAAAAAAGTAAATAGAATTTAAGTAGCCCAACTTGAATTTAATTAGACCTAATAAGCTATTTAAGTAAGATATTATTAAAACCAAACTCAACTCGATTATACTCTCGTTTAATAATATATACTAGAGTAAATATTATTCACCCATGGACCAAATAACTTATGAATAGACAGGACTCAGTTACACTCCTGTACTATAACCTAGATGCTAGGGCCAACAAGCTAGCAAAGCAACATGCATGATACTCTTGAATATATGACTAGCGGAGTTGGGAAGAATGGCATGCGGTTCTAGTCTGTGCAGAACTTGGAAAAAGTTTTTTAGCCACATAATACTCTGTTCCTCTCGAATTTATGAAGATGAAAGTACAAGCCTAAATTTGGAAAGCAAAAACTGTCGTAGGACTAGATTAATAAATGCTTAATAAAAGGTGACCATTTGTACCAAGGGAAAAAAAAAAAAAAAGCAGAAGTTATATTATATGGACTAAATTAAATTGTACGCTTGGTAAATTTAAATCGTTCAGAGACACAACTAGAAATTAGACCCAAAAACCAAAACTTTAAATTGGAAGAGGTATAGGAATAGGGGCTGTTGGAGAAGATGAGGAAATCTTGTAAATATTCTATATTCTGAGTGAGATCCCTGAGGGTGTGGGCACTTGTGCGGTCAGACTGGACCATTCATCCCACAAACCTAATTGCATGCACGTAATATTATCTACACAGTCCACACTGACTTCATTTATTAACTAGCCCTAGCTTGCCGTGGTCCTTCATTTTGGAATTGGAAATAATGCTTGCCCCCTTTCTTTTTAAATCCCTTTTGTTTTTGGCCTTTATTTTTCCTTTTCTATTTACAGTAGAAAACTGCAATCTAGTCACTAGCTAGCGTTCCTAATTGTTGCTACTGTATTTTCGTACAATAGAAAGAGGAATCTCTTACGGATTATATTGTACAAAAGGTCGATTAAGATTCTCAAACGATGTTCTTTAATCGTTGTAATGATTTTGCCTATACATATATTGAAAATTTTTCCTTTTTCCAGTGTTTTAATATCATAACTACGGTAACTAGTTCAAGGAAGGATTAAGAGAAAAAATCACACAAATCTCGTCAAATAAGAAATAATTTAAAAAATAGACAACTTTAACTCGTTTTTTGAAGAGATAAGGACAGAATCAATGTCGTCTCTTCAATAGACGAGGTTAGTCTAACCCCATCTCTTCAAGAGACGATTCCAACTTGCTTAAAACTAGAATTATTTTCATTATAGTAGTATTTTTATAATTTTTTTAATATTAATTTTCTTTTCCAGTTGAAGGAATTATGGATGGTTAAAGCTATAATGATAAAAATTATTGCAGCTGCTTTGTCTTTAATAAATTGAGAGCTCTAATTTATACTCCCTTTTTATTATTTTTATTTTTACTATTATATCAAATAAGAAGGCTAAATAAGTCATGTGAATGAATGTACTTGGTTTGTGTTTTGGGTTTATATAACTATTATAATAAAGCATGTTGGCAAAGATATGAGCAATTTTTTTTTTCTTTTTTGGTACCTATCTTATTTCTATTACATATAATAAAGTTTGATTTCTTCTATATCTCTCCATAAATACATGCCATAGCTCATTATGCAAAGTAATTGAACTCAGAAACCTTAAGAGACCCATTAAACAAAGTATTTCGAGACTATTAAGTAAATTGCTATTACAACACCATTACACTATAATAGATTGAAATCATCTCAACCGTACTTTTGTCTTGTTCTTTAGGGGATTTTTCACGTAAACTCTATGGGTCTTTTGCAATAAGGACATTTTAGCTAACAAAGAACACTCAATTTTTACTCTGAATGCAGAATTTTTTAGCTTGAATGCAAGCAATAATTTGGAGCAAATTTTCATGCATTCGCTTTCTGCTTCTGTAACAAATATAAGATGCTCTTAAACGGTTACATAAATTAACGTGAAATGGCTGATGCATGCGCAGTAATGCCGCATCAGCTAATTCTGTTACAATAGGATATTCTAGATGCTATTATGCTGAAATGGATAAGCATGTGTAATTTTAATTGCTAATTGTGCATAATATAAATTAACATCTGCCCAAGGCTCTTTTTCAATCCATTGCACCTAAGCCCTTATTTCCTGTCTTGCATAAGCCCACTTGGCACTTCACTGGAGCCCAAGCCTTACTCAGCACTCTCAAACAACGTGTTCACCACATTAGACATATTCACTTAACACAAACAACTCGAAGTCTCTTCCTTTTTGTCTTCCTCTTTCTTCTACAAGTTCAAAAACCATAATTTCTCCTTTTCCCTCATAACAATACCACCCTCGCAAAAATCCCTTATCCATAAGGGATTCGTAGGATACCTAAAGCGCAGATCATGGAGAAATTCCCAAGTAGCTTCGGTGGATGGGTGATTACACCATAAGATAAGTACCATAGTGTCAACATGATTACCCCTTTTAACCATCTTCCTATCAAGAATATCTTCATGTTCTAACTCTTTGTTAGTGTATACTGCAGGTAACACTGAAGAAACTCCAGATTCGTGACCATTGTACCTTTTGACCTGTAAGACATGAAAAGTGGGCTGTATCGCCGCTTTTGCAGGTAGTTCAAGGTGATGGGCCAATGTTCCAACCCGATCAAGAACTATGTAAGGACCAAAATATCTAGGAGATAGTTTTTGTACCTTTTAAGTCTTCATAGTATGTTGTCGATAGGGTTGTAATTTTAAGAGAACTAGATCTCCTACTTGAAATTATCTGTCTGATTTTTTTTTGTTCTTGATTTGTTGCATCCTCTGTTGTGCTCGTCGTAGGTGAAACTTAAGCATTCTTATAGTGTCTTCCCTAGACGTCAGTAATGTATTCACAATTGCATTCCAAGCATCGCTTGGCACATACGGTAGGTGAATGGGTGGTGGGTAGCCATATAGGATCTAAAATGGAGTCAACTTAGAGTTAGTGTGGCAATTAGTATTATCCCACCACTCCGCTAGAGTCAAGTATTGAGTCCACCGTTGAGGGTTATCCCCACTCATACACCTCATATAAGTTTCTAGACACTTATTAACGACCTCAGTTTGGCCATCTGTTTGGAAATGGTAGGCCGTAGACAGATTCAACTCAACCCCTTGTATCTTAAAGAATTCCTTCCAAAAATTGCTCACAAATATTGGGTCCCTGTCACTAGTAATTGTCTTGGGCATGCCATGTAACTTATAGATGTTATCTAGGTAAAGCCAAGCTACTTAATCAGTAGAGTAAGGGTGGGTGAGGGTAAGGAAATGGCTATACTTGCTGAAACGATCAACTACCACCATGATAACATCTTTGCCATTAGACTTAGGAAGTCCTTTAATGAAGTCCATGCTCACTTCCTGCCAGTAGTCTTGGGGCACATTCAGAGGTTGAATTAGGCCAGGAGTAGCTACATTTTCATATTTATAGCACTGGCAAATATTACATTCCCTCACAAATTGTCTAATCTCCCTCTCTAACTTAGGCCAGTAAAGACCGAAGCAATCCTCTTGTAGGTAGCTTGGGCACCTGAGTGCCCCCCAAGAACCCCACCATGATACATCCCTAATACCTTCTCAACTTAGGATTCGGACCCACAACAATTCTACCCTTTCTCCTGAGTATACCATTATTAAAGGTGAAGCATCCTGCATGTTTCCCTTGCTGCAATTGTAAAATAATTTATGCATATGCTTCTATCCAGCTTTACTCAAGTGCTTTCATCAGTTCAGGAGTGGTTGCAGTTACAGAAATGGTTTGTAAGTTGAGTTATCCAATCCTAGATAATGCATCAGCAACTATGTTGGAAGAACTGCTCTTGTGTTCTATAGAGTAGTCCAAACCCAACAACTTGGTGAGCCATTTCTGTTGGCTAGGAGTTACCGGCCTCTATTACAACAAATAATTTAAGCTTTGATGGTCCGTGCGAATCATAAATTGGTGACCTAATAAGTAATGTCTCCACTTGTCAATTGCATGAACCAAAGCCATCAACTCTCTTTCATAAACTAGCAACCCTTTATGCTTAGGAACTAGAGCCTTACTAATGTAAGCAATTGGATGTTTGTCCTGCATAAGGACAACTCCAATACCTTCCCCACCTGCATCTGTTTCAACCACGAATGTCTTGCTATAATCTGGCAATTTGAGGACTGGGGAACTTACCAGGGCCATTTTAAGCTTCTCGAAAGCTATCTGTGCCTCGCTACTCCAACCAAATTTGTTTTTCTTCAAAAGGGTTATCAAGGGCTTAGCTATTAATCCAAATCCATTGATAAATTTCCTATAAAGGCCAGTTAGGCCTAAGAATCCCCTCAGCTATCGTGTAGTTGTTGGTATAGGCCATTTGGCAATTACTTCCAGCGTCTTTGAATCAGTTCTAACCCCCTCTGTGGTAATAATATGCCCCAAATACTCAATGTGATTTGCACTGAATTCACACTTGCTTTTCTTCAAGAACAACTTTTCCTTCCTAAGTACCTCAAAACCCAGCTTCAAGTGATGAGCATGTTGTTCTAGGCTAGTGCTATACACTAAGATATCATCGAAGAATACTAGAACAAATTTCCACAAATAAGGCTGGAACACATGTTTCATTAAGCCTTGAAAGGTAGCAGGAGCATTGGTTAGCCTAAAGGGTATAACTAAAAATTCATAGTGGCCTTCATGAGTATAGAAGACTGTTTTGTAGATGTCCTTAGGATGCATCAAAATATGGTGATAACCACATCACAAGTCTAACTTGCTAAAATGACTTGCTCCACACAGTTCATCAAACAAATCCTCTATAATTGGAATGGGAAAACGATCCTTGATAGTGTGCTTGTTAAGCCCTCTATACTCTACACACATCCTCCAAGAATTTTCGTTTTTTTAACTAAAACAACCGAGGAAGAGAAAGGATTGTGACTTGGTTGGATTATACCACTCAACATCATTTCCCTAACCATTTCTTCTAAAACTGTCTTCTGTTCATTAGAGTACCTATAGGGCCGAAGGTTCATTACAGGAGCTTGTTCTTGTAAGTTAATCTGATGGTCAAAAGCCCTGCTAGGCGGTAGTGCCTTAGACTCCTCAGAAAGATCATGGTACTCTTCAAGAAGATCCAATATGGTTGGACGTAAAATTGAAGAGTGATCTATGTCATCATTCAATTTTCTCCCACACATCACCTAACATTGGATATCATAATTTGAACTCATGGTGCGAAGGTTTTTAGGGAAGTCCTTCCTTTTGGAATAGCACACTATTCCTGCTCTCCTTTTAATTGACAATTTCTTCCATCCATGAAAATTCCATTATAAGTGACTTGAAATTCCATTGCATAGTTCCCAAAGAAACCAACCAGGGCATTCCCAATACAATATCACAACCAAACAAGGGTAACAATTGCATTTCGGCTTCAAAATTCACCTTCTACATCCTCCAATGGAATCTGTTGATCTTATAACGACTATGTGATTTAGTTCCATCATCTAGGGGAACTACCACTAGGTCAATCTCCACTAGCTCACACTTCAACCCTACTGCCAACCTTTCATCAATAAAGTTTGAGGAACTTCCGGTATCTACGAGAATACTCAACTTCCTTTTCTTAAAGTAGCCTTGAACTCTCATGCTTTTATCACAATTACTCATATTGTTAAGGGCATAAAGTGTAAGATCAGCTAACTCCAATTCTAACTCATCAGTAGAGTCTACCACAACATTATCATCAAGGGGTTCTTCCTCTCTTTCAATTACTATCATATTGAGCTTCTTATTTTTACACTTATGCTCAGGCTCAAAACTTTCATCACACCAAAAACATATTCGCCTCCTCTGTTTATCCTCCAACTCCTCAGGTATCAATCTCCTCGAGTTCTTGTTTGACTAATTTGGATAATTTTTTGGTACGTTGTTATGCTTACTGGGTGTATAGGTACCTTTGAATGTGTTGGTGGTGTTTGGGTTGTATTTAGTTATAGGCATAGTGTTTAGGTAAGTAGAAGAGGTGGTGGGTTTCACAGATTGGTGCCTGAGGTAATGCTGCTGTGTTTGGGTAGTTTGTAGTGCTTTAGGAGTTTTGAATGTAATTCCAGAAGATAATAGAGTAGCTTCTTGAAGTTTGGAAAGGGTATAAGCTTGGGATAAAGTTTTTGGTTGAAACATTCTAATAGGGTACTGAATTACAGATAACAATCCAGACAAGAAACAACTAACAAGTTGAGATTCAGAGAGTTGTAGCTGAGTAGTGAGATGGACAAATTCATCAATGTAATCTTGAAGCAACCCAGTCTAATGTAATTCCTTCAACTCGACCATGAGGTCCTCATAAGCTCTATCACTGAATCTAGAGTATCATGCTGCAGTAAACTCCTCCTAACTAATGGGGTTTGTATTATCTCTCACTTTAGTATAAGCATCACACCATTCATAAGGTTTCTCATCCAAATACATGACTGCTAATTTAACCTTCAATGTTTCAGGAGTTTCATCCACTGCGAAAATTGCTCAGCCCTTGTCAACCATGATTTGTACCCTTCTCTACTGAATCTGGGAAACTCTACACGAACAGTTCTCATCGGTAATTGATACCCTTCTGTAGCCCCACTCAATGCAGTTGTTAGATTGAGACCCGAAGCTGCATTAGAGTTAACTGCGCTACTACTGGCCATAAGGGTCTTCCCAGGTGACTGAGCTTGCAGTTTGCTCTCATTTAGTTGTAATCTAAGTTCCTCAATCGAATTATTCTACTTTTCCATCATTTCTTGTTGTTTCTTCAATGTTTCAAAAAATAACGAGACCCAATTTTCATTTTTTTCATTCTATTCTTTCAGGATTGCCCTAAAAGCATCTTCCATCCTCTTATATTCACGAGTCTCAGCCATGGCTACCAGAATGGCTCTGATACCACTTGCAATAAGGAAATTTTAGCTAACAAAGAACACTCAATTGTTACTCTAAATGCAGAGTTTTTAGCTTGAATGCAAGCAATAGTTTGGAGCAAATTTTCACGTATTCTCTTTCTGCTTCTATAATGAATATAAGATGCTCCTAAACGGTTACATGAATTAACGTGAAATGGGTGATGCATGTGCAGTAATGCCACATTAGCCAATTTTGTTACAACAGGATATTCTAGATGTTATTATGTTGAAATGGATAAGCATGCGTATTTCTAATTGCTAATTGTGCATAAAATAAACTAGCATTTGCCCAAGGCTCTTTTTCAATCCATTGGGCCTAAGCCTCTATTTCCTGTCTTGCACAAGCGCACTCGACACTTCACTCGAGCCCAAGTCTTCAATTATACACTCAGCACTCTCAAACAACACGTTCACCACATTAGACATATTCAACTGACACAAACAACTCGAAGTCTCTTCCTTTTTGTCTTCCTCTTTCTTCTGCAAGTTCAAAAACCCTAATTTCTCCTTTTACCCCATAACATCTTTTCTTTCTTTCATCACTTTAGTATATTTCTTATAGTTCTATATCATGTGATTGATAACGGAAATATACATTTTCAGTCCCATCAAATTAAGGATAGAGCAAGGTTAAAAGATCATCAATTGTAAGATATTGGATCAGCTCCAGTCCATGAAAGGTGATAAGTAGGTAACGCTTGATTTGTAGGTTCTAAATTCTAATAACGATCTAGTTGAGTCTGACTTATAATGTTTTATACAAGACATTGGCAAAGAAGACGCTAGACAATTATAGAAGAAATTGGAAAATAAAAAAAGAGAAAGAAATCTTATGATTGGATCATATGTGAAACGACTAGGTGCTTAGGAAAAGATTTTGTGCTCTAGATAGGTGACAATTCATCGTTATATAACAAATGTCGAATTCCATGTCTATATTTAACAATTTAAAGAATATTGTTGCTACGATTAAGGTTGAAGACCAAGTAATAAGCCACTACATTCTTTACCATTTTCATTTTTTGGATTGAAGGAGACCATGATCTATGACGAGGGTAGACTCATAGCTTAATTAGACCATGAGATGGGGATTCATGAGCAATGAGCTTATAGATGATCTTATTACTATAGAATGATGCAATAATCCATTGATGGTAGCAATTTAGAGGGAAATTTAAAGGTTAAGAAATTGTCTATTATCATTGCAAATAAAAGTGTAACATTAAGGTAGTGTGCATTAAGAAGAATTAGTTTAGTTATGTGATTATAAATGTAAATTGTTGTTGATGTAGGTGTCGTTAAATCAAAGGCTAATGAGAGTGATAGTTATAGAAAATATAAGATTAGGTTTCAGACTATCGGAGTTATTTCTGCATGGGCTACAAGAGAGATTGGTGCAAACGTGCAAGCTTGCGTGAAGTGATTCTGCACAAATGTCCATTATATAGATATTGAGGAATGTTAGTGTAGGTAGAACTTGCATAATTAACATGTTTACAGCACCAAATGTAAGGCATATGCTAGAGTTATCTTGTAATGTTTTATTTCTTAGCTTGATGGATTATGATAGTTATTATAGTAAAATGAGGTTCAATAGCATGGAGATGTCACATGCAATACTAACGATAAAGAAAGGAGTCGAGTGGGAAACTTGTTCTTATTCAAGGGACAACAATTCCTAGAGAAATAGCTGGGAAGGTTGATCTTAAGTTGCAAGATCATGATACCATTGCCACTACCTGTGATAAATAAACACATATTATCTGTGCAATAGAGACAAGTTAGGTGTTGTGTAAAGTTTTTAGGTGAAGAAAGTATGGAGGAAGGTAAAGCATGGAGGATCAAGAAGAATAAATAAGATTTGTGGGTGTCAACATTCATGATTAGGTACAGTTTTCAAAATAAAAGGACAATGTTGTCTAAGCATATGGTGATGGAGGATCACAAGTATGTCCAGTGCATTTATCAGCTCGAAGGTGAATAATTAGTAAACTAAACCAATGCAAATACATTGCAAGTGTTTCTCATATGAATAAATGTGTTAAATTATGTAAATTCGAGTTAGAGTAAATATATGTTAAGTTTCTATCTTGAATTTACATATATATTATTATGAAAAGCACTTAAATTTACATATATATTATTATGAAAAGCACTTAAGGATTAATCTTATACTTGCATTTCTTTATTTATATTTTCTTGGTGTCTAAATTATTTATTAAATTTAAAAGTTCAATTATATTTTTAACGAGGCAGACTAAGTAATCAAACTTATGTGATATATTCACATGTTTGAATATTTTCGAAATAAGTTACATGAAGGAGATATTAATGATGTTATGTGTAAAATTGTTAACATGAGCTTAATAGCATGTAGACAAGTTCAAGTGCGAGAAGATTTTTTTTTTCCTTATATGACTACATGACCTCCAGTTTAGAGTCTATTGATAGCTTTAAAGCTTGTGATGGAGGAATAACCATCATGTAGTACACATTTAGACTATTACAAAGAAAAGAAAATGGATAGTGGCTATTTTCTTGTAGAAATCTATTAATACATCTATAGATAACAAATTGAAAGGGGAAAAGTAAGCAAAAGCTACATTTTAGCTTGATAAATTATTTTACTCTCCTAATTCACATTTTTGTTAAAAAGAGACAATCTAGAGTAAGAGTATTGAATATTTTGTAAAGCTTTGGATTTGTGTGTGTAGTTGTAAGATCATGTCATTAAAGGACAATATTAATAAATCTTGTGTTAAGTTCAAAAGGAGAAAATTTGTGATTGTGGAGAATAAAAGGACTTTCCAAGCTCTATGTTAAATTTAGGTTTGATTTCTCTATCCCTTATTTTTCAATTCTAGCTAGCACCAGAATGTATATCTTGTGGCTTGTATGCTATGTTTACACACATAATATGCTTAGTGCAAGTGTTCTTTCAAGCTAGTTTATGTATGCAAACATTGGTCTAAATAATCAAACCAATTGAGATGTTGAATCCTTAATTACTAAACCAGATGTGTGCAAAGACAACAATGGAAAACCTAGCTATATTAGCATGGCTTTTAGGTTTAATTAAGGTACAAACTTTGCCAAATGTCCTAAATTTTGTTTAAACATTTGTGATGAAGCTAAGAACACTTAAATCAAGTGACTTGTGAAGTTTATTTTAAGAAATTAAAGTGATAAGAATATTGCTTCATTTTGAATTCGAATTAGAGTTAAACCGTTATAGTTAAGAAGCATGGGAATTTTAAAGATAAGTTTTAGTTGATAGATAAGAATCAATAAATGAGTTTAAGGCACTTCCAAGAGAGAGAGAGAGAGAGAGAGAGAGATGGGTTTAGGGCTTAATAAAATTCAAAATCCTAAGATATGCCTAATTACTTTATTGAGATAGTAGTAAATAAATAAAACCCTAAATAATGTTGAAAAGATATTTATTTTGATTTGTTTTTAGTTTTTTCCCCTTTTTATAGAATTATAGATAAAAATAGACTGTGATATTTCATATAAAATTAAATAAATTAAATCTTTACAAACTCAAATCTTATATCTTCTACTTTATTTCTCATGCTAAGAGTGTTGATAATTAGGTTAAAAAGACAAACCAAACCAATTTGCACTTAAAGTATGTCATTACTTTACTTAACATATCACATCAACTTCTCAAGAAACTTTCTTTTGTAAGTAAGTCAATACTTTACCAATAAGTTGCTTAAGTAAAGTTCCTTAATAATTTTTAATACTTTTATGGGTCCCATATTATTATCATTTTTAGATAGTACTTTTGATATTTTTCGTTCAATGTTAATTAAACATGAAAATAAATAAAAAATGCATTAAAATTAATAATAACAAGTTTTTATTTACATATAATGATCATGATTTTTAATTTATTTATTATAAAAAATATAATTAACAAAATATAAATTATGTTTATTATGAATTTTAAGAGTAAAAAGCTTGCAAAGTTTAATTTATTTATAGATGAATAAACTAAAAAAAAAAGATAAATTGGTCGTTGCATTGCAACGGCATAAACTACATAGAACATGGCCAAAAATAGCCATTTTCCAATTCTTCAAATGGCTAGAATGGCCCTTTTTTTTTTTTTTTTTCCAAATAGGCACTTTAAGTTAGTAATAAATTATCAAACTTTGGACCAATCAATAACCAAAGGACAAGTTTCTTGGAAGCACAACTTAACACCTTAAGCAACTTTGGAAGCAACTCAGTTTATCCGCAAAGAGAGTTGCTTGTGTCTTAATTCTTATGCTAGCAACTCCAATAAAGTTGTTCAGAATGATTGAATTCAAAGTCTTAATGAAATTAAGCATGCATTTGAAACATTAGATGTTCCACATGTGTGTCATGAAAATGGCAGATGGGCTAGAAAACAATCATTTTTTGTATCATAACATGCATGTCTCATTTTGATTGAAAGCAAAAGGAAGTATTTTCATCTGTGGCAAATGTAGTTGCTTTTGCTTTAAGACTTTTATTAGAACACTTAACCGGTATGTTAACTATTTATTTGTTATGGGTTTGTTTGGATGGTCCGTTTCATCGATATCTATGTCATATTTATTTCATATCAGTATATAACTTGTTTGATCGATTTATGAGCAAAAATATATGTTTTTTTATTAGTATCTATTTTTAACAAACAATCTATGAAAAAACAATAAAAAAAATAAAACCAAAATGATAAAAAAATGACAAAATAAATAGGCCTTTATATTACCACTACCAAAATGACATAACATGCATGCATCTTTGCATGAAGCTGTGACATGTTCAATCATGCTACTTTCAGTTGTCCTATATATATATATATATATATATATATATATGTATGTATGTTTTGTGAACCCAGTTCCCCGTAAATAATTTAATCTAACAAGAGAGAGATGATTGGAAAGAAAACCCTAGTTCTACTCTACTTAGATGCTTTGACTTTATCTTAATACGCAAGTAATCTAGATCTTCCAAACGAGGAATTTTATATAACACATTGAAATAAAGTCCTAGGCCTATGATGTAAAGGTCAAATAAGCCGTCTGTGAAAAGTTCTTAAGTAATGCTTCTACTCAAATTATTGTTCGAAACTTTAATGCCAAAATTGTCCATATATATATATATATGATTTTTTTTCCCTATGTACATCATCAAGTATATTTATTGATATAAAATATACATAGAAATAAAAGCTAAAAAGTTACCATTGAAGACATTCCTTTGTGACATGCGTTCAGATCAAAGCTTCACGATCATGCAGGTAATATCATCTTTTTTTGTTCTTTCTTTTGGTAACTGCTTTTCTTGATGCTTGTTATCATTGTTCGATTTGATTAATCAGATCTTCGGCTTCACGTATGAGAAAAAAGTTGCAAGAAATATACTTCTCTTCATTCTATTGATCACATCAAACCCTAGCAACTTCTCTAATATTAACTGGTAACATTTAGTTGTAAAAATTCTACAGGATAATAAAAACTTAACAATACAGTACAAGAAATTTATATAGTATAATTTAGTTATATTGCGTTTGGTATGCACAATAATGAATAATGATTTTATGCTGTTTATAATTTGGTATATCCAGCTACAACACAAGAATATTATGAAATATTTGAGTCATCAAATGAATTCAAGTTGTCTAGTGAAAAAAAATGATTTGTTGCATCCTCTATATGATAATATTTTTCTTCAAATTTGTTCAATTCTCTTAAGACTTGTTGTCCGGTATCAAAGCCCTTGATAATAATGAAATAAGTGACTACAAATTTGAGTAAACCAAACCCCAAAGATTAGATATTACCACGAAGCCTGAATTGGCAAAGTACGAACATATGTAGATATTTTGCTTTAAGAGTGAACACCAATGTTCATGAATTTTGCTTCAATAATAGACCAAATAATCAATGAAATATAGTCCAGTATATATCATGTTCTGTCACTACTAGAAAATGGAGATGGGGGCATATAGTTGTGTAGTATAATCCTTCAATGTCGTTACAAATTAAAATGGTTTATGCATATCCCCACTTCTAGGATATATATAGGGAATGTTTGGTTGATTACCCAAAGAACCAAATTGAATATTATTCGTTCTCATGCTATGATGAAATTTGGGGTATTTTAACCCTAAAGATATAGATATTATTTTAAATGAAAAAAACAAAGTATTTGAATAATCGGGGACTTGAATTGGCTTATTGAGACCAAAAACACGTCGTTGAAGGTTACGTTCAAACCGCACTAACCGGCAATTTTTAATAGCTGTTATGTTAAGGTCTATTGGTAAGAAGTTCACCGTTTAGGGCTTTTTTTTTTCAATCCGGTTATATTTAATGTTAATAATTAAATTTAATGTTATTTCTAACTTTGACACATTAACATTTAAAATTGATATTTCATTCATAAATTTAACATTAATAATTAAGATAATTAAATTGCTGATATTAAATAATCAATATTCAAAATTATTACATCATTCATAAATATAACATTAATAATTAATATGGTCTCAATTACATAATCATGCAAGAAATACATAACTATTATAAGCAGAACTTACACTAATACGTGTATGGTCAAAAGAGAGGAACTTTTTTGCTTTGGTTGGCCAAAAATTCACTTCTTTTGGCCTATTAAGGTGAAACTTTTGCCTAAGAAATTTCCCCTTTGAAGAGTCATCATCTATTCGATAAAGAGGCGAGACCATCTCTTAAAACTAAAGAGAAGCAAGTTTCACTTCTTTATATCTATATATATATATATATAATTTTAAACATTTAAAAATTTGGTTTTTTTTGGAGAAATATGTAAAAATATGATTATATTATTTTTTATAAATATGATTGTATTCTTTTTTTCTTTAAATGATATCAAATAATTAAATCTTATATATTTGTTTCATGCATCACAATTTTTTTATTTTTTTTTAAAACAATCAATATAAGTTTCAAATAATTTGATTGTATTATTTTTTTTCTTTGAAGTATATTAAATGATTGAATCTTTTATATAAATAATATATAAATTACATATTTTATAAATCATAAAAATATCACATTAAATTAAAGTAATGATACAAAATTTTCTAAAAATAAACTGTAAATATTTAATTAATGTAAATGAAAAAATTATTTTACCATTAAGTTAATTGTACATATAGTAATATCAAAATCTTGAAGAAATCAAATATATGAAAAAAAAAACAATAAAAATTCATTAGTGATAAAATTAGTAAACCTAGTAAACAGAAAGAAACAAAAACATTTTATGCTAGAAAATTTTTTCCAACAACTAAAATTTGGAGCATGATAATGAGAGAGAGGAGGAGAGATTTTGGATTTTGGAGGGAGACGAGCATGCAAGAAGAAATGAGGGGATAGAATTTATAGGGAAATAGTGATATGTAGAGGTGAGTTTCAACTTTTACCTAGTTAGAGTGAAATTTGTCTCTTTGCCTCTTATTCCAAGATTCAAATTTCTTGCAATCCTGCTTTGCTATTTAGGAAATATATATGTAAAAATATATTATTATATATTAATGTAAATATATAAGGTATTGTATGATATATAGTATATTTAATATTTATGTAAATTATATATTATACATTATATCTTATCATGTTATATTGTAAATATAATTAACATATATATATTTTACTACTTATATAATACTATAATCATTCATTAATATTGTCCAATTATTGTATTACAAATTTAAATTAATTTGTAATTTTAATTTTTAATAAATAGTTTTCTATATTATTAATACTAGCTGGGATAGGGCTAAGAATGTGTGAAGGGAGCTTCTTCAACAAACTTTATTGAAGATAGAAATATAAGTTATGATAAGCTTAGAATGTAAATTAGATAAATTGTATAATAATTGAAGTTTGTAAGTTGTAAGTTTGAAACTCCATTTTCACTATTTGATAGGGGATACCGATTCTCTGCGGTCTTGGTAGAAAGTGGAAAATTAGATTCCATAATTGAAATCCAATAATATAATTATATGCAAATATATCATTTAGACGATAGACATTAATAAATAGATAGAGCCTTGTACACTCTAACTTACAAGATGGTTCTCATATTACGAGTGCACACGTGATATGATAGCTTTAGATTAACCATACTAGGCCCTCTTTTGAGGCGTGACATAGACGAACTCCTTCTACTCCTCTGTTTGATGCTAGTAACCTGGTGGTGGCTTTCTCGCATCTATCTTTCGTCTACCCTCCCTCCTGATGTATTGCTTCAACTTGTAACAGTTCTAGATGCATCATTTGCTAGCTAGGTAATTCAACGCGATATACCATTTTAGTCGTACCCTATGGTGGAACTAGAACTCTAACTTGATTATCCTAGGGTGCAAGTATATAAGTGACACAATCTTTAAAGGGTTTTAAATAAAAACCTGATCTTTATCTAGTTTAGGGTTTATGAAGATTATAAAATAACAAGTAAAATAAGATATGAATGAAAATGTCATTTGATAGGATCCACGAACAACAAAATCAAGCTAATTTATAATTGGATTATAGATCGATAGGATCCATGACCTATAAAGCAACAACGGTGTTAAAAGGAATCACAAGTTCTTATTAACAATGTTCACCACAATTCCTAACAATACAAGAATTGATAAGAGCAGCAATTAAAGAGAAACTCTCAATAATCTAAGTAGCTTTAAGGTTCTCACACACAAAGTGCTCTAAAAGAGATGGAAATCAAGTATGTCCTTCAAAATAAAACAAAGAACATAATATATAAAAACCCTAAAGAAGCCTAAAAGAAATAAAAAAAAAAAACAAACTTTTGTCTAAACAAAGGCTTGCAGCCTTTATTATATTCCTAGGCGGCTTTGAAGACGGCTTAATAATTTTTGTGCCGTGGACTTCAAAAGCTGGCTATATGCCGACAGCCTAAACCCTGTACGTCGGTGGCTTTATGCCGATGTAGACCTCATGTGCTGGTAGCTTTTGTCCTTTAAACTTACTCCTTGTTACTTTTCTCTTCCGTTTTCCTTTTCCACGACTTTGACCAACTTGATTCCTATCAATAAGGCCTATATACCTATAAAAAATGGTAACCGTCAGCCTATGGCCAGTCCTTTTGAGCTCTTCCTCTACTCGGATTCCCTTATATATGACACGATGCCTCTCTTTTACCATGAGATCAAAATCTTCACGTACAACTACTTAGGTAATCTCCTCTTGCTTAATAGCCACAGTCGTGTGAGTTATCAGAGTTCACCTACTCATAGGCCTTAGGAATGCTGCATAGGACATTATCCCTCAAGTTTAACTCATTGATGCCCTAGCTGTATAGGTGGGCTGAGGGGTTATGAAAGTCAAACCCTCCATCATATGGATTGACAATTATTGAAGTAAATGATCATCATGTAGAAACAAGTAGAGCTATTATTATATTGATTATGTGTAGTCATGGAAAATAAATAAATGAAGCAGAATGGGAACTTCACCAGTGTATTGCTCAAGGTGGGCATCGACATCGTTCATGATTTGGTTAACAAAATGACAATCTGTAAACCCCTAGATTTTATGCCAAGTCTTAAGTTCAAACCTTAGAATTAGAAGTCAACTGGAAACCCTAAAGTCAACAAAACCTATATTAAACCCTAGAATTTAGATCCGACAATCTCATATTCTTAAACCCTAAACAACAGAATTGAGGTAATTGTGGATAATAGTTCATAATAATATAGGAAAGCTTAAAAATATCAGATTAGCTAATTTTTAGGGTGCTTCGGATCCAAGCAGGATTAGTTTTCAAAAACCGTGTCCTGATATACTATATGGTAAAAATATTCTAATGACACCATTAGGTTCGTAATAACACAAGGATTTCAAAAATATTAGTTTTATAATATTTCAGTATCTAAAAATATCAGATATCTCATTTATGCGTGTTTTTTCTTTACTACTGGTAAATTATTAGTTTTATTTACTATTCATTATCATATTTTACTATTCATGTATCTGTACTTTTTTTTACTACCTATACATCTATTTTCTTGCTTTTTACCTTCCACATACATCTCTAATCACATCATATCTTACACATTATTTACTTTTCTTTACAAAATATAAATTTAATTATTTTTCTCTCCCTTTCCCCTTAAAAAACCAGTGCCCCCCGCCCCCCCCCCCCCCCCCCTCCCCTCTCTCTCTCTCTCTCTCTCTCTCTCTCTGTCTCTATCTCTCTAATATTCTTTTTTATTTTATTTAATTATACTCAATTTTCCTCTATCTTCAACTATAAAATACCCCATTTCCCTCCACTTTTTCACATATCTATTTTTACATAACAAATCTGTACCAAAATCTCCCTAAAAATTTCTCTCTACCAAAAAAATCTCTCCAATCAATTCTTGCCAACTTTTTTTTCTATACACAACAAACGATCTTTCACATATTACTACCTGCATATTCTTACAACCATCACCTTCTTTCTTCAACACATACACATCTCTAGGTAAAGATTTTCTACATTTATTTTCCATGTCATGTAACTTAACATAACCATGTAACCTAACATGACCATGTTATTCTTTCTTAAAGCTCATATGAGTTATGGATAGAACAACATATTCATGTTTTGTTCTTGCATGTGGCAAGAATTCCCATTATGTTATTTTGTTATATTATATTATTATGTTGATATTATTGTTACATGCTCCTAATCTAACCTTGTATATATATTATTGAGTATATGTATATCTATATATTTCTTAGGGCCTAAATGCTCACCAACTCTCACTAACATGCTCTTATTATTATTGCTCTTATTATGCTTTTTTTTTCTTTCTTTTTTTTTTTCTTTTTCTTTTGAAACTAGTCTATTCTTAGTCTCGGAATACCTTGATGAAGTTAAAGTTCCCAATACTTGACCTTATTATTTTGCTTATTATTGCTTCTCATATCTTTCCTATATTATTATGTGATGATCTAGTCTTTTACATAACTACATTATCATATGCATCCATCATCATAATGGAACCAAACTCTTTTATTATTTACTTTTGTCAAATAAAGATTTTGTCATAAAAAAACATAAGAAAATTATTTTAACATGTTTTCAAACTCATCATAAATTTTCTTAGATCTCAATAAGGATGATTTTATCAAAAAAATTAACTTTGGAAATAAAGACTCTCTTTTTATGATAAGTAACATGAAGTTTATTAAAATTTAGTGTTAACAATTCTATGGTATGCAAAATTTACATAAAAGATTAATTATAAGATTTTACTAATTCCACAATAAAAACCAAGAACTAGACTAGTTTTCGAAGTTAAGATAAAATCAACTCACTAGTATTATAAATCCATTTAGAGAAATAAAAGTTTGCCAACAACCTAAGAAAGTAAGTTTCTAAATGATAAACTCATTTTCAAAGAAAGAGAATAATATAAACATGACAATCTCAAAAACAATAAATAGTATCAACAACTTAAGAAAATGTTGAAAAGTGATTTCCTTCCAAGTAAATGTTGGTAGAGAACTTAAAGAGCCAAATTTTAGAAATGAAATTTATCTTTAAAGAAGTTAGGAAATAAAAATATAAGTAGAAAAGACTTATTTATAATTTTCAATCAAAACCCTTTAAAAGGAAAAATATATGTAATACAAATCAAATTATTAGAAACTATCAACAACTTAGGCAAAATTTTGGAAACTTTTTTTTTATCACTAAAGGTAAAATTTGTAGAAGACCAAGTTAAGAAAAATTCATTTATCTTAGGAAAATTAGAAAATAAAATTTATAAGAAAATACTCATTTATAATAACCCAAGAATTTATAATGTTCTTTCAAAACATTTAAAGAAGAAATTATTAAAGTTCAAGTTTTCAACACCATAGGATAAGTAATAATCATTCAGAAAACACCATTAAAATTTTGCATACAATATGAGTCTATATATATATATAATATTCGAATGATTTTTCAATCATATAAACATCTATGTTTTTTTTCTTTTTGATAAGAAAAGTTTGGAAAATTATGTTTAAAGGACTAGGATTTTCGTGGTGAATCTGTACAATTTATTTCACGACCCAAAAGACTTTTTATGAAAAAATAACCTTACAAATAGGTCAATCTTTTCGAGTAGGTAGAAAACGGTATATAATATGCGAAATTCCGAGTTAAAATGAGCAAGTTATGGCCGTTTTAAGTTGAAATTTCACTTAATGTGATTTTTTTTAACAAACTTAGTGAAATAGAATTAGCAAGTTTAAGTAGAAATTCTAAGAAATACTTATTTTTGGTATTTCTCTTGTATAGGTGATGTGGAGACCGAGTTCCTATACCTCGAGGATTATTTTGACTAGAAGTTTCTGCTCAATGGCCAAGTGAGTTTATCTTTACATTTTTGTGTTAGAAATTTTAATTTCTAATTGATTCATATAATTTAAGTATTGATAATTGTTATCGTCATACACACGGTGATGATTTGTGTAGTATCTAAGAGACAATTATCGGGTCTAAATCCCTCCATGCCAATTCATTAAAATTTAAGTATTTTAGTGTGTTTTGTATATTAGTAAAAGTCATATCTTTTCATGAATCATTAATAGATACCTCCCATCAAGATATCCTTTCATGAAAAGTCATGTCATTTAAATTAAAAGTCATGACTCTTCATAATGGAAGTTATATATTGGGCCATAAATTCTAAAAAAAAAAAAAACATACTGCTTTTAAGGTTTGATTCAAAATCAAGAATCAATCAAGTCCTTATATCATCAAAGGGCGAATTTAAGTGTTACGGATTTGGCATAGGAAAACATATATTATTACTTGGGATATTAAATTATCGTGATGGATTCTTCAAGTAAGTTTTCTTTTCATTTTACTGTAACTTTTAATTATGCCATGATTGTTGATTTGGTTAATTTAATTGTTCTATTAGGATCCGTATTGTTAATCGCTTTCGCTTTTAATGTTTAAAATTTTAACATTTTGGTATCAGAGCGGTCTAATAGAAATTAAATTACCAATTTAGGGTTTATGAGAATTTGGGTATTTTCTCAATTAAAGTTAATTATAGTTAATTGATGTTTTAAATTAACTGTTTATGGCATAATTAAATTGAGTAATGTTGGGTTTTAATTTTGAATTTAAATTTCGGTTGAATATTTGAATTGATAGTTCGGCATTCATCGTGTGAATTCAATTGTTCTCAGAATTGTGATTTTGAATAGTTTTATATAAAATGTTGCTGCTTGGTTTTAATTGACCAATTGTCGATTCAAATTGTGATGAAATCGGAATGTGGGCTGTGCATGTCATCAATATGAGTAACCTATGAATGCATGCTGTCTGTGAAAAGAATTGAAGTGCATGTGCATATATGGCTTATGCAAATTTCAGGAATTGTATATGCAAATCTTTTCACAAAAACCAATTTAATAATGTAAATGTTATATGTTATTATTTGAGCTTTAAGAAATAAGTTAATAAATTAAGAATAAAAGATATTAAAGAGTAGTCTTTTATATAGAGGTATTAATTTAATATTTCATTAATTTAAGTATTGTAATGATATTATTAAACTTAATAATTTAAGTTTATATGATTTAAATCTTTAATATTTTAGTGAGTGCGTTAGTCACCAAAGTGGCCCACTCGGAGTTCATTAAATGATTTAAATTATGTTTATAAATGTTTATTTGATATAGCATCATAAATGACATTTAAGAATAATAAACATTTATAGTTATTAACATGTAGTTATACGGTTACCCAAAGGTAGATCTTACTCATGTTAATAACAATTGAAGTAGGTTATGAACCTTATTTAATTAATATATAGTGTACATCCAAAGATGACTTGTATGTTAAATTAAATTTTGTGATTGACCTTATATATGTTATATGAATGATGCATATTTAGTGATTGTTAGTTGTGTTTAGATTTAGCCCAAAGGTGAATTTAAATGCAATATTTTGGTATATATATATATATAGTCTGAATTGTGGTTTAAATTCAAAGCAATTAATATGTGAGATGTAAATGTTTGCAGCGATCTCTAATGTGACTGCCAATGGTATCAAGTTTAATGGGCAGAACTATGATGACTGGATCGAATATGTCAAGCTAAATGCTGGCTTTTTGGGACTCGATTCAGCTCTAGTTATGGATGAGCCCGCTAAACCGACTGATACTAGTTCGGAGGCAGACAAGAAAATGTGGGAGAATTGGGAGAGGTCGAATAGGCTTATGATGAGCTTTCTTAAGCTTAGCATAGCGCCTAATGTTAAGCCTTCCCAGCCCAAGACTGAAAATGTGAGGGAATTTGTGGCTGAAATTAAGAAGTGTACTATGACGGACATTGTGGATAAGTCTGTTGTTGCTACTCTTATTGATGATTTATCAAATAGAGAGTACACTATTGCTCAGTCAATGGAGGAACACATTACTCACATGGTGAATACCTACAACCGGCTGAAAAGTTTGGATACGGATCTTGGTGAGAGGGTATTGGTTGAGTTCTTGCTGAAATCATGTAAGGGTGATGATTTTAAGCAATTTCGGAGAACTTACAACCAACTTAAGGAAAAATGGTCTCTTTCGGATACTAAGGCCATGCTCATGCAAGAGGAGGCAAGGCAAAGGGAAGACTTTAAGGTCAAACTTCCCCAAGCCAACTTTGCCTATCATGGTAATCCAAATGTTGGTTCTAGTGGCGGCAAAGCTCCAAGTAAGAAAAGGAAGAACAAGGGAAAGCAACCATTTAAGGTGCAGCCTGGTAAAAGGCAAGGTGAAGTTGCAAAGATTCTGAAATGTTTCTGGTGCAACAAACCTGGGCACAAGAAGGTTGATTGCCAGAAGAGGAAACAATGGTTTGAAGATAGAGGTATACATTTCGTTTCCGTATGCTTTGAATCAAATCTGATTGAGGTTCCTTCTAATACTTGGTGGCTTGATACTGGTGCAACCACTCATGTTTCTAATGTTATGCAGGGTTACCTAAACTTCCACCAAATGCCGGAAAGTGAAAGCTTTCTATTTATGGAAACAGGATGAAAGCTAGAATTGAAGGTGTAGGGACATATAGAATGTGTTAGATATGGGCTATTGCCTTGATCTAGAGAAGTGTTTATGTTCTTGATTTCTCTAGAAATCTTGTTTCTGTTTCTAGATTGGATGTTTTAGGATTTGATTTTAGGATTGGACATGGTTGTTTTTCATTGTATCATGGAACAAACCTTTGTGGTACTGGTTCATTGTCGGATACTTTGTATTGTTTCAATCTGAATTCTACTTTTGTTAATTCCCTGTTTAATGTTGATGTTGAATGTGATGTTGTATGAAAAGGAATCACTTAATGAGTCTTCTGCTGACTTGTGGCTAAAAACTCGGTCATATATCCAAAGAGAGGATTTTGAGACTAATTAAAAGCGAAGTTTTGTCTCAATTAGATTTTACCGATTGGAATGATACTTGTGTGGATTGCATTAAGGGTAAGCAAACCAAACATGTATCAAAATAGGCTGCCACAAGGAGTAAAGGATTACTCGATTTAATAATACAGATATTTGTGGTCCTTTCGATGTACCATCTTGGGGCAGTGAAAGGTATTTCATCACTTTCATTGATGATTACTCTAGGTACTGTTACCTTTATTTGCTGTATGAAAAAAAACTCAATCGGTTGATGTCCTTGAGACATTCATTTCAAAGGTTGAGAGGCAGCTAAAAGAAAGGTTAAGGTAATACGTTCCGATAGAGGTGGTGAATATTATGGAAAGACATCGAAAGTTGGACAAATTCCAGGTCTATTTAAGAAACTCCTTGAGTCCAAGGGCATTTGTGCGCAGTATACAATGCCCGGATCGCCACACCAAAATGGTGTAGCGGAAAGGCGTAATCGTACATTGATGGAAATGGTGAGGAGTATGGTGAATGATAGTTCTGTACCTGTTTCATTGTAGATGTATGCATTGAGGACAGCCGCACACATATTAAATAGGGTACCTAGTAAAGCAGTTCCTGAGACACCTTATGAACTATGGACATCTAGGAAGCCTAGTTTAAGACATCTTCACGTATGGGGCTGTCAAGCCGAAGTGAGGATATATAATCCACATGAAAAGAAGTTGGATTCCAGGACCATTAGTGGTTATTTCATTGGATATCCAGAGATGTCAAAAGGGTATAGATTCTATTGTCCTAAACATAGTACGAGAATTGTAGAGTCTAGGAATGCTCGCTTCATTGAAAATGGCAGAGTCCGTGGGAGTGTGGGAGCACGTGATGTAAATATAAGAGAGTCATTGATGGACCAAAATCAGTCAAGTGATTCATCTCAGGTTGATGTTCCTATTATTATAGCACAGCCGCAAGGCAAGAATATGGAACAACAACAATTGAATGCTCCAACCCCAATTATGGATGCCACTGTTCAAAAGAGGAGGAAAATGCTCAAGTTAATGAACAAGTGCAACCTCAAGAAGAAATAGCATTAAGGAAGTCTATTAGAGAGAAAAGACCAGCTATTTCAAATGAGTATATAGTTTATGCACTTGAACATGAAAGCGACTTGAGCATTGATAATGATCCAGTCTCTTTGATCAAGCCATGAGCAGTGACAATTCTGACAAGTGGTTGATGGCCATGAAGGATGAGTTGAAATCTATGGCAGATAACAATGGCTGGGAAATGACGAAATTGCCGAAGGATTCTAAAAGAGTTGGTTGTAAATGGGTCTTTAAGAGCAAGCGAGACTCTAAAGGCAATGTCGAGAGATACAAAGCCAGACTTGTTGCCAAAGGTTACACTCAAAAGAATGGCATTGACTATAAAGAGACTTTCTCTCCGGTTCTTGAAAGGACTCTTTAAGGATTGTAATGGCTTTGGTAGCTCATTTTGATCTTGAGCTTCACCAAATGGATATTAAAACGGCCTTTCTCAATGGAGATTTGGAAGAAGAGGTATATATGGATCAACCTCAAGGTTTTGAGACCACAAGTGAAGGAAATCTGGTATGTAGGTTGAAGAAATCAATCTATGGATTAAAACAAGCTTCCCGACAATGGTACTTGAAGTTTAATGATACTGTATTGTCATATGGGTTTGTAGAAATGACCGTTGATCGGTGTATCTACATGAAGGTTGTGGGAAGCAAGTTTATAATCCTTGTGTTGTATGTAGATGATATTCTTCTTGCCGCTAGTGATCATGGGTTATTGCATGATGTTAAAGATTACCTTTCTAGCAACTTTGAGATGAAAGATATGGGTGAGGCTTCTTATGTGATCGGAATAGAAATATTCCGGGATAGATCGCAAGGAATTTTGGGATTGTCTCAAAAGGCTTACATCAACAAAGTTCTAGAAAGATTTAAGATGGAATCATGTACACCTAGTCCAGTTCCCATCCAGAAAGGGGATAATTTCAATCTATCCCAATGTCCCAAGAATGGTATGGAGCGTAAAGAAATGGATAATATCCCTTATGCTTCTTTAGTCGGGAGTTTGATGTATGCTCAGACCTGTACTAGGCCGGATATAAGCTTTGCGGTCGGTATGTTGGGTCGTTATCAATCAAATCCCGGATTGTTTCATTGCAGAGCTGCAAAGAAAGTTTTGAGGTACTTGCAAGGCACTAAGGATCACATGCTCATATATAGAAGAACTAGTAATCTTGAGGTTGTTGGTTACTCGGACTCAGACTATGCCGGATGTTCGGATACCCGAAAGTCCACATTTGGCTATTTGTTCCTTCTAGCTGATGGAGCTATCTCATGGAAGAGTGGTAAGCAGTTTGTCATTGCTACTTCCAATATGGAGGCTGAATTTGTAGCATGCTTTGAAGCTACAGTTCAATCGTTGTGGCTGCACAATTTTGTTAATGGTTTAGGCATCATTGGTACCATTGCTAAACCAATGAGGATTTATTGTGATAATGCAGCAGCTGTATTCTTCTCTAAGAATGATAGACACTCCAAGGGTGCCAAGTGTTTAAACCCCAAAATTTTCGGAATCGGTTTAGCACAAAACCCTAACCGGAAGTCAAACGAAACCCTAAAGGTCAACAAACCCTAGTTTGCCGTATCCATCTAAATCCGGCATTGCCGTTTTCTTTGGCCCTGAAAAACGAAGTTGGGATAATTAGCTCGAATAGTCCGTAATAACCATAGGTTTTATAAAAGTTTCAGTTTCGCGAAATTCGGGTGTCCTTCGAACCCGATCGGACACAGTTCTCGAAAAACGTGTCCGGAAGCCCGGAATAGTAAAAATATTCCGAATATACCGTTAGACTCGTAAAAATATAAGTTTTCCAAAAATATCAATTTCATAATTTTTCGGTAAGTAAAAATAACAGATATAGCTATTATACGCGTATTTTCTTACTACCGGTACTTTAATTGTCATATCTACTTTACATTACACTATTCATTACTATTCTACACTATTCTTTTATCTCTACTTTTTCTTACACCTACTCTTACACTCTACATAACCTATAATCTTAACTTTTTACCTTTCCCATAACTTTATATCACATCTATCTTACTTATTACATCTTTTATTTAACAAAATACAAAAAAAAAATCACTCCCTCTCTCCTCTCAAAAGTGGCCGGCACCCCTCTCTCTCTTCCCTCTCCATTTGTTTTAATTTTGCATTTATTTTAATCACACAAAAATCACTCCCCATTTTCCTATAAATACCCCCCTCCTCTTTCACTTCTTTCACACATTCACTACCCACAAATTCATACAAAACTCTCTCAATTTTCCTCTCAAAGCTCTCTCAAATTTCTATCTCAAAACTCTCTCAAAATAATTCCACAACAACTTCCACCAACAACAAAAACCCATAACCACATAACCATATCAAAGTCTTCTTTAGGTAACCATTTGTAATTCTTTCTTCTTCTTCATGTCATGTAACTTTACATGACCATAGTGTGAGTTTCCAAATACTACAAGTTGTGGAAACTACATTATGTTCATGTATTGTTCTTGTTCATGCCAATCCATTTATGTTTATGTTGATTTATTATTGTTTATATATCTATACATATTCTTTAGAGCATATAAGCTCACTTGCAATTTATTTATTTCATGCAAAGCAATTTATTTACTTTTCCATGCAATTTATTTATTTATTCCTTGTTGAAATTAAGACTAGTCTCTAGTCTTAGACTTGTCCTCATCAAGTCAAAACAAGTTTTCTTCTTTCATTTTATTTCTTATGGGACTAGTTTATTTCTTAGTCCCGGGAGCCTTGAAAAAGCTAAGACTCCAATACTTGACTTTATTATGCTTTATGTTATTTTGTTTATTATTCTCATAATCATGTTCATTTAGATTGTTGTCCAAAAGTTTTATTTTCTAAAGATAATCAAATAAAAGAAGGCTTTTTGTCACTTAGGAATAAGTTTATGTGAAACATAAAAATATAAGATAACAAAAATAAACTCATTCATTTTCAAGTTACAAAAAGAATTCACTATGAATTTAGAAACTATTTTTACTTAAAAAGCTACTTAAATCTTTGTTACTCTACCTTGTTTTTCAAAAGAAAATATTTTTGTTGACAAAAATGGTTCTTTTCATAAAGAAAGAAAATAAGATGGATGACTAAGGAAATTTTAAATAAAGACCTTTGCAAACAAATAGGCAAAGAAAATTTATGGTTTGAAAACAATAAAGTTATTTCTTTTCAAGTTACAAGAAGAAGTTAATAAGATTATAGAAATTAGTTTTTCTACAAAAAGTCCTTAATTGTTCCATATTGTTTTTATGAAGAAAACAAGTTTTCATGCATGGATAATTATTTTTGAAAATATGAGACATGAGAAAAAGAATGAGAAATGTCAAGTAAGGATTTTTGCAAAACAAGTAACAAAAAGAATTTGCACAAGAAAAATAAAGAATAGCATATTTCCTAGAAAAACTTCAAATATAGTATAATGTAACTTAGAAAGTAGAAAATTTTATTTTCAAAAGTCACTTAGAAAAAGATAAATAAAACCAACATAAAACGTTTTTAGAAAATAAAGAAAACAAGGTATTCATTTCAAAGAAATTTACAAAAACAATTTCCGAAAAACTTCAACCCGACATTGTTTTACCTAAGAAAAATAATTGGACAACAAGACACTTGAGCATGCTTAAATATGAGTTATATAGTTATAAAAAGAGAATTTTTCAACTATATAGATAACTAAGTATTTATCAAACAAATTTTGATTTCTTGAACAAAGTTGTTTTTACTTGAAAATCCGTGGTGAATTTTGTCGCCACTTTTTCGGAGCCTATATGGCTTTGTTTGTGGGAAATAATTTTAGAAATGGGTAGATCTTTTCGAGTAGATAGAAATCGGTATATTATATGCGCGATTCCGAGTTAAAATGACCAAGTTATGGCCATTTTAAGTTGGAACATTCTTCCATACGAACTTTAACGTTCTTTGACATTGTTTTGTCAAAATTCAAGAAAATCTTCAAGAAAAACTCATTGTGGGTATTTTCTTTGGTTAGGTACCCCGAGGAAGGATTCTTTACCCCGAGACTATTACGATTAAGTGGAGTGTGTGAACGACTCATCCGCTTAGAAGAATAGACGACAATGGCATCGTGAGTTTATTTCCATTAAATGCTACACTTGTTGTGCTTGTAAATTAGTTGCACTAGAGTTAGGAAAAGATAAACCGATATGCATGTAAAATAATTCCTTGAAAGAATTCTAAGAATATCGAAGCCGAATTGTTCTAAGTGATTGTTTTAGTATAATATTGATTTGTGTGAAATTCCTTGATCACCATAAAGTTGAAAATAATTATGTTATGACTTTATAAATTAATGAACTCATGCATACCACGAAGTGAGTCACATTACATGGTTGGGTTATTATCCTTGGGTGAGAAGGATAGTAGGCTCATGTCGAAAGCAACACTTGGCGGAAGATCCGAAAGCGATTGCTTGGCGGCTTAATGGAATATGCTTGGCGGTTGATCCGAAAGCAAGGTCAAATCAAGTAGGTTCGGAATACTTGGCGATGAGTGCTCGCAAGTATAAAAGTTTTTATTGAATGCTTGGCGATGTGTGCTCGCAAGCTTAAATTTTCTATTATTAAAACTACTTGTTTTGAGTATCACCAAACCCCGAATGGAGGGCGTAAATCCATTCAACATATAGTTCCCGGAAAGCTATATGATTGTTTGCCCACGTGTTTGATGCATTACATATGTGTGATTAACCAACTTGTTTGAACCTTGTTACAAGAAGTTATTTATGGAAATAGTTCTCACTAAGCCTATTAGCTTATACCCCGATAGCTACCTTTTGCAGTTTCCGTACTTATGGCTAAGGCCACGTGGACCATGTGGGCAGGTAATCCCTTTTGAATATTAGAACTCTGGATAAAGTACATCATAGTATTAGCATGCAAATATTTATATAATAGCTTAGTAATTTAGGGAATTGTTCCTAAGTATGCACAGTCTTTGCTATGAACAAATATTCATTGTGAATCCTCTTTTCTTAATATGTTTTTATATCTCCTTAAGCTTCATTATTCCATATATGGTCCTCTAAAATTGTGAAAGTAAGCCTTACACTTAATATAAAAGCTTTTGGAAATGACTAAGGTTGTCATACTTAAGTTTTAATATTGAGTGTGGCGAACTGCCACGTTTAGGGTACCCGCTGGGGCATGACACCAAGCATATGGATTTAAAGTTTCTATCTGTCAAAGAAGAGGTGCAAAATCAAAGAGTTCAAATAGTGCACATTGGCACCAATGATATGACTGCGGATCCGTTGACTAAAGGACTAGCTCCTAAAACATTTATTGGCCATGTTAGTAAAATGGGAGTAGTCGGGAAGTCCTTGTATATCGGATGATTGGTCATACATGTATGAATTTATGTTTAGCACATTTATGTTTATTTGATACTCTAGATATCGATGTTTGTTTGGATTTTGCTTATCTATGAATCATATTTCAGTTATGCATATTTTATTATGATTATAGATATTGGGTCTTATTTTAAGACATTGTGGGATAAGGTATTTTCGGGTGTCTACTTTATCAAATTGTGACTGTTTGAATTGAATTAACTTGTGATACATGGAAGGAATCGGGACGTTTGTCGGCCCGTGACCGCCATGATTCGATCGGTTTAGTTCTTACGAAGTTGTGACTTATATACAACATTATTTAAGTGAGCTCAAATTATGTTAATATGTTATATACTTGTCATATATGAATCAAGTGGGAGAATGTTAGAAATTTTAATTTCTAATTGATTCATATAATTTAAGTATTGATAATTGTTATCGTCATACACACGGTGATGATTAGTGTAGTATCTAAGAGACAATTATCGGGTGTAAATCCCTTCGTGCCAATTCATTAAAATTTAAGTATTTTAGTGTGTTTTGTATATTAGTAAAAGTCATATCTCTTCATGAATCATTAATGGATACCTCCCATTAAGATATCCTTTCATGAAAAGTCATGTCATTTAAATTAAAAGTCATGACTCTTCATAATGGAAGTTATATATTGGTCCATAAATTCCAAAAAAAAAAAAAAACACACTGCTTTTAAAGTTTGATTCAAAATCAAGAATCAATCAAGTCCTTATATCATCAAAGGGCGAATTTAAGTGTTACGGATTTGTCATAGGAAAACATATATTATTACTTGGGATATTAAATTATCGTGATGGATTCTTCAAGTAAGTTTTCTTTTCATTTTACTGTAACTTTTAATTATGCCATGATTGTTGATTTGGTTAATTTAATTGTTCTATTAGGATCCATATTGTTAATCGCTTTCGCTTTTAATGTTTAAAATTTTAACATTTTGCACTTATGCTTTTGCCTATAAATTAGTGGCATTAGAATTAGAAAAAGATAAAATGGAAAAGTTTATGTGCTTTACATATATGGTTGAAATTATGATTAAGTATATCAATGCAAGAATTGTTTATAGTAAATGATTGATCTAGTATAGGAATGATTTTCTACAAATTCTATAATCACCGTAATATATTTAATCATGCCATATGCACTTAATAAAATTGATTCATGCATACCATTGTGAGTTTATTGCATTCATTACTATACCCTTGGTGGGACAAAGGCATAGTAAGGAGGTCCGTAGAGCCTGTAAGATCTATAAAACTATGAAGGGTTGCCCGAATTAAATTGTGGTGTATAAACACTTAAATAAACTATGTTTTTGCGGTTGGGTAGTGGCTTGAACAAAAACTATAAAGGAATTATAGTTGTGAAAATCGATTTATATGGCCTATAACACCGAACCTCGAATGGAGGAGTAAATCCATTCAATATATGATTCCAAAAAAATCGTACATATTGCATGCTCACGTGCTTGTGCATCTCATATGGTTATTTAAATTAACTTGTTGTGATTATTGATTGTTGGGTGTTTAATTGTGGAGATAATTCTCACTAAGCGCGTAGCTTATATCCTCTTAGATATATATTGTAGCACTCATACCTTTGGTTGGAGCCTAGAGGATACTTTACTCAAGTAATGCCTTTTCGAGTCAAGAGCTTTTGGATATAAATCAAGAGTTAAAGGTAGATATAGACTTCCAAATGAAACTAAAAAATGTAATTATTTTGAAAATGGACTCTGATGGACTTAGTTATTTTTTATGGGTAATACCTGTAAACCCCCCAAGTTTTATGATCAGTGAAGCTTAAACCCTAATTAGAAGGTCAATCAGAAACCTTAAAGTTAATAAAACCCTAGTTAGACGTAACAATTTAAGTCCAGTAATCCCTTGTTCGTAGCCCTAAGTGAGTAAGTAAGAGATTAGTATGTAGAATAGTTTATAATAACATAAGAGAGCTTAAAAATATAAGATTAGTCAAACCATAATTCGTTTTGAGCCCGATCGGATACAGTTTTCAAAAAATGTGTCTCAAGGCTTGGAACAGTAAAAATATTCTGGATGTACCATTAGACTCGCAAAAATATAAGGTTTTCAAAAATATCAGTTTTATAATTTTTCGATAACTAAAAATATCAAATATTATATTTATACGCGTATTTTCTTACTACCGATAGTTTATTAGTCACACATATTTTTATTCACTGTTCATTACTATTCTACGCTATTCATTTATCTCTACTTTTTCTACCACCTACTCTTACACTCTATACACCTATTTTCCTTACTTTTTATCTTTCCCATAACTTTATATCACATCTATCTTACATATTATTACTTTTAATATACAAAATTGCAAAAAAATAAATCTCTCCCTCTCTCTATACCCTATGGCCAGCGCCTCCTCTTCTCCCTCTTTCTTACTTCTTTTCAATTTTTTTTATTTAAATCGCTCAAAATTCACTCCTCGTTTTCCTATAAATACCCCTCTTCTTTCATTTCTTCGACACTTCATCTACCTACAAATTCACTATCAAAACTCTCCAAAATCCTCCTCTCAAAACTCTTTCCAAAACTCTCCAAAATACTCCCAAAACTTTCTTCATCTCCACACACAAAACCCATTTATACATACTACTTCCAACTACTCTTTAGGTAAAAATTCTTTTCATATTATCACCATGTCATGTAACTTTACATGACCATGGTGTGAATTTCCTAAACTTGTTGTTATGGAAGCTATACTGTGTTCGTGTATTATTCTTGTTCATGAAAATCCGTTTCTATATTTTTATGTTATTATTATTTTTTGCATATGTTATTATTGTTATAATACTAACATCTTAACTATATCTAATTAAATATATTTATGTATCTATATATATTCTTTAGAGTATATAAGCTCACTTGTTATTTATTTATTTTCATGCAATGCAATTTATTTACTTTCATGCTATTTTAAGACTAGTCTTTCTTGTCTTAGACTTCTCCTCATCAAGTCAAAAAAATTTTCTTTTCTTTTCAAGACTGATCCATTTCTTAGTCCGAGAGTCTTGATTCAAAGCTAAGATCTCAATACTTGACCTATATTATTTTGTGTTATAATTTTTGCTTGTTATTATTCTCATATTCATGTAAAATAAAGGTTGTTGTCTAAACCACCAAGTTTAAACTATACTTTTTACAAAAGAGATTTTTATCACCAAATGAGACTTCTAAAAGAAATCTCGAGTTTCTAAATTAATAAAAGGAATCCATTTTTCTCAAACCCTTAAGAAGAACTCATTATAATTTTGAAAATACTATTATTTTGAAAGGATTTTCTAAAACCATAACCATGGTAGAAATAGACTCATTTTCTAAAAATTTGGGAAGATGATTCCTTGTTATGAAAATGTTTTCCTTATAAACACAATATAAAAAGGAAATATAAGTTTTGAAGCCATGATTTAAAAGGATCAAAATACATAGGAAGCTAATAAGATAAGTAATACTAATGTTAAAAGTTTCAAAAAGAAAAATAGAGAAATTTACTTTTATAGAAAAGTCACCAAAGAAAATAGTAAGATAGACATAAAATACTCTTTGAAAGTAAAAGAGTCAAAATATTCATTTTTAAAGAATTTACAAAAAGGATTTCTTGTAAATTATAATTTTTCAAATTTTTAGCTAACATTGTTTTTACTAAAGAATTTTGGTTGGATAACAAATACTTGAGCATGTATGAAATATGAGCTATACATCTATAAAAAGGAATTTCTCAACTATATAGATAACTAGGTACTTATCAAAGCAATTTTTGGATGATTTGATGATTGAATCGATCGCTTTTGGGATGAAAATTTTCGTTGTGAATTTTATCGCCTTTGTTCGAGAGCTCATATGACCTAGTTTGATGAAAATAGTTTTATAAATGGATATATCTTTTCGAATAGGTAGAAAATGGTATATTGTATGCGTAATTCCGAGTTAAAATGACCAAGTTATGACCATTTTAAGTTAAAGTTGTCTTCTATACGAATTTTAACGTTCTTGTGACATAGTTTTCTCAAATTTCAAGAGATCTATCAAGAAATACTCATTATGGATATTTTTCTTAACTAGGTGATCCAAAGGAAAAGTATCCATATCCTGAGGAATATTTTGATTAGTGGATTGTTTGATCGACTATTCCTTTTAGAAGAAGTATTGCCACGGTAACGTAAGTTTATTTCTTTAACTCATGTACTTGATTGTGCTTGTAGTATAGATGCATTAGAATTAAGGAAAGACAAAAAGCTATGTATGTAAAGTTGTATGAAAGACCATTAAGATTATAGAGGCGGGAATTGATTGTAAAAAATTGCTTATCTTAGTATAAAATTTGATATGTCTGAAATTCTATGACCACTTAAAATTAACAATAATGAGGCTATGATATCTTAAATAAATTGATTCATGTATACCACGTAGTGAGTTGCATTGCATGGGGTTATTATCCTTGGATGAAAGGATAGTAACACGGTTGAAAGCAATGCTTGGTGGCAATGATTGAAAGTAATTCTTAGCGATAAGGAATTTAAAACAATGCTTGGCGGTAATCCGAAAGTATGGCTCAACACGAATGAACTTAATATACTTAACGGTAATGATCGAAAGTATAACTTAACTAAGACGACTCGTTTTGAGATTACTTATTATTATTAAACCTCAAATGGAAGGCGTAAATCCATTCAACATATAGTTCTCAAAAAACTATATGCCTTGCTTGCTCACGTGTATGTTGCATTTCACTTGAATGATTAAATAACTTGTTTGAATTTTGCTACTCAAGTATTTACTTATAAAAATAATTCTCACTAATCCTGTTAGCTTATACCCTTATAGATATCTTTTACAATTTAGCTATTTGTGGTTGAAGCCACAGGGACCTTGCAGTCAGGTATTTCCCTTTTTGGTTAAGGAATTTTAGATGAAGTTTAGCATTAGTTTAGATGTAAACTTCACAGAAAATTTTCTTATAATAGACTATAGTATTTTTTATGGGCAAATGCCCCTAAGGCTTGTAGGACAATTATTAAGAATGAATGAATAAATATTATTTCCATTTCTTAATTTGTTATTTTATCTTCTTAAGCTTCATATTTCAAAGTATGATCCTCTAAATATCATAAGAGCATGCCTTACACCTAATATCGAAGCTTATGAGAATGACTAAAGTTGTCATACTTAAGCCTTATTATTAAGTGTGGAGGACTGTTACATTTAGGGTACCGTTTGAGGTGTGACAATGCTCCTTAATGTTTGTAAGGCTCTCTATATTTTTGGAAACTTTGTTATATTGTTATGATTTACCTTCTTGATTGCTATTATGTATAATTACTTAAACGGCCTGTTACAAAGTTTGGTCCTCTATGATTATGAATGTACGCCTTACACTCGATATCAAGATTTTTGAGATGACTAAAGTTGTCATACTTAAGTTTTAATATTGAGTGTGGCGGACTGTCACATTTAGGGTATCCTTTAGGGCATGGCACAACCATCCTACACAAGCAAAAGGTAAGTGTTATAGGTATAGAATATCCATATCACTACAAACTCATAAATGTACTAAAAAATAATATAAGCCATACATGCTATTTGTTAGAATTGTCATCGCTAACCTAACTACAATCCTCTCTCAGGTTAGGTAGGCATGCTAGGTGTCCTAGGTCAATAAATATGTAGTCAATTGGAAATTTCTAATAGGCCCAAAAAAAAAACAAAAAAAAAAAAGGAATTGTCCAATGCCTTGCACTCGTCTATTGCAACTTACAAAGGCTCCTCGATAGAGGGTTGCTCTTCTGGATCACCATCATTGGGGGATTCGACTTGGAAAAGACCACAAGTAAATAGATGTTGGTGATGAACCTTTTAGACAACCCTCCAATCACTAGATCATTAGCTTGGGTCCTTAAGGTAAAATATTTGTTGACTATTGTGTCTGTTAGGCCTGTATGCTAACCTTGATTTATACCCATTCCTCACCTTGTAGATGTTTAATATGTGATTTTCAATACTTACCTAGATCTTACTCAATCGACCAAGGTATATGTGGGTATCTTCTATAACATGATTACCCATTCACCCCTATTTTCAATGGTTATATGGTTTGGTCAAATGTTGTTTTATATGCGAAATTATGGGAATGTAAAGTTTTCTAAAATCTGTATGGTGGGGTTACTACATCTGGCTGATCACGTGCAATAGGTGTGGCGGTCGACCCGAGAAAAGTCCTGAACTGATGACATGTATAGGATGTCGTAGAGAGAGGCGTGAGAGGAGAAATAGGCAAACCCGGTTTCTTGAGTGCGCAAGTGTGACAAAAGATCAAATTAAGTAGACTTGATCGTTCTTGACTCATTCTTGATATAATAGATGCTTTGATCTTTCTCAGAGATGTTTCGACAGAGTATCTGTGTTGCTCTCAATCTTGGCAATCTATAGAATGCTCCCAAATGAGAGGAGGAGCATCCTATTTATAGATGTTGGAGGCTACCAGTAGCCGTTGGATGAATCTAGACAGATGGTTGAGATGAAGCATTGCTTGCAATCATTGGATCTCTTTCATGAATCCGATAGTTAGAATCCGTCCCTTTTTATGTATGTGGGCCTGGGCTTTGGATATGGGCCTAGAATATAACGAGGGCTTTTATAATAAAAATGGAGCCCATTTTCTTATTAAAATATCCCATCTTTAATATAAAATAAAAATAGGCTCATTTATTCCAATAAGCCCTATATTAGCCAAATCAAGCCCAAATTAACCCATGAAGATATTTTTGGAGTCTACTTTTCGCACACGAGAAATCCGAATAAGGCCGAGAGCGGAATAAACCGGTCTGACGATCCCTGTTCTGAGCCTTCCAAGCCAAATCTCCCTACGATATCCCTTATTGGACTTGGTCTTCTAAGCCCTATCATTAGTCCAGAAGACCTGCCCATGGCATTAAATTGGGCCAAAAGCCCAATTACCGAAAATGACCCTCTACATTTTGCCGCCTAGCCAAAAGCTCCTTTAACAAAGTCATAAAGGGGGTTTTGGGCATTTCATTAAGTAGATATTCTCTTCAGAGTTGCTGTGGAACACTAATAAGAAGTTGCACTTGACATGAAGTTGTGTACTGCATTGATATAGCCAATACTTCTTATATTTATCAATGAACCAAACTTGTTATATTCGTGGATGAAGTAAAGTGAGTTGAAGTAGTATTCTTCAAACTTGTTGTAGAATATCTGATGAAGCAATTTTGTTGTTGCATAAGCACTTAGGTTACTGAGTAGATCAATGTGTCTTAAGATTTCTTGTATGGATTGAAGTATCATGAAATAATCTTCTTTTTTTTAATTGCTATTGAGAGATTCATTTCCTTGCATTTATTTCATATTGCAACTTTATGATGATCATCTTGTCTTCTTCTTTTTTTTCTATAATGCTTAATAATCGAATGAAAGCATTAAGATAAGCTCCAAAGCATAGTGGTAAGTGGGGCAAATTTTGTCGTCAGGGGTAATCTTGTAATTTTAGTCTCATGGACTTTCCGTTTCTTCTATAACATTTTTTTTTATTGTCATTAATCATCCACAATCAATGGCAAATCTCCACTTACTTTCATTAACCTTCCAATTTTAGTCTCGTGGACTTTCCATCTTTTATAACGTTTCTTTTTTATTGTCACCAAACACCCACAATTAATGACAATCTTTCATCTTCTATAACGTTTCTTTTTATTATCACTAATTACCCACAATTAATGACAAATCTTCCATCTTCTATAATGTTTCTTTTTTATCTTCATTAAACACCCACAATTAATGACAAATTTTCCATTCATAATTTTGACTTCTCATCTTCCCCCTTTTACATTCATAATTTTGACCTTTTCATCTTTCTCCTTTTGCATTCATTATTCCAACCTTTCATCTTTCTCTTCTTACATTTTGACCTTCTACAAGAAAATCTTTATATATCAATTGACCCTTCATTTTCCAATCAACAAGTGTAACCGTTAATAAAAATTTAATACCTTTGTTGCTAGCATAATGGAAGGCTTCCTGACCCATAACGGTTGCATGCTATATGAATCGTCCTTGAGAACATTTGGACTTTCTTGCTTCAAATCCCTCTCCTTCCACCATGCATCTATGTAAACCAATGCTGATTATACCGGTGTAGGTTGATGCCGGATCGAGCAATAGTAGCATGTTGAGATTGTCATTGCTTCCTCTTTCGAAAAACAATAGAAGGACATTTCCGACCAATTGATTTTCAACTCTGATCTCACCATGTGAAAGCTCTTCTAGCTTAGATATAGGCCTGCTAATCTTCAAGTCCATTTATACTAGGCCTCATAGTGGGCTTATCTGTTATCCTAGCCTTTCCATTCTCCATTAGACTTGGTACAAGCCCACGAATAGACTAGTATCACTTTGGCACCTAACCCCTGGCATGGGCTCACGAGTGGACTTATATTATTCTGGCACCCAGCCTCTTCTAACCTTGATATGGGCCGCTTTTGCTTTCTCAATCTCTTCTAGACTTGATATGGGCTCATGAATAATCTTGTGTCACTTTGGCACCGACATTTTGGCACGACCCACGAGTGGACTTAAGTTAGTCTTGTGCTTGATCTCTTCTAGATTTGATATGGGTCCACATGCGCCTACACCACTGCTCCATATTCAATTGCACCTTCCAAAGTCAGTCATCAAAGATTAGTCTTCATGTGTATTGCACATAGTCGAAAAATCTCAATAAGTTATAAGCGTTATCATTTTGCTGTCAAAGATTAATTCTATCAGTGAAACAAATCAATTCATTAGTAAAGATTTGTTCTCCATCGTGCTGGTAGCACTCCACAAGCAAACTATCAATGTTTTGTCAACTAACTGTTAGCATTTCATTGTGGGAGTTGGAATAACCTTAATGTCATCTCCACTTTCCTATTGTAATACTTAGTCAAACAAGGCTCTGTATTTGTAAATCCAAGAAAGCACATTAGGGAGAGGTTGAAAGCAAGTAAACACGCTCCACTCACCTATCAAGCATACTCTAAAAATTGTCAACAATACTGGGTGACATGGTAGCTTTGAAGGTATTGGGAACTCATGTTTGTCGTCATCAATTGAACATCAAACTTACATGTATGTATCGACTCCTTACCACAATGTATTGTTCTCTTCGCGTTGGAGGTGCATTACTTATGAGTACCAAGATAGGTCCATCACTTCAGTATGCTTTGCGCTCAAGTGCCTATGTCAAGCAATTGTTCTCCAAGATAGGTAGATACTTCCCGTAGTAGTCATATTCGGGGAAAAAACCTCCTGAAGTTCAAGTATCAACTTCTTCTCCCTCAGTTGATGATGCGTCATTATATGACAGGGTAGGAACTCATACCATGCTATCACTTATAGTTTGTGCATTCATAGAGTTACTTTAACTCTTTAGATAATATGATATAGGATTACATATGTCATGCCTGTCATGGATTCGCTTCGAGATTGCAGGCCGACTATACTTTAATCACATGATTATAATAAGTTACAAAGAGGGGCATTGCACCTACTGCATACTTAAAAGGAGATGCTTCTACTAAATGGTTATGACGACCATGAAGTGATCCTTTTGATCAATCATGGATGAGGTCAGTTGGACCTCGTTTTTGCAAAATGGCAATATGGTTGTCAAGCCTACTGTGGAGTTGCTTCAACTCATCATAGTTAAGATCACTTTGATCTCATAAATGATGTAGTAGAAATGGGGATTGTACCATCGCATGCTTAAGAAAAAATGCTTCTACCAAGTAATAGCGACTTCTACTAAGCGATAGCGACTATAATGAATTGATTGCTTCAATCAAACATGGATGAGGTTGCTTCGACCTTAATTATGCAAAACGACGTTATGGCTGTCAAGCCTACTATGGAGTTTCTTTGACTTATCATAGTTGTGATCGCTTCAATCTTGTAAATGATGTTACAGAAATGGGTATTGCACCCGTCGCATGCTAAAAAACAAATGCTTTTGCCAAGTGATAGCGATTGCCATGGAGTGATTGCTTCGATCAACCATTGATGAGATCGCTTCAACCTTAATTCTATGAAACGGTGTTATGGTTGCTAAGCCTACTATGGAGTTGCTTCAACCAATCATAGTTGAGATTGCTTTGATCTCGTAAATGATGCTACAAAAATAGGTATTACACCCGTCGCATACTTAGGAGCAGATGCTTCTACCAAGCAATAGCGACTACCATGGAATGACATCTTTAATCAACATGGATGAGATCGCTTCGACCTCAACTCTGCAAAATGGTGTTACGACTGCCAAGCCTACTATGGAGTCGCTTCAACTCATCATATTTGAGATCGCTTTGACTTCAATTCTGCAAAATGGTGTTGCAGCTGCTAACCCTACTGTGGAGTCGCTTCAACTCATCATAGTTGAGATCGCTTCAACCTCAATTCTGCAAAATGGTGTTACGGCTGCCAACCCTACAATAGAGTCGCTTCAACTCATCATAGTTGAGATCGCTTCGATCTTGTAAATGATGCTACAGAAATGGGTATTACACCGACCACATGCTTAGGAGCAGATGCTTCTACCAAGCGATAGCGACTACCATGGAATGACAACTTTGATCAACCATGGATGAGATCGCTTCGACCTCAATTCTGTGAAATGGCGTTACGGCTGCCAAGCCTACTATGGAGTTGCTTCAACTCATCACAATTGAGATCACTTGGATCCCAAGTGAAGAACACTAGACAAATATATTTATGCACCATATGCTTATCAGAAGTAATTTAAACATAAGTACAAGCGAGTATAGAAGAAGATGGATGAGAAGAGAAAGGAAAAAAAACTTGATTATCATTATTATTTACTTTATTTCTCTTCCTTATTACAAATTGGGGATGAGTAATAGGCAACTTCTGTCTTTAGTACACAATTGATATTGCTAAAAAAAAAAAAAAAAAACTATTCATTGCCTATTCCTTTATCATCCATCATTTGTGCATCATTACCTTTAAGTTCCAGTTCGCTATTGCGAACTTTTTCATTAAAAATCTTCTTCAGCATTCGATAATATTTTGTTTAGTGTCCCACTGTCCTATGGAACCTACAAAACTTTGCATCCGCTTTCTCTTGTGCCGTAGGTTCTCACTCAACCCTTGGCAATCTAATGATACCGCCTTTTAGCCATCAATCAAGGACAGTATGAACCTTTCCCATACCGCACGGAAAAGACAAGACTTATGGAGCACTATCTCCTCTAGGTTTCTTACCATAATTGTAGTTTCCACCTTAAGCAATGCTCACCGATGGTTGCTGCTTCTTATTTGGATCACCCCCTTTGTTTGGTAATCGAATTGTTTGTCCTCCGTGCATTCTCTACGAACATCAAGAATGACTTAAGTAACAAATTCTCCAGGTGAACAACACACTCTATGAACGTATCCTGGATGCAAATTTTGGCGAGTTCACTTTCATCACACATATCTTGGATATCCAAGGAGCGTTCCCTGAAACACTCAATGTACTTCATAAGATCTTCCTTTGGGTGCTGTCTGATACGCTCCATGTCAGTCAATGTCACTCGTTCTTGAGTTTCAAAAAATTTCTCAAGAAACATCCCCCATGAATCAACTAAGCCAGGGGTAAGATTGACATACCAGGTGTATGCCTTTTCCATCATGGACTTTGAAAATTCCTTGAGCTTCAAGTCATCATCAAGCCTATGAACTTTGAGAGTCTCAATGAACTTAAGAAGGTGCTCCTTAGCGCTACCCTATTTCCCATTGAATTTGATAAACTTTGGACTAGTGTAGTCCTTGGGATTGGGTTTTTCTGCAATCCTTTGCAGGTATGGAAGCGTCAAATTGATGACACGAGTAGCAGACGTAGCTTACACTTGTCTTAGCTACTTTCAAGGTCTTCCTTCGTCACATATGAAGCATAAGAAGATTTTGTATTAACTCCCACTTGAGGAGTTAGATTAATGCTATAAAGTGCAGCTATGCTAGTTATAAATGGTTAGACATTGCATCCAGAAGAAGAGAAAACTCTGAGATAGACCCTTATCCCTTCTCCAACAACAGGCTGTAGTGGGTCTTGTCGATGTCCTCCCTCATTTTCCGCAATAGGGATAGTAGTTTGCTTGGGTTGAGCATCATGTAGGGTTTCATGGTGAACACCTTCTAAGAGAGTAGTAGCTGGCACAGTACCAACCACTTGCACACCCAGTGCGGGAAAAGTTATCTTAGGAAGTGAAATTCCCGATACAGTAACAGCTTCTACCATACCAGGTAGGAATTGCTTAAAAGCATTTAGAAATTGATTGATAGCTTCGGTATTTTCTTGCATTGTGTGTATCATAGGTGCATTATCAACTGCAGGAGCTTGTATAGCTACTAGTGGCATTTTCATCTACAGCGTGAGTCTCTTCAACTACATCAGGATAATTCTCCTAATCTTAGGGGGTTTACTTGTCACGCCCCGAGAGGTACCCTAAACATGGCAGTTCGCCATACACAATACTAAAGCCTAAGAATGACTACCTCAGTCACGCAAAGGCTTCCATATCATGTACAAGGCGTACATCACAACCAAGGGAACGCATTGGAGTAGCGTAATTTGTATTGATAATAATTAAGGAACAAGGCAAAGAGAATACTTATCATAAAACATAAACACATTAAATTATAATTCTTAGGGACATATCCCTCTATTGTCTTCAAATAAATATACATCTTAGAATCAACAGAACACTAACATATGATTCATTACATATAAATAACCTTACAAAATTACTTCATCTTATGTTTCCATTTCCTTCATAGAAGCTTAACATCATTCCATGACTTCCTTAATGTCATGATCCTCAATTTAAGCCGTGGGCATATCTGTTTCATCAAAATCTATACGGGTATAAGCTACAACTAGCTTAGTGAGATATTTCTTTTCATTCGCACCATGTTTTCAAACAAGTTCATTTAAATTTTTACACATATGTTATGCGTACAATTCAACAATCACGTGATTACACAAATATATCTAGTTAACCGGAAACTATATATAGAACGGATTTATCCCTTCGTATCGAAGGTTAGGGAATCGGTGTTGAAGATCCTCGATCTCTTATTGCTAGTCCCCAGATCCCCACCCAAAGCGTTCGGTTGGTTCGGCTCCGAATCTAGAGTCGCATTCCCCGGACGATTTGGATTCTCTATGAAGGAACATGGCCCGTGTCATAGTACGATAACAACCAATCTAACTCTACGCGTAGAAGTAGCAACCTTTTGAAAGTGATGTGACTCGATGGATGCTATGCGTGAGCGTTTTATTTTTCTTAAGCCAAACCTTATTAAAGTTTATTAGGGGGCGATCAATCAATTTAGCAAATAATAAGTAGTCATACAAGTAGGTAAACTTAAACAAGCAGTTTGAAGTTGCGATATTCTTAATTCTCATTTCACGCATGAACATAGAATCACATATATATATAAACATATCCCTGAATTCCCCGTATACATCCATTTTTATCTTTTTTTAGTATGCTAATGCTACTATTTTACAAGCACAAGTAAGGTAACAAAATTAAGAGGAATACCCAGGATGAGTATTTCATAGAAATTCTACTTAAACTTTCTAATTCTATGTCACTATATTCGTCAAATTAGTATAGAATAAAATTCCAATTTAAAATGGCCATAACTTACTCATTTTAACTCGAAATTTCGCATATAATATACCGTTTTCTACCTATTCTGTAATGGTTGTGCTATGGGTGTATTGGAGAGGCTTATATGCATGTAAAAAGGGTTGAGCCAAATCCATGTGGGACAATCCTTCACGCCATGTGTAGCAGTGGTCCCCAAAAGATTGTGCGCGAGAGAGTCTTCCCGGTAAGGACTCCGGGCCCACAGATGAGGGTGATGCTACTGTGAAGTGGTAACGCTGGGGAGCCCACATGAAAAACACTCAACCCTTTTTACATGCATATAAGCCTTCCCAATACACCCATAGCACAACCATTACAGACTATATGTAATTTTTTATTTTCTAAAACTTGTTCTTTTATTTCCTTTGAAAAGAATCCTCTTTATTGATAAAATCCTTTGTTTTTAATCTTATCTTATTTATATTCTTTGAAAATAAGTTTCTTTTTTTTAGGAACTTGGAAATCATTATTTTCCTAAGTGAGTTCATAACTTTATGAGTTGATTTTATCTTAACTTTGAAAACTAGTTTGTTTCTTGATTTTGTCATGGAGTTTAAAAGAGTTTAATCTTTAAACTTTTTGTAAGAATTTTGAAAACTAACAAATTATTTTATTAAAACTTAGGTTCCCATAATATACAATAAAAGTATTTATTTCTTATGTTTTCTTGGTAACACTATCTTTGTTATTTAAGAAAAGTTTGAGAAAACTTCTATTTCTATGTTGTTGATAATGACTCCATTATTTTGTGACAAGTCACATAATAGAAAATTTAGTTTTAAGTTCCTTTAATAAAGTAAATTCTACTTTTAAATTAGTTGGGACAATATCATTATGTAGATGCAAGTATTATGAGCATGTAAAATAATAAGAATATAAGAAAATACTAGAAACAAATAATAATAAGCAAGATAATAAAATATCAAGTATTGGGAACCTTAGCTTCATCAAGGTATCCTGGTCAAGTATTGGGAGCCTTAGCTTTATTAAGGCATCCTGGACTAAGAATAGACTAGTCCCAAAAGAATAAAGAAAATAAGGAAAAGATTGTTTTGACTTGATATGGACAAGTCTAAGACTAGAAAGACTGGTTTTAAAGAGATAGCATGAAATAAATAAATTGCAAAGCATGAAATTAAATAAATAACAAGTGAGCTTATATGCTCTAAAGATTATATATAAATACATAAATATATTTTGTTTGATATGGATAATAAAATTAACATAACAACATAATAAAATAGAAAGTTCATGTGCAAGAACAAAACATGAACATGTTGTTATTTTTACTACTCATATGAGTTTCAAAACAATACCATAATCATGTTAAGTTACATGACATGGGTAAATAAGTAGTTGGAAGAAGTTTACCTAAAGTGTTTATGTGGTATGAAGATGGTAGATGAAAGAGGTATTATGTGAGTAGTGATATATGATAAAAAGTTTGTGTATAAAGAATGATTTTTGTGAAGAATTAGTTTAAGGGAGTTTTGGTAGAAAGAACTCTTGAAGAAAGGATTTGTAGAGAGATTTTGAGAGAGTTTTGGTAGTGAAATGAATTATGTGAAAGAATGAAGGAGGAATGGGGTATTTATAGAATTTTGGAGTGAAAATTAGATGTAATTAAATTAATTGAAAAAGAAAATAAATGGGAAGGGAGGAGAGAGGGGTGGATGGCAATGGGAAGAAGGAGAGAGAAAATTTGATTGAAAATTAACTTTAAAAGAAAAGTGTAAGAGAAGTTTGATAATATGTGGTGTAGAACTTTTATGGGAAAAGAAAATTATAAGAAATAGGCATGTAGGTGTAAGAATAGGTAGTAAGAAAAAGTATAGATAGAGGAATAGTAATGAATAGTAGAAAATTACTATGAATAGTAAACTAAACAATTAAAATACCAGTAGTAATAAAAATATGCATAATAATATGATATCTGTAATTTTTAGATACCGAAAAATTCTAAAACCTATATTTTTGAAATCCTTATATTTTTACGAGTTTATTGGTATTAATGGAATATTTTTGCTATCCGGTGTACCAGGCATGGTTTTTGAAAACTCATCCCATTTAGATCTAAGGACATTAGAAATTCGCAAATATGATATTTTTAAGCTTTCCTATATTATTACAAACTATTATCAACAATTATTTTCATTTCATTGTTTAGGGTTTAAGAGCGCAAGATTGCCGAATCTTAAACACTAGGGTTTATTATAAGCTTTGTTGACTTTTAGGGTTCCGGTTTGACTTTCGGTTTTGTTGAGTTATTCATAAGATCATATAATTTTGGAGTTTTGACCGTTTTATATTTTTAGCTTGATATCTATGGTTTATCTTATTTTATTTGTGATTATTTAATAGTTCTTAGTTCCCGGGATCGTTTAATCGAGTCTAGGGTTATGAGTTGACTCAGTTTGACTTTTGGTAAAAATTGAAATTTCTGATTCTAAAATTTACCAAAGGATTTAAGATCTTATTCGTTGTTGAGCGTTATTTGGATATATCGTTTTGATTTGCGTTTTTAGGAATCGGGTAGATAATTTGATTAGCGTACGGATGTTGATTCAACCGATAGTTGGATTTTATATTTTGTTTCAAGGGTTCTCGTTCTCTTAAGACTAAGAATTTTCGTGTTTTGACTTGACTTGAAATTTGGTTTTAACTTGGGTCGATTTTCGGGATTTCAATTTTTGATATTAGACTTTTAGGATTATTTTATGTGAATTATGAAAATTTTCAGGGATTTACATTGCTTCCTGTCCAGTTCTCTTGCATAGATGTGCCATTCTTGTTAAGAGCTTACTCTCATCTCTAGTGGAGTCGCTAAATAATGTATGGTGGGGTTACTACAACTGACCCTGACCGATCACGTGCAATAGGTGTGGCGGTCGACCCAAGAGAAGTTCCGAATTAATGACACGTATAGGATGTCGTAGAGAGAGGCGTGGGAGGAGGAACATGCAAACCCGATTTCTCGAGTGCGCGAATGTGACAAAAGATCAAATTAAGTAGCCTCGATCGTTCTTGACTCATTCTTGATATAATAGATGCTTTGATCTTTCTTGGAGATATTTCAGCAGAGTATCTGCATTGCTCTCAATCTTAGCAATCTGCAGAATGCTCCCAAATGAGAGGAGAAGCATCCTATTTATAGATGTTGGAGGCTAGCAGTAGCCGTTGGATGAATCTAGATGGATGGTTGAGATAAAGCATTGCTTGCAACCATTGAATGTCTTTTATGAATCCGACGGCCAGAATCCATCCCTTCTTTTATGTATGTAGGCCTGAGCTTAGGATATATGCCTGGAATATAATGAGGACTTTTATAATAAGAATGGAGCCCATTTTCTTATTAAAATAGTTCATCTTTAATATAAAATAAAAATAGGCTCATTTTATTCCAATAAGCCCTATATTAGCCAAACAAAGCCCAAATTAACCCATGAAAATATTTTTGGAGTCTACTTTTCGCACATGAGAAATTCGAATAAAGCCGAGAACGGAATAAATTTGTCCGACGATCCTTGTTCCGAGCCCACCAAGCCAAATCTTCCTACGACATCCCTCATTAGAATTGGTCTTCTAAGCTCTGTCACTATTCTAGAAGACCAGCCTATGGCATTAAATTGGGCCAAAAGCCCAATTACCGAAATGACCCTCTACAAAATTAGTATCCTGCCACTATTTCGAGGAAAAAAAAAATCTTGTCACTATAAAAAGCATAACAAAATATTGTAATATACACGGGTATATTATATGGTAAGTCTAAAAATTCATGCTATATGATCAGTATTTCTTTTTCCTTTTATTTTCCCACTCATGTTATATGACTAGTTGACAATCATAATTGATGAGAATTTTAATATATTGATTGGCGGACGCAATTCGAAAACACATGGTAAACCTTATTTTTAAATAAAGTAGATGTTAAGAATTTTTCAATAATATAAATTATAAAATTTGCTAAAATCATATGCAAAAGTCCTACAACTAGACTTTGGTTTTTCTTTAATTTTGAAAATTTTAAACTAATATATGAATGATGAGAAATCAAAAGTTAATTTTTGATAAATTAATTAGTAAACAAATGTTGAAATGCTTCTATTGTAATGCGCAAATACGGGATGCAATTAAAACCAAAGAATAATTATTAATGACAAAGTGTAATGGCTATAATTTTTTTTTTTTTTTTGCTGAGAGTAATGGCTATAATTTTCACCATTAGTCAAAACATCAAATTGAACAAACAAGCATTAATTTATAAAAAATTAGAGAAAAATATTCATACACTAATAAATGACAAAATGTTTAAAATACAGGCATTTCTTTAATTTTATCCCATAAAATAAATGGTTAATTATTTTTAGGCGACTGAGGCAATTTAGCCTTTAACTTGCCCGCATCCAAATTTCCAACAAAGAGTTATCTTTTCTGTGTGATGTAATATGAGAATAGAAATGGTTCTGTTCCCGCTTGGCAAAGTTTCACCCACCCATAACCATGCAAAAGCAAAACCCTAAAATTTGATGGGATTGTTCCTAAATGTTAATCTTAACCAATCCAAAGAAAAAATAATTAAGAGCAATCCCCACCACCATATCATCCTACGTTTTACATCACTGCCAATAACGAACTGCCACGTCAGTTCCTTCCATCACACATAAGATGTCCTTCCCTAGGATTACCTAGACATGTGGCCCCGAAATGTCTTCACTGTACTAGACCATTGTTAAAAAATGGATGGCACAACTTTTCCGTTACTTAACGGGTGAAATTTCACGCCGTCAAATCTCCCCCCAAACCTCACCTTTTTTTTTTTTTTAATTTTTTTCCTTATGCTTTCTTACTCCTCTCTGGCTCTCTATATAAATACGGTTCGCAATCCCTTATTTGTTCTCTTCTCTTGTCTGTATTTTAACGTTTTTTGGCCTTCCTGCCACGAAAATCCCGGAACCCTCCAAATAAATATTAAAACATTCTCGGTCCATTTTGTTTTATTTTATATTTTGTGTTTTTTTTTTGTCAACCTTAGATTTCAACCCATTAAACATGATCATATTTGATGTGTCTCTGGTTTTTTATTTTCAAAAAATATTGTTATATCTGTGATCTTCCTAATCCAAATTTGGAAACCTTCTGCTTCCATATTAAATTATGAGAATTAAATTCCAATACCATTCTTGTCTCTTTCAACTCTCATTTTTCTGAGGTAAGACACCCACTTTTTTTTTTTTTTTTACCCTCTATTCAAAATTTGAATTCTTTTGGCTTTAAATCAGAGCAAACAGAGCATTTTCTCTGTTTTAAGGATTTAAATGGTATTAGCCAATTCCCGCCCATTATATACCATGAATGATTCAAAAGTGTTTTGAGTCTCTTTTCTCATTCTGTCTGGTTTACTTTGAAGCTTGAATCAGTGCGTTTATGGCGGAAGATATACTCTGTTGAGAAGAAGAAGAAGAAGTGGACTAGAAGATACAAGGAGTGTGCTGTGTTGTGTAAGGTTAGAGAGAGACAAAGGTGGGACAAAGAATAGCTCCATTAGCTTTGGTAAGTCATTTTCTAATAGTAATGATGCAATTCTTACTTTTTATTTATTTATTTATTTATTCCAGTTTTAATCTACTAATAACGAGTGAATTTTTTTTTCAATCCAATGATAATGAGAAACGTATGATGGATCATATCATCATCATTATCGAAATTTTTTTATTAATATATTAATTTTGTTGTTGTCGCTATAATAATCATAATAATTTATCATTTCTTTACATTCTGTATGGTTCAGTATGGCTGTGTGTAACTGCATTCACTATTTTATTTTTTATACTTCTGTTGGTACATGGTCACGATGTAAAGAGATTCTTTTAAAAAAAAAAAAAAAAAAATTCTTCTCTATCTGCTGTACTCTCTATTCGCCTATCTCTGTCTCCGTGTGTTGTTTTCTCTCTCCTGATGTCCTTTTCAAATTTTTTATATAAGCTGCAAAACGAATTTTATCCTATATATTATTCATAGATTTTTTAATTATTTTTTTTTATTTTGTGGTTGGTCACAATAATTTTTTTTTTTTTAATAAGCATAGGATGTGAACAAATAAACCCAAAGCCACGACATAGGAATATGACATGTTAAATGTAAAGTAAAAGGGTTGGATGTTGTCATTTATGGTGGACAGAGAATACAAAACATCAGAGTGTTAATTATTCAAAAGATATGTAATCAACCATTGGTTTATTAATTTTTTTTCAAATTTGATTTGATGGGCATGTCAGGAAATTCGGCTCACCACATTAATAATAAAGCAGCCATTGATTCACTTATTATTATTATTATTTGCCAATCAGTTTCTCTTTTTTTTTCATTTTTTTTAATATCGTGAAACGATTGGATTGGGGCAATTTGCAAAAACAGCAAATGTTCCCACTTGTTTCGAAAATTAGATTCAAAAACATGGGATGAATTTAAACAAATTTTTCCTATTAAATCTTTTGTTTTGTTTTTTTTTTTTTTTGGGAGATTGGTCTCAATTCAAATGAGCAGGAGAAAAAAAAAAAAAAAAAGCACGCACGCATTTAGAAAAACAAAACGAGGATCGACAATGTAAGACGCTTTTAATACCTGTATGACCCATCTTTATCTTTCTTTTTCTTTCAATTATTGACTCAACAATTTCTTTTGGGAAGAAAAAACAAATAAAGGAAACGCTTGTTATCACACTTGCTCTGATCCCGAGTCTATCTTTTCCTTTTGCACTTTGTTTTCACTTTCTCCAATACCATTTGCCTCCTCCTCAGTCCTTCCCCCCACCTCCCATTCTTTCTTTTTTCTTTTCCTTTTAAACAAAAATGACCCAAAACACCTCAGACTCAGAAGTTCTGTTTGGATCAGATCATTTCCTGTTTGGGGTTGAATTCGAAATCTTTTCTCTTCTCACTAACCAACCAAACAGTTGTTGTTATGGTTAGTGTTAAAATATTGCATGTGTGTGTCTTTAAGTTGTCTTTTTGTGTAATGCTTCGGACCTCTGGATAATACTATGGTTATTGTTAGGGAATGTATATATATTTTGATTTGGGGTGGGAGTGGATTTACTAAAAACTCCCTACTGAGTTTCCTAGCTCACGTGGGTTATTTTGGGATTTTCCCATCGGGTTATGCTAAAGCAAAATGTAACTTTAATTCCTTGGAAAGAGCACGTAGGTACGTACGTTCTGCTTTGCTATTCATGTGACTGCATAAATTGCTTTGCTGCTTTTGCATTTACCATCCATTAAAATGATAGGTGACAAATCTTGCGACCACTGTTTTTTTTTTTTTTTTTTTTTTGATCTTTTCAACCTTGATGTTTCATAGTGACCAGTAAAATTGATAATTAATTGCACATTAAATCATATCTGATTTATATATAATAATGATTATACGCGCTTTTACAGGTACTACTTATATATATATATATTATTTATTTGCTTCTTACAACGAACTATTGCTTTCTTCTGTAATATAAAGTAATAAGTATTATTTTTAATAGCACTTCTCATTTTAAAAGTCTACTATATTAAAAATAGAACCGTTATTACCTTTTTTTTTTTTATATAAATGCAACATTTTCAATGAAAATAGAGGGTGTTGCAAAATATATATAGAAAATATATACCTGATTCTTCTATTTCCATTTTCTTTTATTTTTCATTTTCTCTTTATGTTTCACTTAGAGTGTATTCATATGAATTATCTTTAATTTTGAGCATTGGGTGGGATTTGATGTTTTGCATTTAAAATTTTTAAAATATAATAATTATTTGAACAGTATATATGTATATAAAAGAAATGAATATAATAAATATGTTTACCCAATTTTCCTTAATATTTATATATAACCAATGTGTGATTAATTACTAAATTATTTAATATCTTCTAGCACTTATGGCATGAGTGCCAGTATCCCCAAATTATATCAAAGCACAAGGATATGGTTTGTTGCATTGTATATCCTAAAATAAAAATAAAAATAAAAATGAAAAGATACGAGTGTTAAGATTCTATCTGAAGATCAGAAAATTAATAAGCTAGTGTCTTTTGAAATAAAATAATTTATTAGAAAAGAAAAAGATACGTTAACTTGGTTTGTGGGTTAGCTTTGTATATAATAATTACATGTATAAATGTATTTATGGTTATCGTAATGGTAATTAACGTGCAGGATAAGGAAACGCAAGAGGGAATCAAAGATGTTCACGTGCATAGCATGTACGAAGCAAATGGCGGACGATGGCGGTGAGGACGGCGGAGGAGCAGTGGCGCGTGGGAGTGGTACCCCTAGTACAAAAGAAGCCGTCAAAAGCCTGACGACACAGGTTCTTAGAATATTTACTTTCTCTGCCTTCGATATTTTGGATTTCTTGCTTTCAATTAATGCGCTCTCTCTCTCTCCCTCTCTCCCCCTCTCGCTCCCTGTGTTTATTTATTTATTTTTATTTATTATGTTTTTGAATATACTAACAAAACCCTTCTCTAGCTTAGGCTCTGATTTTGTAGGGACCACAACCATCACCCAAATCTACCTTAATCCTATTTTTAATCATCATGCTTCTATTAGTTTTTCACTTCATTGTGTTCTTAATAAAGTTTCTAATTTCTATATATATTAAAACTCCTTGCATTTTAATTCATTACATTTTGGGTAGTTATTCTGTAATACATTATATATATATATATATATATATATAGAAAGAGAGAGAGGGAGGGGACGGTATGCATTGAAGTATAAATGAAAAGTACAAGCAGAATTAGAATTATTTGATATATATCTTAATTTTATGAAAATGTGTAAATTATATAATAAGGGGATGGTGAGATGGAGTCTATAGCTTAATCCTGACTGGTCCATCCCCAAAAGGCAATTAGAAACAACATATATACATATAAGGAAAGAAAACTCATCTTATTCTTATCCCACTTTTTCACGTGACATAATCGGATTGATGAATAAACGAGCAAATCGTTATCCACTAAACACATTTTCGTACTTCTACTAGGAAAATGAAAAATCATATATCTCAAATAGGATCATGATCTGATCAGTAATTTAAAAATTTTGGTCAGCCGACATGGAAGGGAACAACTATTAATTATCACGTGAGGTATGATGTTGGAAGTCCACAAAGTGTATGGGGTTAGGCCAACTCACATTGTCTGATTCAGCTTTTGACCAAGTTGACCACAGCACTATATTGTAATAAATCGGAATAATAATAATAATATGGAAAATTTCTTCAGTTTATTAAAAATCATAACCTGTTGTTTTTCCTGATGACGTGATCGTACAAACACTATTTTGGTCATTTTCTTTTTACGCTCTTTTCGGTGGAGCCATATAGTAATAATATTCATGCATTTGCATTTCATTATTTTCTTTTACATGTATAAGGGGAAGCAGGAGTTTCACGTAAAATTAGTTAGTAATATATTATAATGTGTGACATATGAAATTACCAAATTAACCTCTAAAGGTAAAAAATATTAATCAGTAATAGATTGTTATATGTTTCATTTATTCATTTTTATTTTTTTAAATTGAAATACCTGTTCAACCGCATCAATCCCAATCATCTCTAATATATTTTAATTTTCAATGAGTGTTGAGTTTGAGTTTTCAATCGCAATTTAGTATAAATATGGCTACGATATATTATATGCTTACTAATACCTTGATTATGCAAGACCAATAAAGATTGAGATGAGGAGTTTGCGCAAACCATACCTAAGATTATCCACAATTAACTTATGCTCACAAATTCTATAATGAGAAATAGCATTTAGGAACCCCAATGCAGAATATCTGCATTTTCCTGATTTTCTAGCCGCTCCATTTGGAAAGCAAATCTTTCACATCCAGAAATTCCGGGTGTAATCCTGAAATATTCCCATTACCCAATTTTCCTTTTAAGAGGGGGGAAAAAAAAAAGGAATACTCCGCATGTGAAAGAATATAAAAGAATCTTGCAGTAAAACAAGAAGATCTTCAAAAGTGCCCTTCTACTGTTCCTTTTTTATCTCTTTTTGCATTTTTTGGTATAGACTTTTCTTTCAAAGAGCTTGAATAATTTATGTCTGATAAGACATTGGATTTAAACAACTGTCCCGCGGGATTTTCATGGATCAAATTTCACCGTCCTTACCCGTTTTCCTTACCAATTTCCAAATCGTCAAATGTTGTCACTAATCATCGTATGCTGGATCGATTGCCCTTTTTTTTTTTTTTAAAATACGTGGTAGTATAGTATGTAAGTCTCTGAGGATGTATGATGGGATAGCGAATCTGTGTCCTATATTTTTCTTTGTTCCTGAAAACAAAAGGAGAAAAAAGGAGAATTTAGTGTCGACTGAATGTCCCACAATAGAATTATTGTCCCATGTACTGTATTACATTACATGTTTTTACCAGGAATGACCTAATAAGGACATCTAAGCAGAAGCTGTTGTGTCCCTTTTCTTTTTTTTCTTTTTTTTTTTTTTTTTTTTTTAAATTTGGCAGTGACCCAGCAACATCAGCCTTAGCTCAGCTTAGTATTCTTCTTGCTCTGGTCCTGTATGTTGCACCTGCATCATATCTGCTTATGTTAATGCCAAATTCAAGACCGACACAAAACCTGCTTCCATTTTCCTTTTTCATGGCCCTTTCTGACAATGGAAAATGTTCTTTCCTAGTAGCTCCTCCTGAAAAAAACAAAAGACAGGAAAATAAAAAGAAAAAACATAGAATGAGACAGTTCAGTGAGCATGAGCTTCTCTTGTTCTATTCTGCCTGTGCTTGCAGGTTGCAAGCTATCCGACGTCATGATGATTAAACATTCTCTAAGAATCAGACAAATATCCCGTCTCATGTATGCTTTTTGACTCTTTTATCTCATCGTAAACTTGTGACTAAAACAACCATTAATTGGTGATTAATTGTATTTAAAATATGGGCATATGCTTCTACACAAGTGGGAAATATAGGATATTACTCCAAAAACAAATACATAAGCTTGACCGTGTATCATGGAAAGCTCGATTAATCGAATTCTTAGTGTTAGGTGATTTCTTTCTCATTCTTTGCCATGTGATTGCAATTGCAAGGATTTTGTTCTTGTGCAGATTAAAGACATGGCATTGAAGATATCTGGTACTAAGCAATGCAAGCCTTGCACAGGCTCCAGCAGCTACAGAAAAGGAGACCGTTACCCCGAGTTTGATGCGGTCTCAGAAGGTGCTCCCTATAGTTCCAGTTCAACACCAGCTTGGGACTTCACAAGCAACCGTCAGCATCCAGGTACAAGACACGACACTCGATTTACTGGGGCATTCGGTGGCGATCGTACACCTGGAGGAGTATCTTTCTCAGCTCAATCATGTGATGTTGTGCTGGAGGATGAGGATGAGCCTAAGGAATGGATGGCACAGGTTGAACCTGGTGTTCACATTACTTTCATATCACTTCCTCACGGAGGAAATGATCTTAAGCGAATACGGTTCAGGTAATCATTTTGTTGTATGCTATGCTAATTCACACCTAATCCTTTGGCTGCAATTTTCAACATTTGCTGTTGCATTCACTGCAACACATATTATGGAATCAACAAACTGACAATCTTTAGGATTTTAATTCCTAAGCCGTGATATGTTCGACAAATGGCAAGCTCAGAGATGGTGGGCAGAGAATTATGACCGAATCATGGAGCTCTACAATGTTCAAAGATTCAACCGTCAAGCTCTTAATACTCCAGCAAGGTCCGAGGATGATGTATGTAACTTATCTTTTTGCAATTTTTTTTGGGGGTTATTTTGACTAATTAATGCAGTAATGTAGGTGAATCCATTTTGATATCTGCTTTCTTTTTATTTTCTCTGAATTGCTTCAAAGTGTATAGTTGCCCAATCTTCTGCTTTAGCTTGACAACTCTTCAACAGAATCAAATAATTCTTTAGTTAGGCTAAAGTGGGTGCATCCTTCTAGAGATTATAAGAAAGCCACTGTTCATATGATATTAGTTAAAAGATGCTTAAATATTTAAGTGACAGCTTTCCTCGATGGGTGGAAAGATAGCCATATTAAATGATTCTTGTGCTGCATTTTGCACAAATCTTGTAAAGCTCCTTACGCATGTCAACTCTTTTTGTTTAAAAAAAAAAAATTACAGGGAATACATTTTTTTCTTTCAAAACTATATGAAATTTGCAAAACTAAAAATGTCTCTTTCAATTTGTCAAAGAGATGAGTAATGCATTGGAATCAATGACTGGTCAATTGCACGTTAAATTTACTTCTTTATGCATTTCTCAAATGTCTTGGTCGATTCTTTGCATGATGATCTGCATTTCTTTTGACAAATTATTCCTTTTACTAAGAATGAGATTTTGACAAATAAGTTGGCTTTCAGTTTCAAAGAGATTCGTCGTACACAAGGGTGGCAGAGAGCCCCATGGTTTCTTCAGCAAACCGAGAGTGGACTCCAAGGAGTCACTATAGACCCCCTGGAAGCAAAAATTACTTTCCATCTGAGCCTTCAGATCATGGTGGTGGTCACTATAATGCGGGTTCCAGTGCTTACAGGGGCGACCCTGGATCCATGGATCCATCAAGGATGACAACTTCATCAAGAGATGAAGCATCTGTTTCCTACAGCAATGCCAGTGAAGTTGAAGCGGAATGGGTTGAGGAAGATGAACCTGGCGTATACATTACAATCAGGCAGTTGGCTGATGGCACAAGAGAGCTACGCCGGGTCAGATTCAGGTAATTGAGATGTTGCTCTGGTATCATCTTTTTTTTTTCACCATATGTTAGTCAGATCATTGAGTGTTGCTTGGTCATTATTGATAGCAAAAAGATAGGTGCATGTCAATGCATATGAGATAGGCGCACCAGAAACTTTAGCACTTTTGGATCCATAAAACCCTGCTATTGGCTGCCTGATGCACCTACTTTGTATATTGCTCATCCCTTTCTTATCATTAGCATCTGAACCTTCTATCTTCTTCCGTTTATACTTTTACAGAAACCAAACATAACTTCTATCTGTACCTTGGTGCTTGTCCTTAGAACACATGGAAAATATCAAAGAGTGACATTGATGATGCATATTGGTGATAGCAATGTTATCCTCCTTACTATTTTGATTGCAACGTCAAAAAATGCTCATGATCTCATGCTTTTTTAATTATTTGCTCAGCCGAGAGCAATTTGGGGAAGTTCGTGCGAAGACTTGGTGGGAAGAGAATAGAGAAAGAATACAAGCACAATACCTCTGAAGTTATGACAATTACATGAATTATATTTACTTGTATTTGATGAGGAAATGTAGATGAGGGTTATTAGGGGGGGGGGATTCAATTCATTCAACTATATCTCATAGCATCTAAGCACATGATTTTATGTACTAAACAGAGTTTTGATGTGAAGATGGATTTTCCCATCAACATATGGTGGTTAAAACACAAACTGGTGCAGAGTTTCACCACAGTTATAGTTTTAATTTTGGTTGATGGCTATACCATACAATTACAATGCATTGTTTACAGACCTGAAAAGTTGCTTCTATGCAAAGGAAGTTCACATATTTTATATATGTTCCTTTGGAATATTTGTTTTGATTTTTCTGCCAGGCTTTATTTCTGTATTATTGTTTAGTTTCAAAACGTTTTTCCTTTTACTGATTATTCTCAGGTTTGTAAAAAGAGTTGGTACTTCATCCCATTTGAGAAGTCACTTCTTTTCTTTCTTCACATGGAGAAAGAATGGTAGTCACAAATGATTTAATTTTGTGCAGAATATATTTACTAAATTTATGAGACATGGCAATCCATGGTTCTTTAATTAATTTATTTGGAAAGATATCTAAAACTAGCAACATTGAGCCTTTACACTTCTACTGAATCACCTACTGGATTCACCGTGGATTGAAGTAGTCACAAGTGATTTAATTTTATGCAGAATATATAACTAACACTATGTTTGATAAGGGTGAAATCAAGAGAAAGCTAGTGAAATCAAATGAAAGTTTGTGTTTGGATTCGTAAAATCAAAAAGAAAAGAAGAGAAATCGTAGGAAATGGAAGAAAACATAATTCCTAATCTTTTCGGTCCATTTCTGGATGGAAATGGTGTGAAACGGAAAGAAAACGTTATAACGTTATCAATGTACCCCTAAAAGCAAATGTAAAGTTAAAAAAGCTGGGATATTTTTGTCTATACATATTAATATTTCATTTTATTTTCTTCCATTTTCTTACTAACATCCCAAACAAAAAATACAATTTTCCTTTCCCTTCATTTCATTTCCTTTCTTTTCTTTTCATTTGACTTCTCTTTCTTTCCGTTGATTTCCACATCGCAATAGATTGCCAAACACAGCATAAATTTATGAGACTTGGCAGTCCATTGTTCTTTTATTAATTTATTTGCAAAGACATGTAAAACTAGCAACATTAAGCCTTTACACTTCTGAATCTCCAACTGGATTCGCTGCAGATTGAAGTAGTGACAAATGGTTTAATTTTATGCAGGATATGTAACTAAATTTACGAGACATGATAATCCATGGTTCTTTTATTAATTTATTTGCAAAGATATGTAAAACTAGCAACATCAAACCTTTACACTTCTACTGAATCACCAACTAGATTTGCCGTAGATTGAAGTATAAATTCAATCATCGACATTTAATTGCTTTGCTTTTTTATGGGCTACTATTTTTGGTACTTGAATCCTTAATTTTACTCCGAATTCTCTTATAATTTTTCTATTTGAATCCTGTTATTGAAAAGTCCATTAAGAGTTGATGTACGCCAGTTTCTATTTAGTATTTAGAAGTACAACTTTCCCAAGTATTAAACCAAATCAAATCATAATGATAAAAGTACTTGTACATCTAATAGTTTTCACTTTAAAACAAGGTTTCCATAGAGAGCAAGTGGAAGCTGATCGAGATACCTAGAACAATCTAATCATCATGTATGGACAATGCTGGACATAAGAATTGTACAAGTGTTTTTGAGTTAGCGATGGAATCATGATAATTAAATTTAGATTTTTGCGATTTGATTTGATGAACTTGAAATAAAAATTTTAAAAGTTTGGCTAAACTACTATTAATCTTTCTTAGCTAGCTCACACACTCAACAAGGCTAAATTGTTAGACTCACAGTTAAAAGCCTATTAATGGATAATTCGTCTCAGTATCCTATCAGTAAGGTAATCTGATCACGTCCTCCAACATTTATTGTATAAGATACTAGAAGTTTTTTCTCACTGAACACAATTTAAGAGAAGTGGTCAAAGCTCCAAACTCAAGGATCAAATAAAGTCCAGGATATTAATTTGAGTTATTTTTGCTCATATCTCAAGAATGTTAAAGTTCATGCTACAACTCCTTTGCATGTGATACGTGCACTAATTTGCTGATATTACTTATTCCTTATCTCAAACCCTCTCCAGGTCATTCCAACTCAAAATTGTAATCTCCACATCTATCCTTTATTACTTTGTGGACCTTGTGGCTCATGCTGTAAGGATGAGCCAATTTCAATCAGATCCCCACATCTAAAATTTAGTGACCCACTAAAGATAGAGCAAACGGACAACAAAATGCCAACACGTGTGACGACAACTCTCATTGACAAGAAGTAAACTATGAGATTATTAGTATAATGTGGCAGAACCAAAAACTCTTACCTATAAAATCCATCGCAAGAAGGCCTTTTCCATATTATGTAGATGATGATGGCTATGTAGGAAAATATTAGAGTATTGAATTAGTTCATGGTGGTGTTTACATAGTTTATCTTAGAAATGATAGCTATTGTTGCTGTGTAATAAAGCATTGCTTTGCTAGGCCTTGGCATTACTACATAACGAAGTGCCACCCATTTATTTTTGCTAACTAATCCTATTGCTACCAATGAGGATGCTTGCCCTCTTCTTCCGCCTTTGTTTCCAACACTACCTTCATTACGACTTGTGTTGCTACTCATGTAGAATTTACATTTTTCAGGAAAGCTCCAAACCCTTGAAATTCATCCCTAAATCCACCCCTAGTACTTAAATAAATCTTTATCTTTGTCTTGGAACGTTTAGCAATAGATTTTGTGGTCTAGTTCTCATCATCTTTCTAGGATTGTTAACGATTTACCCTCAAACCAATCGAATAGAAAATCTTTGATCTATAGATGAACTTCAACATCTACACATATCACAAAATTCCTAAAAGGAAGATAAAAAATTATATGGAGTCGTCCCCAAATCCATCCCTAATACTTAAACAAATCCTTATCTTTATCTTGGAACGTTCATAAACTTCTTAGTGATAGATTCCGTGGTCTAATTCTCATCATCTTTCTAGGGTTGTTGACGATTTGCCCTCAAACCAACCAAATAGAAGATCTTTGATCTATAGATGAATTTCAACATCTACACATGATCAAGAAATTCCTACAAGGAAGATAAAAAATTATATGGAAATTTAATTTTCTAACAAGTGTGTTTTAAATTTCTCATTGCCCTTGTATTTCTCTCATGCTTGTGTTTTAAGTGTTTATCTCCCAAATACTTTGCTCTTGTTTTTGCCTCTTAAGTCGATTCTAATTGATTTTCTAATACACCTAAGAACTTAATTACCAATGTATCCAAGGGTCAATACTAATTAACCTTGAAAAAAACCCCAAGACCTAACACAAGTATTAGGGTTTCTTGAAAATAAAGGTTAGTTCCTTACGTTCTTGGATATGACTCACTAAGAAAGCAAAGAGGGCTTAAAACTCGCAAATAACTGATATTACTCACAATCATTTGCCCGTGTTGAAACTCGCCACAATCAAGACATTGATTTGAGTTAGGGTTTCTAGAGAAAGATCTTAAGAAAAGAATTTCATTCAAAACTAATAATCAATTCATAATGTTTACAAATAAAGCCCTTTATATATCCATAGCTTAAATAAGGGAAAAATAGTAATTATTCACTCAAATATAACAAGAGATACCTAATAAAATAAAGAAAAGATATAAAATAAATCATGTCTTTGGTGACAAAACGGTCCCCATCATAGCCGAATTGCAAGCCGTCATCCTCTCTCGTCATCCATCTTCAAGTTGGTCACAGTGCGAATCGGAGCATAATCGTCTCTGATGGACATGTCAGTATAGATCATTGAAGGTATCACTGGCACGACCTCATCATCACGTTCCACGTCACGGGCATAACGATCAGTGTGAACATCATTGTCTTCACCAAGTGATGTTATGGCCTGGATCACAGGGACGAGCTTTGTTTCTACACTTCCTTCACACATGTCTCCATATTTCACTCAAATTGACTCTTAATCACTTACATGATGTATTCCATATCCAAATAGGAAATCATACTAATCTTCATTAGGTCGATTTATCATAATCCTTTGAACCAAGTTTTGTAATCCCTTAGCTTTAACTCTTGTAGTAGGACCACTGACTTGATTCTCATCATCTTTTGGCGATTATTGAAGATTTTCCCTCGAATCTAATGGCTCTAGAAGATAATATGAAATATTGAATGTATGAAATCCTCATCCATTGGAATGTACAAAGACAAATATAAAATATTGAATGTAGTTGAAACTAGGGGTGAGCAAGAATACCAACTGAACCCAACCAATTTGTAACTGAACCAATCCAAACAAAAAATATGGTTTTTTTAATGGTCTGGTTTAAAAATTTTCCAATTTGAATCAATTTGCAAATTTATGGTTTGGTATAAAGGTAAACCAAACCAATCCGTAAAATCGAACCAAAACGTTTTCAAAAAATATAATAATATTTACTATATGTGTCATGCCCCAAGGATACCCTAAAAGTAACAGTTCACCGCATGTTAAACAAGACTTAAGAATCACTACCACAGTCATTCGGAAGTCTTGTATTAGTGTGCAAGGCGTTTCCTTACGATAATAGAATACATAAACAATTGGGAATAGATAGTTCAATTTGAAAGGGTAAGCATAAAAACATAAACGACAAATATCTCAAGATCAGTTACAAAGCATTAAGGGCATTCCCCTGCTAAGTAAGAATCTAGGTATATTCCTTTAGGTAAAGCCCGATCGTTTTAAGGTTCACTACTAAAGACTATACAAGACTAATCATAAACTTCTAAGGAGATAACTCCTAGTTTTGCATTACCTGATTTGGCTAGGTCCGGAGACGTAGCCATATGTACGGGAATTGCATTAGAAAGAAACTGTGGGGGTATAAGCTACGCTAGCTTAGTGAGTTTCACTTCCCAAAATTAAATACTCATCAAGAAATATATATATATCAGGCAAGTTATATTAACAACCATATAAAATGTACATGCACGTAAGCATACAATACATAAGACATTTCAGGAGTCTTATGTTGAATGGATTTACGCCTTCTAGTCGGGGTTAGGTGTTTCAAGCCCATACGACCATAGATTTTAATTTTTCTCATTTATATTGTGGTTGATACATGTGCCTACCCACACACAATTTGTAGTTGATACAAGTGCCTACACCACTACCATTTCAATTCCGGCCATTATGCCAACATTCGAGTTTACAGGCCCCTCGTTGCCCAACTATTATGCCTTCTTCCCACAAAGATATAATAGCCTCTGAAATATGACTCAACATATGGTATGTATGTCAATTTGATTTTAAGATCATGACATATTAATTAACAATTTATGGGCGACCACAGATATTGTAGACACCTCAATTAGACTAAATCTTACAATATTTACAATAATTCCATTCCGATATACTTATCATCGATTCAATCAATTAGAATTCACATGCACATTCCAAATTTTATCTTGCCCTAATCTAGTGCCACTATCACTACAAGCACAAGCATAAGCATATAATTTAAAGATAGTGAACTCACTCGCTATGGTCTCCGGTCTTTAATGGTAGTGATCCAGAAACACGAATTTCTTTTGATTCCAAAATCACCTAAACGAAAGAAATACCCATATGAGTATTTCATACCATAACTAATTCCAACTTTTCAAATAAAACTTTTGAGTTCATAATTTCCATGATAATTGGAAATTCCAACTTAAAACAGCCATAACTTGGTCATTTTAACTTGGAATTTCACAAATAAGCTATCGATTTCTATCTACTTCGAAAGATCTATCTATTTATGATGTTATTTCTAAGTTTTGAAAACGTTTAGGTCTCGGAATGTTCGGATCAGATCTGGTCAGTAACTAAAATTTGAAATTCCAAAATTGTTTTGTGAAATTTGCATTATTTCTATCAAGTATATATGTACATGCATTATCTACAAGTTATGATCATGAATGTCATGATATGAGCTATCTACATGTAATTTCTTAATGATTTTTGATAAAAATAATTTCATGAAAATTTCCACCTTGCAATAATGTCATGAACACTTGTTTGAGAAAACTAGCTTTATTCCTTGGAAAATCATGCATATTTTTACTATGATAAAGCCTTGATAACCCATATACCTAATACCTTCATTATCTTAATAAATTTCCTCATTTAAAGTTTGGAAAATAGATATTTTAAAGTGAGTTTTGCCTAGTGACAAATTTTGCACAACTTTTGAAAAAGAAAATATTGTTTGATCTTAGTTGGAAAACTTTTCCTTTGTTCTAAGTTTCTACTTGATAAAACACATTTACTCTTATAAAAATCAAGCCTTTATTACATCTATTCCTTAATACTTCTATTTTTCCATTAAAATACTCATTTTGATATTTGGAATTAGGTGTTTAAATGAGGATCATTTTTAGATCCGAATTTTGAGAAATTATTTTTGAGATTGTTTCTTGTGAAAAACTCATTTAGTCTTTCTAAAATTAAGTTTCAATCAAACCTACTCCTAAGGCTTTCATTTCTTTAATAAAACTCTTGTTTTAGGGTTGGAAAATACGTGTTTTCTTGGCATTTCACTCTAGTTATGAATTTCAACATTTTTGTTGGTGTTGAAACATAGATCTAATTTAACTTTTATAACCCTCTTCTTGTTTTGAAAATTTCTCTTAATAAAACTAAGCTTATCTTATAAAAATCACTCTTTTATGATACCTATCACTTAGACCCTTCATTTTACATGTAAAACCTTCATTTTGAAGTTGAAAAATATATTTTCTAAATGGTTCTTTCTTAAGATCCGAATTTTAAAAATCACTTTTTGATAGAAACAAAATGGATCTTGAGTTTTGATCAACACCTTCATTAAGACTTCCATGTAGCAAGATTTTCATGTATGTAAAACAAGTAGCTATGTTATTTTAACTACTCTAAATAAGTAGATCTACTATACTACTCATGCTATGAATGTAAATGCATCATGAACAATATGGAGGTGAGAATAATAATGAAATATATGCAAAAAAATTCTATATGAACAATATATAACCATAATATAGCAAAATACTAGTATATCAACTTTAATAGCAAGATCTATACATTGTGATGGCAAGAATATTATGTTTTAGTGGTTCCACATCCATAGCATGAAGCTCATGGGGACTTTTGGTGGAACCACACATGTATGATCTTGCAATTACATGTTTTTATAGTAGTAAGGTCAAAATCTATTACCTATTTAGTGTTTGGAGTAAGAAAACTTGAAGAAAATTTGAGTGAGTGTGTGTGTATGTGAGGGAGAGAAGCTCACGGCAAAGAGGGAGAGGGAGAAAAGAGAAAAACTTTCCAAAAGTTTGGTTTGTAAGAAATGAGGAAAAGTGAAAAAGTGAAAGGTGAAAAACATATTTATAGGAAAAGAATTTAGGGTTTTGTGTAATTTTTTAATAGAAGAAAAACAAAACAAATTGTGGCCTGGGGGGGGGGGTGGGGTGGGGTGGGTTGGTTTCACGCCAATTCTAAGAGAGGGAGAGAGGGACAGAGTGTGTTGAATTTGATTTGTGTAATAACATTCAAACTTAATAAGTAGTTTGAGTACAAAATATATATTGGAAAGGTAAATTTCTAAGGAAGTGATGTAAAATTGTAAGAATATGTTGCAAGGATATAAGAATAGGGTATGGGTAGTTGTACTTGATGAATAGTGTGAAAGAAAGCAAAAAGGTGATTAGACAATTAAATTATCGGTAGTAATGAAAATATAATAAAAAGGTTATAACTTAAACTTTTATAACTCGAAAAATTATATAATTGATATATTTAGAAATATTATGAAATTACGAATCTAATGGCACTAATACCATATATTTAATATCCTGAGTCCCGAGACACGCTTTTCAAGAATTGTATCCTATCGGGCCCGAAATAGGTCGAAAATCTACTCATTTGATATTGTTAAGCACCCTAATATTAATACGAGCCAATCTACACTTTTCACTCACATTTCGGCTTCTTGGTTTGAGAACACGAGATTACCGAATCCAAACTGCTAGGGTTCCTGAGGTCTTGTTGACTTAGGATTTCCGGTTAACTTTCTGATTTAGGGTTTTATTTGGCATTAACTCATTTCTATTCTTTCGGGGTTTCATTCTTGGTACTGCCGGATATAGGGTTTCCAGGTCCGATTGGTCCAGAGATATTCTTTTAGGGCTTCGATTTTCGGTTTTAAGTTTCCTGAATTCGAACTCAGGTTTGCTAAGAAAACGAGGGTTTACAATATGTTTATGTGATTTCATTTGGTATTTATTATTTGATGAACATTGATTAAAATCAACTTATTCATTTTTAAATATTTTTAGGCTTATGATATGTACTTTTTTGTTGATGATGAACTATTGCTTTTTTTAATAGCTTTTAACTTTATAAAGTATGAAATTTATTTATTCAGTTATAAATTCTTATTATGTATTAATTGCTTAATATATTTTATCGGATCATTTTATTTGTTGATGAATTTTGTTGGTAGATGATTTTTTATTTAACTAAATTTATTGGCAGATAATTGACTTGATGGTTTTATTAAAAATTATAAATTATGACTTATCATGTATTGGTTGGTGAATGTATTTTACTGATGGATAACTGATTTTATAGAGAACTATAGATTAAAAGTATGATGAATTCATAGAGTATTTTGTCGTGGTTTATAATATAAACTTTGTAAAATGATATAAATATTTAAATATCTACACAAATACAAAAATACTAGAATAAAGAAAATTTTTAATTTAGAATTTTGATTTAATCCGTAATCAAAGCCGAACTAAACCATTATTTAGTGGTTTAAAAAATTTATAATTTGAAGCAAACCGTTACTTAATGGTTTGGTTTGAGATGGAACAAAAACCAAACCGTAAATTATGATTTGGTTTGGTTTTAGGAAAAATCGAATCAAATCGATCTATGCCCACCCTTAGTTGAAACTCCATAATTCCTTAGAAGTTTAATTTGATATTGTTGTTGATCTTCTCAATGAGTCTAAAAGGTCGATCAGCTCTTGATGAAAACTTATGCAACTTCTTATGTGGAAACTGATCTTTACTAAGATTTATCCAAACTAAATCTACAGTATTAAAAGATTTACACTTCCAATGCTTATTACCCTATTGTCTTTACCTTTCTTGAGTCGTCTTAAGATACTCTGAAGTTTTCACATGCAACTTTTGTATCTCCTTAGCTCACTTAACTCCATTAATACTCTCATCCTTTATTATAGGTTTGGCTATCAAATCCATAGGTAAGGTAAGATTGAAACCATATACAACTTCAAAAGGAGATTTTCTAGTTGAATTATGTGTAGACCTATTGTAAGCAAATTCAATAATAGAAAGACATAAGTCCTAATAAGAAAGATTTTTCTAACTATAGCTTTAGGAAAAACTCCAAGAATATGGTTAACAACTTCTGTTCATCCATTGGTCGAAGGATGATGTGTAGCACTATACATCAATTTACTTCCCAGTTTTCTCCCTAATGTCTTCTAATAGAAACTTAGAAATTTCACATCCTTGTCTGAAATAATAATATGAGGCACACCATGTAATCTGCCTATCTCTTACAAGAATAAGCTAGCAATATATAAAGCATCATCTGTCTTAAGGCATGGTAAAAAGTGAGACATTTTACTAAAACGATCAACAATTACCATAATTGCATCTTTTCCACCGAATCTTAGGTAATCCCAAGACAAAATCCATGCTAACATCAACCCATGGTCACGTAGGCAACGTTAGTGGCATATATTCTCCCCATGGTTCCTTCTTCACTCTAGCATTCTCACATGTAGCACATCTTTCAATAACTTTATGAACATCCTTCATCATCCTCCTTCGACACTTCTAATGTCTTCTTTTCTCCTAAATGTCTGGACAATTTGTAACCCCAAAATTTTTCCATGTTTAAGTTTAAGGAATAGATTTAAATTCAATGAAGGTTTAGTATATAATTTTGAATGAATGTTTTGATTATTAGATTTAAGTGTAATAACATTTTGGGAATAGGATAAATAAGTATAAGGATTCAAAATTACATTTAATTCTTCTTAAATTTTCTTATTAATTTAATCAATTTCAAATTTCTCATTAACTAAGTCATTAGAGGATCAAAATTTCAATTAACTTATTCTAATTTGTTTGTCAATTATTTTACTTTCAAACTTCATTATAAAATTAGATTTCCAACAATTAGTATCTAAATTGTAAGGTATTTCAATATAGATTTTTATAGGAAAAATTCTATTTAAATAAAATTCATAAACTAATTTAATCAAACTTTGTAATAATTTCTAGTGATTGATGATTTTTGATTCATTAAACGCAAGCTTAATTCATTTTTCATGATTAAAACAAGCTCCTATGTCCACCATAAGAGCTGTACACATGCACACACATAATACATTCAATATACCTTAAAAGTCAAAAATACTTTATCTAATTATAAAAGATAAACATCACATTTATTTTGTCAAAAATCATCTTCTTCCTCCCATTTGTGTAGGCGCCACTTTCTCTCCCTCATATCACATTTCTTTCTTCAAAATTTTCTTATAAAACTTCTCACAATCCTACTTCAAGTACAAATCAACAAGTAAAGACTCATTTAGGTAAGTTCTATATGCTTTTACCTTGTTAATTTTGTAATTTAAGTAAGTGTAAATTAGAGTTCATGCTAGTTAATGTTAGGTTGTTGTTGGTGATGATGTTGAAGTTGGATGAGTAAAGTGAAGTATTGAGTTTGGTGGTTTAAGTCTTAAATCAAAGAGATATTGCTCTTGTGTTTGTTAGTTGGAATTGAAGTTGTGTAGGATTAGTAAAGTGTTTGAAGGTGTGAGTAATGTCATTTTGAAGTTGTTAGAAAGACTTATAGGTCATGTATGTGATTGACGAAGTGTATTTGATGAAGCTGAGATCAAAATTTGTGTTTGAAAAGTGTGATTTTCGAAGTGGGAAAAATAAAGTGGGGTTTTATTGAATCATGGGAGTGAAAATGGCTATAGAAGCATCTAGTATCAAGTTTTTGGTCTCGAGTTTTTATAGAGTCACGGGCATGATTTTGCACTTAATAGCTTATGACCTTGATGTTTTGATGAATCATGGGCATGATTCTAGCCTTAGTAGCCTCTGACCTTAGTATTTCCAAGAATCACGGCCTTGACTGTGGCCTTATTGGCCTCGGGTCAGAGATACCCTACAACAACCTTGTTTTGTAATTTGACCATAAATTTTTCATTCGGACTTAGATTGAGGTGATTCAAGAGACTATAGAAAGTTTAGAGAGAGATCTACAACTTTTATGTTTTAAGTCTTAAGAGATTCCAAAAGTGTTAAGGCTTAAAATTTAATTGTTTTGAACTATAACATACTCAAATCAAGTTAAATGCCTATTTTACTAGTTATGTGAGGATAGTTGAGCTTAGTATCTTATAATTTCTTAAAGATCAGTGGACTAGGATCACAATAACATAATTTTAGAATACTTAAGTATTAATGTAAATTCTAAATAGTCACATGCTTAGTAAATTTTGTCTATTATTTTATAGGATCTATTGACCAAGATTTGGACTTTTTGGCAGACTACTACAACGATTAGCCAAGATGCATGGGTAAGTAATTGGATCTCCTCACTTTGTTGTGATTGTAAAGTAGTAGAACATATTCTTAAATAGAATTGAAATTAACTAAATGCTTGGGGATTGAGGACTTGGCATGTTATATGTTGTGTGAATGAGTTGTGAATTCTCATATTCAAAGTGATTACAAATTTGTTGATAATGATTGTGTAGTATATGTTATTGAGTTTCTAAAATTGAGATGATCACCAACTAATATGGAATAAAGTTTATTGAACCCTAAACTTAAATTGGCGTGCATTACATGACATCATTGTGCATTAGCGTGGTATTCATGTCATATATTAGTATTTTGATTATGTGGCAATGCTTATTGAGTCCAGTGAATTTGGTTAAGGTTACCATAGAGTTGTCAGCTTCATAGGAACAAAGTAGACAATGATGGAGGTTGCTTGTGTTGGAGTTAGCTATAGAGTATTAATACTTAGTGGGTTTCCAAGTTCTAAAAGAAATGGAGACTATGTATCATATTTACTTACAAACAATAGATAAGTTTGAAAAGAGTTCTCCTTCTTTAGTTTTGGATTCTCATGGGCATGAATGACTTAATTAGTCCTTCAACCCCCAAAGAGGGCATAAATCTCTAGAAGTTTAGATTCGGGTTACCCAAACTATATTTGTCTCATATGTTTGAACGATGCATAGCATATGATTGTCAATTGCACTTTGCTTAATTGTTGAATAGTATTGAGATTCTGTTATTCACTGAGCTTTTTATGCTCACGCTCCTTTAGACTATTGTTTTACTGGACTTTAAGCAAGAAGACTTAGACTGAAACCAAGTATGGGAGTAGTATAGACAGAGGAGCTATGCGTTTTTTTGTGTTTGGAAGGAAGACCTAGTTTTTGTAATAGAAATTAGAGACCAAAGTTTGTAATAGTATAAGTTATGTTTTGTAATTCCTTTTAAGTTATTTTGTTAACAAGTTCTAGAAATGCCTTGGGGGCAAAACGTGTAATTATTACGTTATGACTTTGCACTTTGGGATAATTATTCTTATTTGTGTCTTATATGTATGAAGTCTCTCTCTTACTCTAAAACACCATTCGATCCTGTACATTTGTCTACACCATGAGGCATGTTAGCTGTACAATGTTCATGTAACTTTCTGAAGGCCTCAATTGATTACATGGTACATAGTTACAACTAGGGCATTCTGTGGGGTGTGACACAATCCTTCTACATGTTCTTCACGTACCAATAACTCTCTAATAGATTTACTAGGAATACAAAGTTTTCCTCCTCTGTGAAAAATCCATTTATTGCACAATATCCATCAACGACTCTTCCATCAATGCATCGTGTCACAATATGACCAAAGAAAGTATCACCAACATATTGGTCTTTTAACAACTTAAATCCTAACATCATAGCTTGAAGTGAAGTAACAAGTAGATACCTTCAAGATAATGCATCTACAAATACATTAGTACTCCCCTTCTTATACTTGATCACATATATAAAAATCTCTAGAAACTCTATCCATTTAACTTGTCTCTTCGAAAATCTTTGTTATCCTTTGAAGTGCTTCATGATCAGTATAAATTATAAACTCTTTAGGTAATGAATAATTGCCATCGTGTAAGTGCTTAAATTAAAAAATAAAATCCTTTATCATAAATGGAGTAATTCAAAATATTTTGACTAAACTTCTCACTAAAATAACCAATCAGACGTCTCTCCTGCATTACTATAACTCTTATTTCAATTCTTAATTCATCACATTTTAACTCAAAAGTATTTTCAAAATCAGTGGTGCCAACACACGAGTACTAGTCAATTTAGCTTTAATCTCACCAAAACTCTTTTGTGCTTTATCACTCCACACAAAAGTAATGTTCTTCTTTGTAAGCTTAGTAAGAGTGTCACGCCCCAAAGAGCATCCTAAACGCGATAATCCACCACACTCAATATTGAGGCTTAAGTATGACAACTTTAATCATCCCAAAAGACTTGATACAAAGTGTAAGGCATACCCTACGATCGTAGTGGACCAAACTTTAGATCATGCCGTTTAAGTAGTTATACACAATAGCAATTAAGAAAATAAATCATAACAATATAACCAAGGTTCATGAAAACTATTAAGGAGTCTTTACAACATTAAGGGGCATTCCCCTATAAAAGATAGCTAAGTCTAATAAAGAGTCTAACATAAAACGATTTACACTTTTGAAACTTCTCTTGGAATCCATATCTACTTCTATCTTGCACCTTTATTGTCACGCCCCAAAGGGTACCTTAAACGTGATAGTCTGCCACACTCAATATTAAAGCTTAAGTATAACTACCTCAGTCATCCCATACGCTTTGATACCGGGTGTAAGGCGTACATTCATGATCATACAGGACCAACTTTAAAACAAATTGTTTAAGAAGACATTTATATAGCAATTTAAGAATGGAAATCATAACATAATAACTTGAAATAAGGAAACATATATAAAGGCCTTACAAACATCAAAAGGGAATTCCTCCATTAAAAGATATAGTTCATCATAGTCTAACGAAGTCTAATCAAAATAATTACAAGGAGATTTACTTAGAAATCTAAGTCTACATCTAATCTTTAACTTCTTCCAGAAACTCCTTAAGCCAAAAGGTAATACCTGAGAGAAATACCCCCAAAGCTTCAACTATAAATGGGGAAACTGCAAGAGATATCTATAAAGGGGTAAGCTTCTTCGCTTAATGAGAATTAAATCTACATGTAAAGTACTCAAAAATCAATAATCAGCTAAGTTGTTTAATCAAGCATATGAGATGCAAGCAATTACGTGAGCAAACAATATATACGATTTTCTGGGAATCATATGTTTGAATGGATTTACCTCTCCATTCGATGGTTAGGTGTTCCAGGCAACGAAGCCATAATTTGCAAATAATATATTTTATAGTCTTGTACAGATTCCTACTAATTGCTAAAATGTAGTTGATTCGGGTGCCCACACACCGTTTAATTACAGACAATTTAAGTCATAGATTACGATTTCAGGTCCTCGATCTCATTACTATGCCCTCGTCCTACCAAGGGTATAATAATGAATGCAATATGACTCACTACATGTCATGCATAAATTATTTAATTTAAGTAATCATGACATAGCATTAATCATTTTATAAGTGACCATAGAATTTGCAGACAATCAATATTAAACTAAATCATTCAATGATTAGTTAACAATTCCCGCCTCGATATACTTATCATAACTTCAATCATGTAAGTAAAACACATGCACTTTCAAATTTATCTTTTCCTAAAGCTAGTGTCACTAAGCTACAAGCAAATACATAAGTACAATTGCGAGAATTTAAACTTACTCAGCCATATCAGAAGCTCCTTAGTCTAAATAGTCCTCTGGGTAGGGTAGCTTGGACTGCACGTAACCTATTCAAAGAGATACCCGAAATGAGTATTTATTAGAAGATCTACTTAAACTTGTTACTCTATTATACTAAATTCATCAAAATTCGCATAGAATAAAATTTCAATTTAAAATGGCCATAACTTGTTCATTTTAACTCGGAATTTCGCATATTATATACCGATTTCTATCTACTTGAAAAGATCTATCTTTTCTAAGGTTATTTCATACATATAAGGTCATTTGGGTTGCTAAACACCCCGACATGGATTCAAAAAGGAATTTTCAGATTTTGCAAAATAATTTTCCAACTCAAATTTATTCAAAAATCCTTTAGCAAAAAAAAAAAAAAATATATATATATATATATTTATGATTAAAAAATCCTTTGAGTATATATATAAGCTCACTTTATATGTAAAAATTCTAATAGTAGTGTCTCAACAATTTATTTCATAAAACAATTCATTTTGAAGTGTTAAAATTTAAACTTGACAAATTTCTTTTCAAAGTATTTGTAAGAAACTTTATATTTTCCTAGGTTATTATAAATGAGTATATTCCTATTTTATTTTTCTCATTCCTTTTTCCAAAATAAATAAATTTTCCTTTAACTTTGGTCTTTTATAATTTTTACATCTAGTGATAAAAGAACAAAGTTATCAAAAATTTTATTAAATTGTTGATAACCTATTTATAAACTTTCCTTTAGAATGGTTTTAGCAAATAAGTCTTTTCCTCTTATATTCTTGTTTATTCACTCTTTTAAAAATAAATTCTTGTTTCTAAGACTTGGTCTTTTATTTCTCTACAAATTTTATTTGAAAAAAAAATCATCTTTATTGATAAAATCCTTTGTTTTTTATCTTATCATATTTATATTATTTTTCATTCTTTGAAATAGATTCCTCCTTTGGAAACTTGAAAATCATTATTTTTCTAAGTTGGTTTATAAATTTATGGGTTGATTTTATTTTAACTTTGAAAACTAATTTTGCTTCTTGTTTTGTTATGAAGTTTGAAAAGACTTAAATCTTAAGCTTTTTGTGAAATCTTGAATACTAACAAGTTATTTTTACTAAGACTTAGGTTACCATATTATGAAAAGAAAGTGTTTATTTCTTATATTTCCTTGGTAAAGCTATCTTTGTTATTTGAGAAAACTTGTATTATTCCATTTCTATGTTGTTGATAATAACTCTGTTTAGTGACAAGTTACATAACAGAAAATTTAGTTTCAAGTTCTTTTATTATAGAAAAATTCTACTTTAAATTTAGTTGAGACAATATCATTATTTAGATACATGTATTATGAGCATATAGTATGTAGATGATGAAAATATAAGATAAGAAGCAATATAATATTAATAAGCAATATAGCATTAATAAGCAAGATATTATAGTCAAGCATAGGGAACCTTAGCTTCATTAAGGTAACCCGGTCATGTATTTGGAGCTTTAGCTTTATCAAGGCAACCCGATCAAGTATTGGGAGCCTTAGCTTCATCAAGGCATCTCGGGACTATATCCAAAAAAAAAAAAGAAAAAGAAATAAAAGAAAAAGCAATAATAAACTTGTTAGTGAGTTAGTGAGCATTTAGGCTCTCTCTCTCTCTATATATATATATAGATAGATAGATAGTAACATATATCTGAAGTTAGGTTAGAAGCATGATAATAACAATAATAAGATCATAATAACAACATCATATGAAATTTATTCATGAACAAGAACAAAACTTGAACATAGTATTGCTTTTGTAACATTGGAATGTTTAAGAAACATACACCATGGTCATGTTAAGTTACATAACATGGTAAAAAAAATAGGTAATAACTTTTACCTAAGAAGATAATATAGAAGTGGTAGTAGAAGAAAAGCTTGAGTTGTGTTTATGTGTGTAGGAATTGTGTAAAAAAATTAGGTAGTGAAAGAAAGAAAAAAGAGATCTTAGTAAAGAGGGTTTGAGGAGAGATTTTGGGAGAGTTTTAGTAAGGTGAATGAGTGTGTGAAAGAATTGAAGGGAGAGAGGGTATTTATAGAAATTTTGGAGTGGAAATTTTGTGAATTAAATAAATTAAAAAATAAAAATAAAAAATAAAAATGTGTGTATGGGAGAGAGAGGGGGTTGGCATGATTGATAGAGAGGAGAGAGGGAGTGATTTTGATTTGTTTTGTATTTTTGTTAATTAAAAGTAATAAGATGTAAAGTTTGATGTGAATGAAGATGTATGGGAAAAGTAAAAAGTAGATAATAGGTATGGTAGAATGTAGAAAAAGTAGAGATAGGTGAACAGTAATGAATAGTGTAGATAATACTATGAATAGTAGATAAGACAAATTAATACTAGTAGTAAAGAAAATACGTGTAATTAAGCTATATTTGATATTTTTAGATTCCAAAAATTATAAAACTGATATTTTTGAAATCTTTATATTTTTACGAGTTCATTGGTATTATCGGAATATTTTTGCCATCGAGGGTATCAAGGCACAGTTTTCGAAAACTAATCCCGTTTGGATTCGAAAAGCATAAAAAATTATCGAATATGATATTTTTATGCATCCTTATATTATTATGAACTATTATCTACTACTATCTCGGTTTCGTTATTTCAGGATTAGGAAAACAGGATTGTCGGATCTAATCTATTAGGGTTTGATACGTATTTATTGACCTTGGGAGTCTTTACAACATTAAGGGTATTCCCCTATAAAAGATAGCTAAGTCTAATAAAGAGTAACATAAAACGATTTATACTTTTGAAACTTCTCTTGGAATCCATATCTACTTCTATCTTATACCTTTATCCATAAGATCTTTGCTCAAAGGCATTACTTGGGTAAAATAACCTCTTGGTTCCAACCAAAGGTACTAGAACTGCAAAAGATATCTAAGAGGGTATAAGCTACTAGCTCAGTGAGATTTATTTCCGCAAATAAACACTCGACGTCCAATAATCACATCAAGTTTATTTAAGCAATCATATGAGATGCACAAGCACGTAGGCAAACAATACATATGATTTTCCAGGAATCATATGTTTGAATGGATTTATTCCTCCATCCGGTAGTTAGGTGTTTCAAACCATATAGGCTGCCATCATACAACGTAATTCCATAATAGTTCTTACTTTAACAAAAAAAAAAAACATAATCTTAATTATTTGTAGTTTATTTTCCAAGCCTTTACATAGCTGCTAGATATGTTTTATTAATATGTTTTCTCATCACTAGCTAATTCAGATGATGCCTCGTCGCTTATAAAATTTACAGACTCTATGAATATCCTTACTATGCCTTTGTCCTACTAAAGGAATAGTAATAAATGCAATAAACTCACCCGATGACATGCATGAATCAATTTAATTAAGTACTCATGGCATAGTTAAATATTTTTCGGGTGATCATAGAATCTGCATACAATAATTTTTATACTAGATCAGGCATTCATTAGAAACAATTCCCGCATCGATATACTTAATCGTAATTTCAACCAAGTATGTAAAGCACATGCATTTTCCATTTTATCTTTTCCTTAATTCTAATGCCACTATTTTACAAGCAAAATCATAAGTGCAAATATGTAAGAAATAAACTCACTCGATCATTTGTGCTAATACTTCTAGTCAAGGAAATCCTCGGAATACAGGAACTCGATCTCCACATCACCTATGCAAGAGAAATATCCCAAATGAGTATTTGTTGGAAGTTCTACTTAAACTTGTAATTCTATTCTACTAAATTCAAAAATTCGCATAGAGTGAAATTCCAACTTAAAATGGTCATAACTTACTCATTTTAACTCGGAATTTCACATATTATATACCGATTTCTACCTAATCGAAAAGGTCTATCCATTTCTAAGGTTATTCCCTTCATACAAGGTTATTTGGTTTCCTAAAAGTTTCGGTACAGAACCAAAACGAAAATTCTAGCTTTTGAAAAACAATTTTTCAAACTCATCTTTATTCAAAAATCCCTTTGGCAAAAATATAGATATGTATATAGTTGAAAAGCCCCTTGAGTATTTATATAGACTCGTGTTGCATGCAAGATTCTAATGGTATTGTCTCAACGAGTATTTTTTGAAAAAACAATTCATCTTAAAGGTGTTGAAACTTAAATTTAGCAAATCTTTTTCTGAATATTTTGGAGAAACTTTATAATTTCTTAGGTTGATATAAACAAGTATATTCTTATCTTGTTTTCTAATTTCTTTTTTCAAAACAAATAAATTTCCCTTTAACTTTAGTCTTCTACAAATTTTGCTTTTTGTGGCAAAAATTGAGTTTTCAAAGTTTTTATTAAGTGGTTGATAACCTATAATGATTTTGAGTTATATATATTTCCTTTTAAAGCAAAAAAATGGTTTTGTTAAACAAGTCTTCTTATCCTTATATTCTCATCTTCTAACTTCTTCAAAAATAAATTTTATTTCCAAAACTTGGTTCTTTAAGTCTATTACCAATTTTTCTTGGAAAGAAATTATTCTCTTTAAGTTGTTGATAAAATTCATTGCTTTTGAAATCTCATACTTATGTTCTTTTTATTCTTTTCAAAATGAGTTTATCATTTAGATACTTAGAAATCCTTTATTTTTCTATGTGGGTTTATAAACTAGTAAGTTGATTTTATCTTAACTTTGAAAACTAGCTTTGTCCTTAATTGTTATTATGGGGTTAGTATAAATCCTACAAGTAAACTTTTATGAAAAAATTATTTTCAAGGAAATATGTATGCTAAGTTTTGAAAATCTTAATGTAGCTTACTATAAAAAAATGTTTATTTTGTTGGTTAACTTTCTTTTATGAAATTATCTTTATTTTAGAAAAGTCTTGATGAGTTTGAAAAGAAGTTGAAAAATAATTTTTCCTATGTATTTGGTAATAAAATCTTGACTTAGAGATAAGATTATATATTAAAAGAGTTTATTTATTTTCCTTTATTAAAAAAAAAGAAAATCTACTTTTAAATTTTGTTGAGACAATAATATTATATTGGTGCATGTACATGAGTATGTAGTATGAGAAAAATGATGAAAGTATGGGAAAATATATAAGGAGCAAATAATAATAAGTAAGATAATATATCAAGTATTGAGAACCTTAGCTTCATCAAGGTAACCGATCAAGTATTGGGAGCCTTAGCTTCATCAAGGCATCTCGGACTAAGTCCCAAAAAGAAAAGAAAAAGAAAGAAAATAAAAAGCAATAATAGTAATAGAAGCAAGTTAGTAAAAGTTAGTGAGCATTTAGGCTCTAAGAATTATAGATATATATGTAGGTAATAATATATATAGTTAGGTTAGTAGCATGATAACAAGAATAACATTAATATCAACATATATAAAGCATAACAACAGGATAATGATATAAGAATTTCATATGCAAGAACAAACACATGAACATGTGATTGCTTTTACTACTCATATGAGTTTCAAAACAACACCATGGTTATGCTAAGTTACATGACATGGGTAAACTAAATGGTTGGAAGAAGTTTTACCTAAAGGTATTTTGTGGTAGGAAGGAAATAATAAGTGTAGGATTATGTAGTTAATGGTATGTAGTAGATGGTTTGTGTATAGAGGAGGATTTTTGTGTGTAATTGGTGAAAGGGAGTTTTGGTAGAAAGAAAGTTTGGAAAGAGGATTTGTTAAGTGATTTTGAGAGAGTTTTGTTATATGAAATGAATGTGTGAAAGAAGTGGAGGGAGATTGGGTATTTATAGTTGAAGATGAGGGTAAATTAAGTGTAATAAAATAAATTGAAAAAAAAAGAAAAATAATAGAGAGAGAGGGAGGGGAATCACACCGGCCATAAGGAAATAGGAGAGAGAGAGAGTTGATTTTGTAAGAAAATAATTAATATGTAAGATATGATTTGATATAAGGAGTATTGGAAAAGTAAAAAGTAAGAAAATAGGTATATAGGTAGTAAGAAAAAATAGAGATAGATGAATAGTAATGAATAGTAGAGAAGTATAATAAATAGTAAACAAGACTAATAAGTTACTTGTAGTAAAGAAAATACATGTATACTTGCGATATATGTAATTTTTAGTTATCGAAAATTATGAAACTGATATTTTGGATTTCTTATATTATTATGATCTAACGGTGTAAAACATAATATTTTTACTGTCCGATGTTCCCGAGCATGGCTTTCGAAAACTGATACCGTTCGATCTGAAAGACACTAGCAATTGACGAATCTGATCTTTTTATACTTCTCTATATTATTACGAACTATTTTAAGTTATTAACTCAAATCTATTGTTTAGGGCTTAAGAGAGCAGGATTGCCGGATCTAAATTTTAGGGTTTTGGCATAGGTTTTTGTTGACTAGGGTTCCGGTTGACTTCTGATTCTAGGGTTTGAACTCAGAAACCATCGTAAAATCTAGGGGTTTACAAAGAGGACTTATGATATTACTAAAATTCTTGACAAACTATCGGTAGAATGAAGTAAGTTCATAAAAACTATGGACCTTAACAACCACTTAGGTAATGGCTAATTGACAATGGCTTTGATCTTTCCATCATTACCCAAATCCTTGCTCTAGAAATTATAAAACCTAAGAAGATCACCTTTGGTTGATAGAAAGAACACTTCTTTAAGTTACCAAATAACTTCTCAGATCTCAAGACCTCAAACATAGCTCGCAAATGATTCACATGACTATTCAAATCTCTACTATATATACTAAGATATCATCAAAATATGATACCACAAATTTCCCTAGGAATTCTCTCAGAACATGATTCGTGGGATGCTTACAGATGCTAGATGCATTGGTTAAACCAAAAGACATCACCAACCATTCATATAATCCATGTCTTGTCTTGAAACAATCTTTCATTCATCTCCTGCTCTCATCTTGATCTCATGATAACCACTCTTAAGATCAATTTTAGAAAATATCTTTGCACCATTCAACTCATCAATTATCATCAACGCGGTATAAGATACTAGTACTTGATAGTAATTTTGTTGATAGCTCTACTATCAATACACATTCTCAATGATCCATCTTTCTTAGGCATTAATAGGTTTGTAATTGCACATAGACTAAAACTTTATCTAACATGTCCCTTCTCCAATAATTCATCAACCTATCTTTTTAACTCTTTTGCTTCCTATGATTCATCCGATAAGTCGGACGATTAGGTTACACAGCATTAGGTTGTAGATCAATAGCATGTTCGATTTCTCTAATAGGAGGTGACCCCTTAGGAAGTTCTTTAGGAAATACATTAGTAAACTCCTCAAACAATTGTTGTACTATAGTAGGCAAAGAAGCTTGATCAATAGTCTTCAGTATTCTCCTAACATGCAATACATAGACTAAATCTTTAGCCTGTATGGCTAAGTAAACATCTCCACACAACATAAACATAGATTTCTTCTTAACTACTTTACTTATTTGTAATTGAGCTCTTTTAACTTCTGCTGGTGAGATAGGAGTCAACATTATCTTCTTGCCATCCTTCTAGAAAGCATAAGTGTTTCAGTACCCACATGCAAAAACTTAAATCAAATAACCACGATCTTCCTAACAAAATATAAGAAGCACACATAGGCAACACATCACACAAAACTTCATCTTTGTATCTATCACCTATATTGAGAGGTACTTTCACTTGTCTATTCACTTGCAAGTAACCCTGCTCATTAAGCCAATGCAATTTTATACAGCTTAGAATATGGAGTACTGGTCAATTTCAATTTATCTACTAAAGTAACAACAACAACATTGGTACAACTCACCCCATCAATAATGAGTACACACAAATTTCCTTTCACCTTACATGCTATATTATATAAATTCTCTCTTTATTCCTCTTCAGAAGATTATGATACATTAAGAGCTTGTCTTAACACATTAATACTCATATGTTGATCTTCTCTTTGTCCTTCACTAGTCTCAGCATTTGTTCACTGTAATGAGTATTAAAAGCTTCTAAAAAACTATTTGGCTCTCAAGAATCATCCTCTTCATCTTTTAACAACCACTCCACCAATATTTACCATGCTTCCGGTTAGGACATTAAGAAGCAATATGCCGTGTTCCCAAGCATTTAAAACATTTGATATTATGTGTTTTATCACTAGATGCACCTGCTTTGCCCAAACTGTCTTCATTCGCATTAACAATATTTTTACCCCATCACTATTGCTTTTATCACTTCTCACAAAATTACGAGATTCTCCTTTATCACCATACTTATTAGAAGTTCCTTTATTAGTTTAACTCCTATTTGAAGCATAAGATTTTAAAGATGCATACCTGTTATTCGATGATTAATAAGAATAATCCGAACTCTGTTGCTCCACCTTAAGAGCTAATTGAATGGCTTCCTCAAGAGTATCATATCTTTAAAGCTCCACAACACAAACGATCTTATACTTCAATCCTGTTACAGATCTTTGAATTGTTTGCTCATGTAGCTCAGTAACACCACTTATAGTCATTAGCAACTCAAAATCTTATGCATAGTCCTCTACGCTTTTTCCCCTTTGTTTAAGAGACTGAGGCGCATGAAGATTTCATGCTTATTATACGCAGGTACAAATGTCTTTCTAAACACCCATTTTATCTCTTAACAAGTCCGTGTCTCTTCTTCTCCATCCATTCTCCTTGTACTCACCAAATTCTTCTACCATAAGGCAGCATACCCCATGAACTCAATTGTAACCTATCGAATTTGCATGTGTTCCACCATATAGAGGTAGGCAAATAGACCTAGCAGGTTGGGTCTATTTGGCCTGCTGCTTAAACAAGCCAAAATTTCTAGGCTCAGCCTTGGCTCAGCTCTCTTTGGCCAAAATGAATTTAATTTTTTAATTTTTATTTTTTATGTAGTTTATGTGAAAATTAGAATATTTATATATTTTAAGGTTTTATGTATATTAAAGATTAATTTTTATGCTAATTTGATTAATTATATGTAAAAAAAAATTTAAAATGATTTATTAGATATCATATTACGTATGAATTAATAAATATATATTTAAAACAAATGTTAGAATGTTTTTGTTACATGCATCAATCTATCATCTTTCATGACATACCATAAACAATCATAACATATTATTATATTATTACTTGTTCTTTAATTTTCCCTCTTCTTCTTTTTTTTTAATGTTATTGGCCCACGGGCCAGCTCGACCAGTCATGGGCCAGCCCGCTTTGGCCCGGGGCAATCTTGATCAAAAATAGAGAGAAAAAGAAGATGGAGCAAGGATGGATTAGGGTAAAATGGAAAAAGGAAAGCAAAAAAAACCAATAGACTGTGATTTGGGAAGTTATAGTTCTGCTGTAATCCCCTAGATTTTATGCAACCGTTTTTGCATAAACCCTAAACCGAAAGTCAACCGGAAATCCTAAGGTCAACAAATATTGTCTCAACAATATTTAAAGTGAGATTTTTCTTAATAAAAGAACTTGAAACTAAATATGTAACTAGTCACTAAATAAATGAGTTGTCATCAACAACTTAGAAAATAGATTTTTTTTTTTTTTTGCAACAATTTCTCAAGCTTTCTCAATGTTTTCTCAAATGACAAGAAGGATGGTTTTACCAAGAAAATAAAGGAAATAAATACCTTCTTTTCATAATATGATAAACTAAGGCTTAGTAAAAATAATTTGTTTGTATACAAAAAGCTTAAGATTAAAGTCTTTTCAACTTCATAATAATAATCAAGAAGTAAACTAGTTTTCAAAGTTAAGATAAAATCAACTCATTAATTTATAAACCCACTTAGAAAAATAATGATTTTCAAATCTCTAAAGAAGGAACCTATTTTCAAAGAAATAAAAAGAATATAAATATGATAAGTTCAAAAAACAATGGATTTTATCAATAACTTAAAAAGATGATTTCTTTTCAAATAAAATTGATAAAGGAAATAAAAGACCAAGTTTTAGAAATAAAATTTATTTTAGGAGTTAATTAACAAAAATATAAGAGGAAAGAAACTCATTTATTAAACCATTCTAAAGGCAAATCTATAAATAGGTTATCAACAATTTAATGAAAATTTTTGAAAACTTTATTTTTATCACTAAAAGCAAAATTGTAAAAGACCAAAGTTAAGAGAGAAATTTATTTGTTTTAGAAAAGAAATGGGAAAAAAATGACAATATACTCATTTATAATTGTAAGCCCTGGAAAATTTCAGTAAATAGTTCTAAAGAGGAACTTTGAAAATAAAACCCTAAAAGTCACTCCGAATTAAAACAGAACTTTGATAAGTCCCAAACTCCAAACGAATCCGGAAATTTCTGAATCGTGAGAAAAATAAGAAATCTCATAAATAAAATAGCAACTCAATATACTTCCATTCTGAAACCTTTATGTACGACAAATTTCCTATTTAACTCTAACTTATAAATTCGGATATAATAGAGCCCTAAAAACAAACTGTTAAGAAGTGAATAGTGATTAACCTTCGGGAATACAACTCAATCTAAAGCAATTCCGAGAACGTTGTGAGATATTAAACACTTATGAAAATCGGCCTTAAATTAAGTCTCACTAACCAGATAAGTCATATAAGTATAAAATATTAGTTTTTATTTTGGCAATGGGGTAAACCGGAAGGTCAACCAGGGAACCTGAGTCCCCAAAACTCCCAAGAAACTCCATACCTAAACCCGGCAATCTCGTATTCCTAAACCCAGGAGTTGGAACAAGAGGAAAAAGTGTAATCGGGTCGTATTAAGTCTAGGATACTCTGGAAAGATGGGATCAAGGAAATTCCGACCTATTCCAATCTGATCAGGTGCCAATTCGAAAAGCGCACTCTGGGATTCGAAATGTTAAGAATATGTTATTCATGCCGTTAGACTCATATTTCTAAAGGATCTCTAAGTTATTAGTTTTACAAATTTTCAAATAGCTAGAATTATCTGATTTTACAAATCTATTCGTTTTTCGTTACTACCGGTAATTAGTGAGTTTTCCAGTACGATTTAATATTATTAGTTACCTAAATTGTTGTTATTATTATTATTATTATTATTATTATATTATTATTATTCTTATAAGATATACCCTAGTTCTCCTAGTGATCGGATAGTAATCGGACGAACTTTGGAAACCGGAGAACGAAACCCTATATCGGTCCGATTCTAGCTTAGTGAGAGGAGCCTAGAAACCCTAGATCCGATTTTCCTTCGATTTCATAATAAAAGAAGTTTTATAAAGTAAATGAACATGAATTATCGTTCTAAAGCATATTTTAAACCTTTGAAAGTTCCAAATTCGGGAATTTTTCAATTCCGAGCCTTCCCGAGCTCAATTACGGAAAAGCGTGCCCCAGACCACGGATTCAGAAAAATGTTCTGAAATATTCATTAGAACCGTAATTTTATAAGGATTCCAAAAATATTAATTTTATAATTTTCCGAGTTATAAAAATTACAGTTATAGCTTTTCCCGTGTTTTCATTACAACCGGTAAAGTAGATGTTTTGTCTACTATTCACAAGTACAACCTACACTACACACTACCCATACCCTATTCTTACATCCTTACAACTACTCATTACAATTTTCTTTTCCAAGAAATTTTGTTTCCTAATTAATTAATACAAATATTACATTCTATTACACAAAATACAAATTTTCAAATTTCAACACACACACACAAACCCCCTCTCTTGATGGGCGGCGCCCCTCCCCTCTTTTCCCCCTCATTTGTGCCTTTTATTTATCTATTTTATTAACTAAAACCCTAATCCACTTAATATATATACTAAATGTTTATTCTCTCTCTTCATTTTCATTCTTCATTTTCCAAAAAGTCACAAAACACTCCCTCTTCTCTCCCCATGTTGCCGTGAGCCCCTCCCCATTCCACACACACACAACAAGCTCTTTCTTCTTTATTTCTTCATCAAAGCCTTCCTTAGGTGATGATTTTTAAGTTTATTACTCCTAAATCTTGTAATGGCAAGACTTTTCTTGTGTGTTTTCCACCTTAAACCCCATGAGCAAGTGCTAGGGATGAGAAAACACTAATACAAGAATCTCAAGCCATCACAAGAAGTGGATCTAAAGTTTAAATGAGTTTTTGTTGAAGATAGTGTTGTGTTCATGCATGTAAAGTAAGGATCATGCATAGATATTCATGTTCATGCCATGAAATCCATGAATTATGCATGATATTTAGTAGATCTAGTGTTTAGACATTCACATCTTCATCTACATTCATGTTCATGTGTTTATTTTGATTTTCATGCATTGATGCTCATGAAAGTGTAGCCTTGCCTATGTATAGATATGTTTAATGATAGATTTACATGTATAGAAGACTAGAAACTTGAAAAAGAAATTGTTTTGTTAGAAAAGCTTAGTTGAAAATTCGGATGACTTTGAAACCCTATTTAAAAGCCACCAAAACCACTTCAAAACTCATATTTTGCACAAGAAATGGAGGGTATATGTAATAGATGCCCTTAAGGAGATCATGAGTTTAGATGAGTATAGGCATAAGAAGAATGTAAAACAAGTAGTGGAGTTAGAATGAAAAATATTGATATTTGGGTTGATAGTTAAATTCGTAATTTAGAGTCATGCTTACATGAACACCTAGTATTTAAGTTTAAATTGGATGTTTTATGAGTTAAATGGAGTCCTTAGATAATAGATATAATGAAGCTTCAATTTTTGAGGCATTAAACAAGTTTTCTCATAAAGAAAATGCAAGAACATGAAATTTACAAAATTCGGATTTTTGTGAGTAGCTTGTTTAAAAACATGTTTACCAAATGAAAAATGGGAATTTTTATGCATGAATGAAGGCCATGATTAATATAGACTTTAGGAACTCATTTTTATTTAGATAACAAGTGAATCCCAAGAATAAAATCATAGAAACCCTAGGAAATGTAAAGTTAGGAAGAGTAGCTTTTTAGATATAACCTTTATGGAACTTTATAATAATTAGGAGTTCATAAGAGTTCATCATCAACAATCATCAAGAGCATGCATATATTGAGCTCATTACATGACGTTCATATTAGGAATTCATTCCTATACCATCTATACATGAATCATCAACTAGGAACATTTTTATCAAAAGCGAAACAATTTTTCGAAATCGGGAAAGTGACAGAACAGATCTGATCCTACTGTTCCATGACCTTAATGTTTTCAAAACTTGAAAATAATACTAGAAATAGATAAATCTTTTGAAGTAGATAGAGATCGATATAAAATTTGCGAAATTCCGAGTTAAAATGACCGAGTTATGGCCGTTTTAAGTTGGAATTTCCGCAAATAGCGAGAATTCCGATTTTGTGTAGTATAGATACATAGTTTGAATTAGTTTAGTGATAAGATTTTTATTAGGCTATTCTTATTTGGTAGGTGAACTCGAACACGACGATACCGTATCACCGACCACCATTGCTAAGAGACCGGCGTACCACGGCCGAGTGAGTTTCTCTTCCGATTTCAATTATTGCTTGTGATTGTAATGATAGCCGCACTAGTTGCTAGGTAAAGATAAAACGAATGATTATGCATGATGGGGTTAGTTGGGTATTATGATTGTCTATTGTTGGTATGCGAAATTGAACTTAAGGAACATCGAACCGGGTGATAAGTTATTGTTTGTGTAGAGATGAGTTAGGATTGATTGTCTGCGAGCATTGCTTGGCCACCTAAAAGAATCAAATTAATCTATTATTGGACCTCAAGTATAATTGAATTCATTCATATCACGATGGGAATGGAGCATTAGCATATGGTGGTTTTTTCGTGATCCATAAAACGAATATATGTTGGTTCATCGTGATCCATAAAACGAATATATGGTGGTTGTTCGTGATCCATAAAACGAATTATTGTTCAGTTGACCGTGAGCTTAAACGGCGTCGCACCACAGGATTCGTTAATCTGCTAACCAGGGATGGAGGGCGCAAGTCTATCCACATATGATTTCGGCTGGTCGTATGTTTGTTGAACTCATTATTTTGTTGCATTCCACTTGGTTGATTAATTACTTGCTTGAATGTTTTGTATTAATTGTGATTTGGAAGTTTTCACTCACTAAGCTAGTGTAGCTTATACCCTAATAGTTTCTTGTTGTAGTATGAATACCTTTGGCTTTCTCCGAGGACCCGTGGACACCAGGTATAGCTCTTTAAGAGCTTTTGTTGAGGCCGGGGCCTAAAGATTAGAAATGGACTCTAATCCTGTTTCCCGAACCGGTACTTAAAGGTTAATGCAAGGAAATTTGTGGGCTTGAGAATTGGTAGCTGATGTTATCGGGGGTATGCCCCCTAGATCATGTAATAGAATAATCCTCTGTAAGACGGTTATGATTTACATTCTTGCTGCTGTGTATATCTCTTTAAGCTACTACGAAGCAAAGTATGGTCTATAAATGTTGAGAGCGAGCCTTACACCCGATGTTTAAACTCATGGGAAGACTAAGGTTGTCTTACTTGAGATTAAATGTTGAGTGTAGCGGACTGTCACGTGTAGGGCACACTTTGGGGCGTGACAATAATAACCTAAGAAATTATAAAGTTTCTCCAAAACACTTAGAAAAGAATTTGTTAAGTTTTAGTTTCAACACCTTAAGATGCATTGTTTTACGAAAGATAATCGTTAAGACAACACCATTAGAATTTTTGCATATAATATGAGTCTATATATATATATATATATATATATATATATACTCAAAAGGATTTTTCAATCATATACATATCTATATTTTTTCTATATGATTTTTGAATAAAGTTAAGTTTGGAAATTGTTTTGCAAAAACTAGGATTTTTCGTTTTGAATCTATACATGACTTTTAGGAAGCCAAATGACCTTATATGTAGGAAATAACCTTAGAAATCGATAGATCTTTTCTAATAGGTAGAAATCGATATATAATATGCGAAATTCTAAGTTAAAATGAGTAAGCTATGACCATTTTAAGTTAAAATTTCACTCTATACAAATTTTGATGAACTTAGTAGAATAGAGTTGCAAGTTTAAGTAAAACTTCCAAGAAATACTCATTTCGGGTATTTTTTTTGTATAAGTGACTTGGAGTCTGAGCTAACATACTCGGAAGCCTATTTCGACTAAGGAGCTTCTGTTGATATGGATAAGTGAGTTTAAATTCTCGCAATTGTACTTATGTATTTACTTGTAGTTTAGTGGCACTAGACTTTAGAAAAAGATAAAACGTGATAGCATGTGTTTTATTTATATGGTTGAAATTGTGATAAGTATATCGATGTGGGAATTTTTAACTAATTATTGTATGAAATTAGTATAGGATTGATTGTCTATAAATTCTATGATCGCTTATAAAATGATTAATATTATGCCATGATTACGTAAACAAAATAATTTATGCATGCCACGTAGTGAGTCATATTGCATTCATTACTATACCCTTAGTGGGACAAGGCATAGTAATGAGGTCGATGACCCGAAATTATAATCTATGGCTTTGATTGCCTATAATTAAATGGTGAGTGGGCACCTGAATCAACTACATTTTAGTGATTAATAGGAATCTGTACAAAACTACAAAAATATCATTTGTGAACTATGGCTTCATTGCTTGGAACACCTAACCACCGAATGGAGGGGTAAATCCATTCAAACATATGATTCTCGGAAAATCGTATGCATTGTTTGCTCACGTGATTGATTGTATCTCATATGTTTGATTAAATAACTTGATTGATTATTGATTGTTGAGTACTTTACTTGTGGATTTAATTCTCACTAAGCAAGAAGCTTACCCTCTTATAGATACCTTTTGCAGTTTCCCCATTTATGGTAGAAGTCCCGGGGCTATTTCTCACAAGTATTACCTTTAGCCTAAAGAGTTTTTGGAAGAAGTCAAATACTATATGTAAACTTAGATTTCTAAGTAAATCTCCATGTAATTATTTTGATTAGGCTTCGCTAGACGTTGATGAACTATATCTTTTTATGGGAGAATGCCCCTTTCATGAATTATAATACCTTTATATATTTCCCTATTTTAGTTATTATGTTATGATTTCCATTTTTATACTGCTATGTGAATGTCTTCTTAAACAACTTGTTTCAAAGTTGGTCCTCTATGATTGTGAACGTACGCCTTATATGCGGTATCGAAGCTTATGGGATGCTTGAGGTCATCATACTTAAGTTTTAATATTGAGTGTGGTGGACTATTACATTTAGGGTACCCTTTGGGGCATAATATCTGCCCTTTGTTTGCACAGCCTATGCATAAGCAAAGGCAGAAACTAGAAGACATAAAAAAATTGCCTTGCCTCCTGCATGACCATGCTCAGGCAGGGTAGAAATCAAATTTCTCCATTTATGCTTCAATTGAGTTCAAGTTGCTAGGGTGCACTTCATTAAGCATGGCCATGCTTGAGGCAATGTTGGAAACTGTAAGCCCTTTAGATTTTATGCTACGTTCTAAGCTCAAACCTTAAACTAGAGGTCAACCAGAACCCTAAAGTCAATAAATTTATAACAAATGTCACGCCTTAGGGGTACCCTAAATGTGATAGTCCGCCATACACAATACTAAAGCCTAGGAATGACTACCTCAGTCACACGAAGGCTTCATATCATGTACAAGGCATACATCACAACTGAGGGAATGCATCGAAGTAGCGCAATTTACATTAACAATAATTAAGTAACAAGACAAGGAGAATACTTAACATAAAACAAAACATGATAAATTACAATTCTTAGGGGTATATCCCTCTATTGTCTTCAAATCAAAATAAATGCACTTCTTAGAATTTCCAAAACACTAACATAGCATACATTACATATAAGGAACCTTATAAAATAACTTCATCTTATGTTCCCATTGCCTTCATAAAAGTTTAACATCCTTCCATGACTTTTCTTAATGTCATGATCTTCGATTTAAGCCACAGGTATACTTGTTTCAAAAAATCTATGGAGGTATAAGTTTACAACTAGCTTAGTGAGGTATTCCTTTTCATTCGCACCATGGTTTCAAACAAGTTCATTTAAATTTTCACACATATGCTATGCATACAATGCAACAATCACGTGATTACACAAATATATATATAGTTATCCGAAATCATATATAGAACGGATTTACCCCTCCGTATCAAAGGTTAGGGAATTGTTGATGAAGATCCTCAACCTTCTATTGCTAGTCCCCAGGTCCCCACCCAAAGCATTAGGTTGGCTTGGCTCCGAATCTAGTGTCACATTCCCCGAGCGATTTGGATTCTCTAGGAAGGAACATGGCCTGTGACCCATCACGATAACAACCAATCTAACTCTACGCATAGAAGCAGAAGCCTTCCGAAAGAGATGTGACCCGATAGATGCTATGCGTGAGCATTTTATTTTTCTTAAGCCAAACCTTATTAAGGTTTATTAGGGGGCAATCAATCAATTTGGCAGGCAATAAGCAATCATATAAGTAAATAGACAAAACACTTAAACAGACAATTCGAAGTTGTGATATACTTAATTCTCATTTCACACATAAGCACAGAATCACATATATACATATCCAAATTCCCCATACATATCCATTTTTATCTTTTCTTAGCATGCTAATGCGACTACTTTACAAGCACAAGCAAGTTAACGAAATTAAGAGGAATAACTCACTCTTCTATTTTGCAATCTTCTTAGTCGTAGCAATCCTCAGGAAAGGTAACCTCTATCCTTCGTTACTAGACAAAAGAAATACCAGGATGAGTATTTCGTAAAATTCCACTTAAACTTTCTAATTCTATTTCACTATGTTCGTCAAAATCATAAAATGAAATTCTAATTTAAAATAACCATAACTTGCTCGTTTTCTACCTATTCGAAAAGATATATCCATTTCTAAGGTTAATTTTGTCATATAAGGTTCGTTTGGGTTCTGAAACCATAGGGTACATATTCAAAATGAATATTTCTAGGTTTTGCGAAACAATCTTCCAACTCAACTTCATTCAAAATTTCTTTAGTAATATATATATATATATATATATATGATTGATAAACCCCTTAAGTATATAGATAATCTCACTTTATATGCTAAAATTCTAATTGTAGTGTCTCAACAATTTATTTCATAAAACAATTCATTTTGAAGTGTTAAAACTTAACTTTAACAAATTTCTTTTCAATTATTTTGAAGAAACTTTGTATTTTCCTAGGTTACTATAAATGAGTATATTCCTATTTTATTTTCCTAATTCCTTTTTCCAAAATAAGTAAATTTTCCTTTAACTTTAGTCCTCTATAATTTTTTTACTTCTAGTGATAAAAGATCAAAGTTATCAAAAGTTTATTAAGTTGTTGATGACCTATTTATAAATTTGTATTCAGAATGGTTTAGAAAATGAGTATTTTCCTTTTGATATTTCTTGCTCAAAATATAAGTTTTTGTTTTCTAAAACTTGGTCTTTTATTTCCTTATAAATTTTATTTGAAAAGTGTTGATTCTCTATATATCTAAAGTTTTGATGATAACAAAATACACAATGAACTAACTACTTATTAGTGTGCAGAATTATATTAAGTCTGAATGATATTAAGTCTTGGATATGAACAAGTTTTTAGATAAGTTAAACAAGAATTATTATACGAGATATGAAGATTTCAGATGATGTTTAGAAAAGAAAAAGGTACACAGAATGTTTTTCAGAAGGATATTTAAAGTATAAAAAAAATCCCAGAAACACATAACCTTTCACAGAACCTTTGGAAAAACTCAAAGCAACCATTCTGAATTGAAGTTAGTTTCCAGAAATACAGAAGTTTTTAAGAACCTTTTCATGAAACTTCAGTAGTAATTCTGAGTTAAAGATGGTTACTGTTCATCTTCTCAAACAAGTCTAAACTTTTTTATGAAAAAGCTCAATAATATTGAAGACCTAGCTCCGAGATAATAAGTATATTCGGATAGTATACTTATTAGTTCCACTAAAATTGGAATATCCTAGGGGATCAAAGAAATTGTCGGATAAATTTCTTTCATCAAAGAAGTTTTTCTAGAGAATAAAAACAGAAACAGTTGATCAACGATAGTCTAATATCAAGACAGAACAGTTTTGTCTTTTGATTTTTTTTTTTTAGGATATAAACAAATTCGAATTAGATATAGTTAAGAAATTCAAAATAAGGACAATGCTATCTCTAAAATGATGACACACGAAGATCACGTTGAAGACCGTGATATCAGCAATAGCTCTCCAGATTTATCTTCAAGATCAACATAATCAGAAGTTTTCAAACAGAAAACAAGTGAATCATCTCAGATCACGAAATTCAAGCAGATCTTAGTTTTCAAATAGAAAACAAGTGGATCATCTCATATCACGAAATTCAAGCAGATCTTATCTATTTTGTGTATCAAGAATTCAAATTCAAATCTGGAACCAAAGAAAACAAGAAGAATTCTTTTGAAGAATATCAGCAGCGGTTGATAAATCAAATAAAGGATAAGAAGGAATAGATTTTATCCGAGATTTGTGGGATATTTATCTTATCTTGAGCGCAACAATTTTTGATCGTTAGAAGGATATGAGATGCGAGCAGAGATAAAAGAAGAAGGATACGCAGAACTTGAGACGGTTCAAGAAAAACAAAAAACTAAGAGTTGTTGGACTTTGACCGAGAAATATTAAGAGTTGAAAAAGCACACTTTCTTTACTATTTTACGCAGAATTGTAGCAATGTTATTGCAATCTTTACATTTGTCTTTTAGATAATTGAAGCAATTTGTTATTATCTTCAAGTGAGTTAGTTCAATTTCTAGTTTAGACTCTGTAGATCGATTGAAGCTAGAAGATAGCTGTGAGAATCGAGCAGAGAGAATTATACAAGCTAATAATTGTTTTTATTGGATATAGTGGAACAAACCCGAAGGATATCGGGGTTCCCGGCTCGAAGCTAGAAGAGTGGACTGACGCACAAGGTGGAACCACTATAAATATCTGCCTGATCTTCTTATCCCTTCTCTATTTATATTTCAGCAATTTATTTTATAGCAGTTTAGTTGTTCATATTGTTCTCTTAACTTAAAATCAAAGGGGATTGTTTTTAAAAGGCAAAAATTTTAATTTTCTGAAATAATCAATTCGACCCCCCTTCTTGATTATTTTCGGGACCAACAAAAAGAATCCTCTTTATTGATAAAATCTTTTTTTTTTTTTGCTATTATCATATTTACATTCTTTGAAAATAAGTTCCTTCTTTAGAAACTTGAAATTCATTATTTTCCTAAGTGGGTTTATAATTTTATGGGTTGATTTTATCTTAACTTTGAAAACTAGTTTACTTCTTAGTTTTGTTATGGAGTTAAAAAGAGTTCAATCTTAAGCTTTTTGTGAAAACTTTAACAAATTATTTTACTAAACTTAGGTTGCCATATAATAAAAAGAAAGTGTTTATTTCGTATATTTCTTGGTAAAGCTATCTTTGTTATTTAAGAAAACTTTGAGAAAACTTGTATTATTTGATAAGTGTTAAAAGACCCATATTTTCTATACTCAATTGATATAATTTTGCATTAATTTTATGTGAAATACTTAAGAGAAAGATACTTAAGTGTTGAATATTTTTTTTCAGGGTTCAAATACTCATTTGGAAGATTTATGGATGATTTGAGCAAAAACAAGGAAAGATTTAACAAAGGCTACAAAGTGATGATTTTCAAGTGTGCACAATGTTCATGCATGGCCATTCAGATGCTTGTGTAGAAGGAAAAAAGGTGACCAGCAAGTATTTAATTCATGCCCTAGCAGCTGCACAAGGTAGTGCAAAAGCAAATAACTCGATCCAAGGAGAAAAAGAAGATTTGGAGTTCTGCACAACCCCAGTGCACGGCCGTGCACAAGGCTATGTAGAGCTTAAAGATGTCAAAAATCCAATTTTTCTCATTATGCATGGCCCCAAGCACGGCCGTGTAGACCCCCAATGCACACATGACTTTTCCTTATACTATAAATAGCCGCCTTGTTGATTTATTTGGGATCTTGGACCGTACATTTGGAACCCTAGGAGAGAAAAGACGCACTTGGAGGAGAAAGATTGTTTGGACATCATAAATTATCACAAGATCATTCAAGGGTTGTATTTCTATATCATGTTTCTATTCTACTTCTCTAGATATTGTGTTTTTCTTGTAAACTCCATGGAGGAATAGATTCCTAACCTAAATCTTGTGAAACCCTAAACCCAATATGAATTGAATTGCCTTGATTAATGAGAAGTTTATACTTTTGCATCTATTCAGGTATTATAATTGTTTTGTGATTGATTTATGCGCAAAGTTAATTACATGCATGATTCTTATTAGATGGAAGAGGTTTTATCTAGTAAGTTAGATCTTCATGAATAGGAAAGTCACATGTTTCATCTAGAGATAAAGAAACTTTGATTTGCTGCAATAAAGACTTGATCTTTGTTATGAACGATGATCTCTAATGCAATCTTGTATTGATATTAGTTAGGAAGAGGTTTCTACTAATTCATGCAAGACTAGAAATTGATTAGCTCGATGGAGTAATTAGTTTAATAGAAAGTTCATGCAGTGCAAGGTGTGAATAAGTCATTAATCAATATATCTTTATATGAAAAGTTTAGATTTAGGGTGGAACAAGATGAGGGGTATGTTGCATATCTTGTAATTGATTATAATTCTTAAGAGCTTTCATAACGATCTTAAGGTTAATTAAATTAGTTAATTAGTAGTTGATGATAATACATATTAATTTAAGAACTAGACTAAATAATGGAGAAAGTGTAACACTAGTAATTGTTTCTTAGATTCTCAAGGACGATACCTGATTTAATCATATACTATTTCGAATAGGTATACTTGCCTTTGCTCGATCGTAGGATTAATTCTAGGTTTATAAATTTTAAAGTTTTGTACGATTGGTTTTGAGCGCATCAAGGATGTCAATTTTATGAATAAGTTTGATAGAACTTTAGGGAATTATAATCCCTATAGTAATAACTATAACCCTAGCTGGAGGAATCACCCTAATTTTTCATGGAGCAACCAAAATTGCTCAAAGACCAAACAATCCACCAGGATTTCAGAGGCAACAATCGCAACAATTACTAGCACCTCAATAACCTCTTGCTTTACCACCACCGAGAAAAAGCCAAATGTTGAAGATGTGCTAGCACAGTTTATTCATAATTCTGATGCTTGTCACAGAAATTAAGAGGCTTCCATTCATAACCTTCATAAGCAAATTAGCCAATTGGCTAAGTTGATGTCTGAGAGACCTCAAGGTTTACTCCCTAGCAATACTCAACCAAATCCTAGGGAGCATGTGAAGGCTATTAATTTGATAAGCAGGAAGGAGTTACATCCCGACTTACCAAAGGAGCAGATGGAGAAGAGAGTCAAAATCCAATTAGAGAAGAAGTAGAGCCCAAGAGATCAAAGAAGGAACAAAAATCACCACCACCAGCTGTGAAAGAGTACAAGCCACGGATTCTATATCTAGCTCGCCTCAATCAGACAAAGGACAAGGAACAATTTGGTAAATTCTTGGACTTATTTAAGTAGTTACACATTAACATCCCTTTTGTTGAGGTGCTTTCATAGATGATGAAGTATGCAAAGTTCTTAAAAGAACTTTTATCTAACAAGTGAAAATTGGAAGATGTTTCTACAGTGGAAGTGGGGGCCAATTGCTCATCTATCATTCAAAATAGGCTTCTTCCAAAGCTGAAAAACCTTGGTAGTTTTACAATCCATTGTGTAGTTGGCGATATTAATGTTGAAAAAGCTTTAGCAGATCTAGGAGCAAATATTAACTTGATGCCCTACTCATTCGTTAAGAAGCTAGGACTTGCTGAACCTAAATCCACCAGGATGAGCTTACAGCTTACCGATCGGTCTGTCAAATTCCCTCAAGGGATAATTAAAGATGTTTTAGTGAAAGTGGGAAAGTTCATCTATCCAGTCGATTTTTTGGTTCTTGACATAGATCAGACGGAGATGTACCTCTCATTTTGGGAAGACCCTTCCTTGCTACCACCAGAGCATTGATTGATGTAGAGGGAGGTAAACTCACATTAAGGGTAGGTGATGAAGAGCTGGTGGTTACAATTGCTTCGGCCTTGAAGTATCCGATGAGTACAGATGATTCATGCTATTCGGTCGATATTAATGATTCCTCCATCAATGAACACTATGCAAAATTATTATGCAAAGATGAATTAGAGTTGAGCTTGACAAGAGGAAAGGAGGAAAGTGTGAGTAAACTAGAAGTAGAAGCTTGCGAAGAACAACTTGATGCTACAGAAGAGATTACACCTTTTGGTGGGTTTGAAAACTTAAAAGCGGGCAATGAAATAAGGCTTAGGAGCTCTATTAAAAACCGCCTATTTTGGAATTAAAGCAGTTACCAGACTACCTGGAGTATGGCTTCCTTACAGCAGATTCCAAGCTTCTAGTTATCATTGCTTTACATTTATCACAAGAACAAAAAGATCGATTACTCACAGTTTTGAGAGCTCACAAGCAAGCAATCACATGGCAAATTTCAGACATAAAAGGTATCAACCCCTCTTTTTGTACTCACAAAATTCTTTTAGAAGAAGGATTGAAGCCGGTAATGCAGCCACAAGAAGGCTAAACCCCAATGTGAAAGAGGTGGTTAAAAAGGAAGTCATTAAGCTTCTGGATGCTGGACATATATACCTATTTTTTATAGCAAGTGGGTTTGTCCGACACATGTTGTACCAAAGAAGGGAGGGATGACTGTGGTCCCCAATGATGAACTTATTCCAATGGGCATTGTAACAAGATGGCGAGTTTGCATAGATTATTGGAGACTGAATGATAAAACTCGAAAGGACCATTTCCCTCTTCCCTTTGTAGATCGGATGTTGGAGAGATTAGCTAGACATATGTACTATTGCTACCTAGATGGGATGTCCGAGTACTTCCAATACCGATTGCTTTAGAGGACCAGGAGAAGACTACCTCCACTTACCCTTATGGCATATATGCTTATAGACGAAATGCCATTCAGGTTATGCAATGCACCGGCTACGTTTCAGCGGTGTATGTTAGCTATTTTTGACGACTTGGTAGAAAAAAATCATGGAGGTCTTCATGGATGACTTCTCAATTTTTGGAGACTCATTCTCGATTGTTTAGAGAACTTGGAAAAGGTGCTAATTCATTGTGAGGAGACAAATCTATTATTAAAATGGGAAAAATGACACTTTATGTGTAAGGAGTGCATTGTGCTTGGCCATAAAGTTTCCCACAAAGGCATTGAAGTTGATCAAGCGAAAGTGGAGGTAATTTCTAAACTTCCTCCCCTAAATTCAGTTAAGGCCATCAGAAGCTTTCTAGGCCATGCTGGCTTCTATAGATGCTTCATTCATGACTTCTCCAAATTAGCCCGTCCTCTAACTAATCTATTGGAGAAAGATGTGCCTTTTCACTTTACATCTGAATGCCACCATGCCTTTGCTGTCCTCAAGGAGAAGTTGACAAATGCACCCATCATGATAGCTCCGGATTGGAGTTTACCTTTCAAGCTCATGTGCGATGCCAGTGATTATGCCATTGGAGTGTTCCTGGTCAGAGGCGTGATAAGCATTTTCAGCCTATATACTATGCTAGCAAGATTCTCACAAGTGCTCAAGCTAATTATACCACCATTGAGAAAGAGATGCTGGCTGTGGCGTTCGCATTTGATAAATTTAGGCCGTATCTCATTCTTTCCAAGGTGATCGTATATATGGATCACTCGGCCGTGCGATTTCTGCTAACTAAAATAGATGCGAAGCCTAGACTAATCCATTGGATACTACTCCTACAAGAATTCGATGTGGAAATTCGTGATAAGAAAGAGGCAGAAAATCTAGCTGCTGATCACCTCTCAAGACTTGAGAATCCCTATTTAGAGGAGCTCAAGGAGGAAGATATCAATGACTCTTTTCCGAAAGAGAATTTGTATGCCATATATCAGCTCATGAATGTGGAAATACCTTGGTTTGCAGATTTTGCAAATTATTTGGTGGGTAGAGTTTCTTCCCGATGGCCTTAATTCTCATGCAAAAAGGAAGTTCTTTTCAGAACTTAAATACTACTATTAGGAGGATCCTTTCCTATTCCAGGTTTGTGGTGATCAAATGGTTAGGAGGTGTGTCTCCCACGAAGAGGGCTGGAAGATTTTGAATGAGTATCACTCCGGACCTACTGGAGTCACTATTTACTAACCGAACTGCACATAAGGTCATAGAGGCCATTTCTATTGGCCTACAATATTTAAGGATGCCCAACGTCTTTGTGCCATATGTGATAGCTACCAACGTGTTGGGAATATCTCGAGAAGAAACGAGATACCTCAAAATTTTGTTCTTGAATGTGAAGTTTTTGACTTATGGGGCATCGACTTTGTGGGACCATTCCCCACTTCTTACAGGAATAAATATATTTTAGTAGCAATGGACTATGTGTCCAAGTGGGTTGAAGCCTAAGCACTGTCTACAAACAATGCACGAGTTGTTGTAAAATTCCTTAAGAAGCTATTTTCACAGTTTGGAGCCCCTAGAGCTATCATAAACGATAGTGGAACACATTTCTGCAATGTCCAATTGGATAAGGTGTTGAGAAGATATGGAGTCACACATCAAATTGCTACACCTTACCACCCCAGACAAGTGGTCAAGTGGAAGTCTCCAATCGTGAGTTAAAGAGAATTATCGAGAAGATGGTGCAGCATAATAGAAAAGATTAGTCTGAGAAGCTTGACGATGCTTTATGGGCATATAGAACAGCCTACAAAACACCTCTGGGGACTACTCCCTATAGGCTGGTTTATGGGAAATCATGCCACCTTCCAGTGGAGATTGAACACAAAGCACATTGGGCAATCAAATTGGTTAACTTTGATTTAGGAGACGCTAGAGTAAAAAGAAAGCTGCAATTGAATGAACTTGATGAGTAGAGAAGGCAAGCTTATGAAACTATGAGGATTTACAAAGAGAAAGTAAAGAAATATCATGATTCACACATCTACCAGTCAAGGAAGGGGACCAAGTTCTGCTGTTTAATTCCTAGTTAAAACTTTTTCAGGGAAAATTGAGGTCAAGATGGTCCGGTCCTTTTGTGGTTAAGAAGGTATTCCCACATGGCGCGGTAGAGCTTGAACACGTAGACCATGACAATTTCAAAGTCAATGCCCATCGCTTGAAACTCTATTTGAGTGATGGAACAGAACGTGAGAATCGAGAGTACTTTCGACTCAAATCACTAGACAATTAGTTGACGAAAGTGAAGGACATCGAGCCAACGACGTTAAACAAGTGCGCTTCTTAGGAGGCAACTCATGTCTAACTTTGGTTTAGTTTCTAATTTTTCTTTCTTTTCACTATCCTAATTTGTTCTATTGCTGTCAAAATTGCAGATTTTGGAAGGTTCCTCAACTTAATTGAAAGGAGTAAGAATTGATTTTTTAGTGTGGGGCACAAAACTTCAAGTAAGAATTCTCCAATTTTAATCTCAAGCGTATCTAGTAAGTTCTTCTTAGCCCTACTCACTCATAATGAGGTGCACATAACTCGTAGGACTTGTAAATACCTGCACAAAGTTAACCCCAAGCAATACTTGAGACAGGGCACAACTTAAGAGAGCTACTGGACACTTTTTCCACCCTTGCACGGCCCCAAACATGGCCATGCAAAAGCTAGGCAAAACTTGACATCACGAAAACAAACTCTCGGGTCATGATTTTCACCCCTATATGGCCCCTAACACAGCCGTGCAGATGCCCTTGCACACTCTAAGTCCCACCAAGGAAAGTCTTGGTATACTTTTTCACACCCTGCACCCTGAGTACGGTCGTGCAAGCCCCCTTGCATATGTACCTGCCAGCCTCCAATTGCTCTCGAGTCACATTTTTACACCCTGCACGACCCCAAGCACGGCCATACAGGAGCCCGGGCATGCCCTAAATTTTTTTCCTTGTATATAAACATGTTCCCGCTCTCCTCTCTTCTTTCTTTAAATGCCGTTACTTTTGTCAAAACAAACCCCCTCTTCTCTCTACGATACAGAACCACCACACCACCACTCTCACAATCAAGATCATTAATTCTTGTATCGTTTCACTTGTGCTTCCACATTCAAGTAAGTATCTTCCCTTCCCTCACTTTCTTTTGCGCACAATCAATTTAGAGCTCGAATTTTTTCTGTCATGGTGAGCGGGTTTAAGTGAGCTGTGGTTGCATGTGTTTGGTTTTGAGAATGTTGTTGGATTCATGAGTTGTAGCGACTGTGGATGAATTCTTTGCTATGGTTGTCATAGTTTCTATGATTATTTGCACGAAGCAATCTTTATTATGCCGATTGGTCTTGAATGTTAAGGTTCATGAGATTTGTGGATGCTAAGAAGTTTTTAGGGCTTTTGCTTTTTCCTTGCAATTAAGCCGTCTTAGTATCATTGTTTGCAATTAGTTTCCACCATTCATGCTTATATTGCTCAATTCGAAATTCTAGGATCTTATGTATAAGATATTGGGGTTTTCACAAACCTAAGATTAAATTGGTATATTCTTGATAATTTCATGATAAATGTGGTTCCCCTAATATGTTTGTCGCTATGGCTATAGTCTGCACTACTCTCTGCACGCCTTTGCAAGTGTCGACACCCCATTTTTGCCCCCTTTTAAAAAATAAAAATACAAAAAAATGAAAAAATTCAAATAATCATAAAAGTCATAAAAAAGGATAGAAAATACAATAAAAATTGAAAATATCAAAAAATACAAAAAGATTAGCTAAATTAAAAATCAACAAAAAAATTACCAAATTAAAAAATACTATAAAAATTAATAAAAAAAAGAGAAAAGAAACTTAAAAAAACCCCATCTTTTAGTAAATAAGCCCTTTAGAATTAAAATAAAAAAATTAAAAATGAAAAAAATATAAAAAATATTTCATATTGTGCACTGAGCTATTTTGAAAATTAATTTGGATCTTGGACCTGTATCAAATTTGGCCTATTTTTATTGAAAATGCGTTTAGCCTGGTTTAAATGATTTAAATGAATTTTAGGTGAGAAAATGAATAAAAAGCCAAGCATAGCTTAGTTGGTTAAGGCTGAGAGTGCAAGGGAGGGGATCGAGTTTGATCCATGCAAGCAATACAATGGAATTTTTTTTTTGGAGCGTGCATTACCACTCATGCGTACCCTTTCAATTTCCATCCGTTATGTCATTAAAAGTGTGAATTATTCCAAATTTAAATCGTTTAAATATGTGTGAAGATCAATAATGAAAGGATTCGTAACTCCCCCAACCCTCCAAGTTCCGTAACCTCCGATCTTTTCACTTGCTTGTAACGGCCATTAATGGCCGTGCACCCTCCATCTTCCTCCATGCTCCTATAAAATGACAACCAACTTCCTCTTCAACACAGAGAGATCGAAACATAGAAAGTAGATTAAAAAAAAAAAAAAGATCTCTCGCAACTCTCTTTCTCTAATCTCTCTTGTTCTCTCTCTCTCTCAACGCCTCTATCTCCATCATACACCAAACCAGATCGTGACCAGCCGCTTCAACCACCACCACCATTGCACGTCTCAGCCTCCAACGAAGCCGAACCAGATCATTTGACAAGGTTCCAAATTTTTTTTTTTGTTATTATTATTATCATCATTATGTCGTCGTCGTCGTCGTCGTCATCGTTTGTTATTGTTGTTGTCGTCATCTTCGTCGTCGTTGTCACCATCGTCGTTGTTGTTGCTATTGTCGCTGATGTCGTGTTATTGTTTTTCTATAAGATATATTAATGTAATGCATAAAAAACTAGAAAATAATAAGAAATAAAAAAGAAAAACGAACAAAAAAAAGAAAAAATAATAAAAAATATGTATGTATGTACAGATAGTTGAGATGCATGCTCCAATTTTATTAGTATTAATATGTAATATCATATTTAGGTAAAAAAAAAGTTTTAATATAATAAATTAGATTTAAAGACCAAAAAATATGTGTGTGTGTGAGTATGATTATATCTGTGTGACATATTCCTAATGATGATGTAAATAAATAAAATTTTAGAGTATAATTTTCAATAAAAAAAATTATAAAAAAATAGGTTTTAGTTATTTTATTATTATAATATCATTATTATCATTTGTTATTAGTATTGTTATTGTCATATCATGTATTATAATTAAAATCGCGATTGTTTAGTTGAAGGATTAGTTGTTAGAATTCGCGAAATGTTTGGTGTATATCTTGAGCATGTTTTAGTTACCCTATAATTTTTTTATTTATATAAAAACAAAAAATGAGAAAAATTCACAAAACAAATTTATTATATATATATATTTAGCATAATATATAAGAAAGAAAAAAATGTTTTCCTAGCCTTTATATAATTATATCATCTAGTTATTTTCTAAATTAACAAAAACAATAAAGGTTTTTTCCAAAATTAGTATCTTTTAGGAATTTTCAAAAAAAAAAACAAAAATTAGATCTCTTTAGGAATTTCAAAATAAAAATTGATTAAATACTTAAACTTGGTTTTCAAAATTAAAAAATACAAACAAATTAAAAATTTTATAAAAACGAACTACGGGACCTGATTCCGCTAGCGGATACGTAGGCACCTGCGGGCGGTCACAAAAATAAAAAACTTTTAGGATCTTTTTAAAACAAAAAAAATGTATATATTTTTGTAAACATGTAGATTCCTTTTTATAAACAAACAAAAAAAATTGGAAAATTAAAAAATCCAAAATTACCTCTTTGGCCCATATAATTCAAGATTTCTAAAGCCCATCCAAGCCTAGATAACCGTTTAGGTTTTAAAGTAGCAGCCCCCGACTCATCAATTTCTGGTTTTCCCACAGACCAGTAGCCGAACTAGAAACCAAACCACCCATTTGGTTTTTGGTTCACCTTTTTCCGGCTTTAGCCGGTGGCGACTCCAATCAAAATATTTTTTCGAAAACCGGGCTTTTTTATGAAAACCCTACTGGTTCCTTGTCTGGTCTGTATCAAATGGGTCGGGTTTGATATGGATCGGGACCTTTAGGAGAAAAGTAGCAAAATTCGAGCTCGACAGCTTGGCGACTCCACTGGGGACATCAAATCTCATCTAGGCTTAATGGGCTTAAGAAATTTTGAAATTTTGGAAGCATGGGCCTTTGTACATATCATTGTAAATATTTGCCTTCAAGTCTTTTGTTTTGCAGGAGTCAATATATAAAATAGCTAATGGATCTTGAGGTATGTTTTTTTTATAAAATATTTTGCAATATATGTGTGTTGTGTATATATTTTGTGGTGTATATATTGTGATTTTTTTTTTAATTTATATGTATTTAGAACGGGCCGGACCTGGGCCCATTAGAAACTAAGTCGGAGGGCCATTGTGTAGCCTATGGGTTAATGTGATTTTATCACTGCCCGATGGTGATTAGGCTCCTCCAGCCCCGTTTTGACATAATTAATGACCTGTTCCTACTAGGGGCAGTGAGATTATAGAACGGGGTGCCCCTAGAACCTACCATAATTTCTGATTGTTGTAAATATTTTTGTATGCTTGTGTGTGCTTGTTGTTTTCATAATATCCTTCACAAAAAAATAATAAAAATTAAAATCAATTCTTTTTAAACTAATGAATAAATTGTAATTTTTAAATAGTTTTAAATTTGTTGAATTTAGAAAATAATAAAAAAAGGATAAAACAATAAAACTATGTTTGCCTATACTTTTTTTTTGTAAATATTTCTCAATAAAACTTGCAAATAAATCTCTTAAGATAAAATTTTATGTAAAAATAAACAAATATTTATATTTTATAAATAATAGAAAACATGACAAATAAAATAAAAAAAGCATAAAAAAGGATGAAAAGTCAGAACTTATCCATGGGGCATTTTTGTAAATATTTTTCCATTAAGTATGTGAATAAACCCCTTAAAATAAATCATGTGGTTAAAAAAAAAAAACTTGCTTATGTTTCTTACAAAAAAAATAAAAAAATAATAAATACCAAAAAAAGTCTTAAGCCTACAACTTATGTTAAATAGAATTCAATACCTTTTTAAGACCACCTTGTAAATATCCACCTATTTAGTTTTTATGCCAAATAAGCTAACCAGTCCATATTTACATACTTATCATTCATAAAACAATAAACTTCACAAAAAAAAAGAAAAAAAGAAAAAGAGGCTCATGTCTAAAGTTTTTTAAATAGAATTCAGTACCCCTTTTTAGGACTAATACCCTTGTAAATACATACATGTATAGAATTTTGGTAGAAATCATGACCTTTGTAGATAAAACTTGTTTAGACAATCTAGTTAAAATCCACTATTTTGTATATAAAGTTTATCACACCTTTGTAGTTACTCTTAAAAAAAAAAAAAAAAACCCACATATGCTACTCATTTGAAAAAAAAAAAAAATCCCTTGTTAAGTAGAACTTGTCATAGTTATAGAAAGTATGCCCTTTGTTAATAAAAGTCAATAGAGTTTATTTGTACATCAAATAGGAAACACTGAAAAATAGCAAATTCCAATCAATATCAGTGGTTATATAGAGTCCAGTCTGCCCTTGTAAATAGGATTTACCCACCTCTTGTCAGTAGAAGTCTAACTTTAGGCGCTCACATTAATCATATCACCTTTTGAAAGTTTTCTTAGAAAAAAAAAAAAAAAAGTTTTTCTGGAGCAATTCTCTAAAACCCCATCCTTTTGTAAATAATTTCTTTAAAAAAAATGATGAAATTTTTATCTTTTTAATTTTTGGGGCAATTTCCAATTCTTTCCTCCTTTTTAAACAAGATTTCCAAAGAAAAAGAGTCTTCCACCAAAAAAAAAAAAAAAAAATTTTTTAATAAAGATTGCTAATAAGTGGGAATATTTCCAGACCCTAAAATTACTTTAGATGGACGGATTTAATCCAATGGTCGATAGTCATTCACTTGAGCCAAGAAGCTAATCCAAACACCTCATCCACTAAAAGAAGTCCAAAAGCCCACATCTCTACTCATTTAAAATGTGCTCCCGGCCCACTCCTCCCACATGTAAAAAATGCTCAAAGGAAATGAGGGTCCAACCAAGATCAGATCATACTGGTACCTAATTCATCCTGAAGGGATTTGTTGTTTACAAGTTAGCCATGGCTGGGGCAATTAAAGAAGGAAATCATTAATCGGTCTGCCATAAATTGGGGCAAAGCTTTAAATAGGGGCATGTTTTCAGATGAGGACAAGAGTTGGCCCATTTAGGGGCATCTTGAATATTTGAATCCGCTAGCCAAGATAGGGGCTATAGCACTAGCACTCAAAAGACCAATGACTCTTAGAAGTTTCAAAAATCTCTACAAATGGGAAAGTAATCTTTTAATTAGAATTGTTCAGAATGATAAGAGGCAAACATTACACCAAACACTTACCTTAAACACAAGAGAGCTGAGCGATAATCAAGTGAGGAAATCGACTTGTTCCTTAGAGGTCTGCCTTGCATTTGATACATCAGTCAAAATGACGATAGGCATTCAATTCTTTGTCCCAAATACTTATATCCCTTGCCAACCCATTTGAGCCAATTAAGGAGAAACTTTTCAAATTAAACCCTGTCAAGAGCCACCCCACACTGGGGCAAAATGGAGGTTAGGGTAATCAATCAAATTGGAGAAAAAGGATAAAATGAGTATTTGCCTCAGTTGCACCAATTCATGGGTAATGATTGTGACCGATATGTCATGTGCCTTTTGAAATGAAGAAGAGTCTTTTACCATACACATACTTGAACACACCTGATCATTCTGGGCTTCAATTTATTTTGGGGCAAAATAAAGAAATTCAAAAGTGATTCTTTTCAAAAAGCTAGTCAATCAAAAAAAAAAAGGAAAAGGGAGAAAAAAAAAAAAAAAAAAAAAAGGCTAGCCCATACACTATCATAGCCCCTTAAACCAAAAATTTCCAAGTCATCAAAAGCCCTTTTACAGATTGCAAAATATTCTTCAAACTTTAGGCCTATCAAATTCAATGCCCACAATGCCAATGCTTTTTACACATGGCTCAAAGCTTCAAATTCAAAAGAACCACATACTCATACACATTCCTCCCAAGTAGAATCTTCTGATCGAAGGAACTAAATTTATCCTAAACAACATTCACCCACGAAACTGGGGCAAATACAGCTTAGTTCTTCCTAAAGGTTCTTGACTTGTAAACCCGGGATGATGATTGAATTGAATCCATTTTAAAATTTTTCTTTCACATGAATATCCTTCATTTGCTAAACCATTGACCAAAAGCCTACATTTCAGTCCTAAAAAGACCTATCAGATTGACTAAGAATGTATCACTTCCAAGTTGGACCATAATTTAGGGAATTGAAGTCTTGAGTGAAAATAAGCCACATGAGAGTGTGAGGAAGTCCTCTTAGACTGGACAATTTCATTAAAAGATCTTTCTCTAGGAACAAACATCTTAAGAGTCAAAAGAATGGGCCCCTAAGTTCATGATAACACCCTGAATTAAAAGAAATAAGAATGAGCACATGAGAAACATGGAAAGCCCCAATACAATCCAGTCACCCCATTTTCTACATGAGATGTGTCACCCGAATGTTGAAGTCCCCTTACAATAAGCGATTGATGATGTTTGCAATTTTCTACTCAGATGGTAAACCCAGTTCTATACGGATTTGAGATGAAAGGTTAGATACCTTAAGCAAATTTCAGAATCATTGACAAATCATGAGACATTATTTCCCTTCGACTAAGGAGCTTCACATATCCAAAACTTTAATGCTAGAGTGGGACAAGTCCCAAGTACACTTTAGTGAGAATCACCCTGAAAAGACATTTTATGCCATTATCACCCCCTGATAAAAACCAATTTTGAACCTATCATGACCTGAGCAAATGACTGTTGAGCAAGTCCACTTTGTAATCAAAACTTTTAAAGGGTTAATGAAATTTTCCTGCTCATTAGCAAAACAATTTTTCAAAAGCATTAATAAATTTTGAAATATTCATGAAAAAAGAAAAATTTTCCAAAGAGAAATAAAAAAAAAAAAGAAGATTTCCAAGCACTTCAAAAAATTAAAAAAAAAAAGTTTTCAAGTATAAGCACATTTGCCATCTTGTGTTAATTTTCAAAAAAACTTAGCAATTTCGCACAAGCATTTAGAACCTTAGTTATCCTGAGTTGTTGGAGTTTCAGTATTCCCATCACATTTCGAACCTTGGTATTTCTTAGTTTTAGGAACTTCAGTATTCTAAAAAGGTTTTCTTCTCCTTCAGGGCGCAAAGTTTTCAAAAATCCCTGTTTATCAGGGTGATCTTCCCAAAAACCCTTGTTTTTCAAGGTAACCCAAAAATCCCTGTTTATCAAGGTGATCTTCCCAAAAACCCTTGTTTATCAAGGTGACCTTAAAATCTTTGTTTATCAAGGTGACCCCAAAACCCTTGTCTATCAAGGTGACCTTTCCAAAACCCTTGTCTATCAAGGTGACCCCAAAACCCTTGTTTATCAAGGTGACCCAAAATCCTTGTCTATCAAGGTGACCAAAAACCCTTGTCTATCAAGGTGACCCCAAAACCCTTGTTTATCAAGGTGACCCAAAATCCTTGTTTATCAAGGTGACCAAAAAACCCTTATTTATTAAGGTGACCTAAAATCCTTGTTCATCAAGGTGACCCAAAACCCTTGTCTATCAAGGTGACCAAAAACCTTGTTTACCAAGGTGACCCAAAATCCTTGTGTATTAAGGTGACAAAACCCTTGTCTATCAAGGTGACCCAAAACCCTTGTCTATCAAGGTGACCCAAAACCCTTGTCTATCAAGGTGACCCAAAACCCTTGTTTATCAAGGTGACCTTTCCAAAACCCTTGTCTATCAAGGTGACCCCAAAACCCTTGTTTATCAAGGTGACCCAAAATCCTTGTTTATCAAGGTGACCCAAAAACCCTTGTCTATCAAGGTGACCAAAAACCCTTGTTCATCAAGGTGACTCAAAACCCTTGTTCATCAAGGTGACCCAAAACCCTTGTTTATCAAGGTGATCTTTCAAAAACCCATGTTTATCAAGGTGACCCCAAAACCCTTGTTTATCATGGTGACCTCAAAATCCTTGTTTATCAAGGTGACTTAAAACCCTTGTTATCAAGGTGACTGAAAACCTTGTTTATCAAGGTGATCCAAAAGCCCTTGTTTATCAAGGTGACCTTAAAATCCTTGTTTATCAAGGTGACCCAAAACTCTTGTTTATCAAGGTGACCCAAAACCTTTGTTTATCAAGGTGACCCCAAAATCTTTGTTTATCAAGGTGACCCAAAACCCTTGTTTATCAAGGTGACCCCAAAACCCTTGTTTATGAAGGTGACCGTTTAAAAAAAAAAAAAAAACTTTGGCGATCAAAGTTGGCCATTCCCAAACCCCTGCTTGTTAGGGTGAAGTTTTGTAGTTTAATTCGCCAGGTTTAGGTCTTGAGCAAAAATGGTGTCTTTTTTGTCTTTATAGTGGAGTTTTGTTCAAACTCCACCATAAAGAGGGGCAGCTGTCGACACCCCATTTTTGCCCCCTTTTAAAAATAAAAATACAAAAAAATGAAAAAATTCAAATAATCATAAAAGTCATAAAAAAGGATAGAAAATACAATAAAAATTGAAAATTATCAAAAAATACAAAAAGATTAGCTAAATTAAAAATAAAAAAAAATTACCAAATTAAAAAATACTATAAAAATTAAAAAAAAAAAGAGAAAAGAAACTTATAAAAAACCCCATCTTTTAGTAAATAAGCCCTTTAGAATTAAAATTAAAAAATTAAAAAATGAAAAAAATATAAAAAATACTTCATATTAGTGCACTGAGCTATTTTGAAAATTAATTTGGATCTTGGACCCGTATCAAATTTAGCCTATTTTTATTGAAAATGCGTTTAGCCTGGTTTAAATGATTTAAATGAATTTTAGGTGAGAAAAATAAAAAGCAAAGCATAGCTTAGTTGGTTAAGGCTGAGGAGTGCAAGGGAGGGGACCGGAGTTTGATCCATGCAAGCAATACAATGGAATTTTTTTTGGAGCGTGCATTACCACTCATGCGTACCCTTTCAATTTCCATCCGTTATGTCATTAAAAGTGTGAATTATTCCATAATTTAAATCGTTTAAATATGTATTGAAGATCAATAATGAAAGGATTGTAACTCCCCCAACCCTCCATGTTCCGTAACCTCCGATCTTTTCACTTGCTTGTAACGGCCATTAATGGCCGTGCACCTTCCATCTTCCTCCATGCTCCTATAAAATGACAACCAACTCCTCCTCTTCAACACAGAGAGATCGAAACATAGAAAGTAGATAAAAAAAAAAAATCTCTCTCGCAACTCTCTTTCTCTAATCTCTTGTTCTCTCTCTCTCAACTCCTCTATCTCCATCATACACCAAACCCAGATCGTGACCAGCCGCTTCAACCACCACCATTGCACGTCTCAGCCTCCAAAGAAGTCGACCAGATCATTTGACAAGGTTCCAAATTTTTTTTTTGTATTATTATTATCATTATTGTCGTCGTCGTCGTCGTCGTCATCGTTATTGTTATTGTTGTTGTCGTCATCTTCGTCGTCGTTGTCACCATCGTTGTTGTTGTTGCTATTGTCGCTGATGTCGTTGTTATTGTTTTTCTATAAGATATATTAATGTAATGCATAAAAAAACTAGAAAATAATAAGAAATAAAAAAGAAAAACGAACAAAAAAAGAAAAAAATAATAAAAAAATGTATGTATGTACAGATATTTGAGATGCATGCTCCAATTTTATTAGTATTAATATGTAATGTCATATTTAGGTAACAAAAAAAAAGTTTTAGTATATAAATTAGATTTTAAAGACAAAAAAAATATGTACGTGTGTGAGTATGATTATATCTATGTGACATATTCCTAATGATGATGTAAATAAATAAAATTTTAGAGTATAATTTTCAATAAAAAAACAAATTATAAAAAAATAGGTTTGTTAGTTTTATTTATTATTAATATCATTATTATTATCATTTGTTATTAGTATTGTTATTGTCATATCATGTATTATAATTATAAATCGCGATTGTTTAGTTGAAGGATTAGTTGTTAGAATTCGCGAAATGTTTGGTGTAATATCTTGAGCATGTTTTAGTTACCTTATAATTTTTTTTATTTATATAAAAAAAATGAGAAAAATTCACAAAACAAAATTTTTTTTCTATATATATATTTAGCATAATATTATAAGAAAGAAAAAAATGTTTTCCTAGCCTTTATATAATTATATCGTCTAGTTATTTTCTAAATTAACAAAAACAATAAACAGGTTTTTTCCAAAATTAGTATCTTTTAGGAATTTTCAAAAATAAAAACACAAAAATTAGATCTCTTTAGGAATTTCAAAATAAAAATTGATTAAATACTTAAACTCGGTGGGTTTTCAAAATTAAAAATACAAACAAATTAAAAATTTTATAAAAACGAACAACGGGGACCTGATTCCGGCTAGCGGATACGTAGGCACCTGCGGGGCGGTCACAAAAATAAAAAACTTTTAGGATCTTTTTTAAAACAAAAAAAAATGTATATATTTTTGTAAACATGTAGATTCCTTTTTATAAACAAACAAAAAAAATTGGAAAATTAAAAAATCCGAAATTACCTCTTTGGCCCATATAATTCAAGATTTCTAAAGCCCATCCAAGTCTAGATAACGGTTTAGGTTTTAAAGTAGCAGGCCCCGGACTCATCAATTTCTGGTTTTCCCACAGACCAGTAGCCGAACTAGAAACCAAACCACCCATTTGGTTTTGGTTCACCTTTTTCCGGCTTTAGCCCGTGGCGACTCCAATCAAAATATTTTTCCGAAAATCGAGCTTTTTTATGAAAACCCTACTGGTTCCTTATCGAGTGGTATGTATCAAATGGGTCGGGTTTGATATGGATCGAGACCTTTAGGAGAAAAGGAGCAAAATTCGGGCTCGACAGCAAGTGACTGAGCAAACCTGCTTTTGTTATTATTTGGCTTGATTTTCACTCATTCTTGTTTGGTTGTCCCTACTAAGTTGTTGCATCCTTGTTATAGAAGCTAAGCACATCTATGAACTGTACTCTATTTATGTCGAGTTATGATTCACACTTGCTCACTATTGCTTTTACAATGTCTTGATATATGCTTGTCCTTTATGTAGAAATGATGAGATCCAAACGAGTAGCACACAAGTCCACAAAGCCTCGATCTAAACAACAGGCTTCAACTTCCCAAGCCAAGAAAAAGAAGCGGCCTCAACAAGAAGAAGAAGACGTGGGGCCAACTAATTTTGTCAAATATTCTGAGCAAGAGTGGAGCAAGAAAAGGAGAGAAAAACTCGAGGTGGAAGCTTTCATGAATAATGAATATTTGGATTGAAAATTACTTCAGGAATATGGCCTTGAGAAAGAAATTCGGGGACTGTTGAGTGTAGGACTGTGGGCCTCATTCTTTGAGATAAACAAGCCAGCCTATAGGGAAGTCACATTGGAATTCCTATCCACTCTCTAGTTAAACAAGTATGACATGTATTTTCAAGTATATGGCAAACAACAGCATGTCTATGCTCATAAGTTTGACGTCTATTTGGGTTTATATGACTTCGAAGAATGCAATGAGACCAACTTTACAAAACTACCTGACATTTGGCCATCTGATCTCACTACACAGTAGTATTGGGAGCAGCTGTGTGAAGCTGTTAGTCAATATCAACCATCTCGTTCCAAAGCTACATCATTGACTGATCTCAACTTGAAGGTGGTTCACCACTTGTTGGCACATACCATTGGAGGTCGCAAGAGTAGTCATGGTGTGGTAAACAACTTTGAACTATTTCATTTGTATAGTATTGCTACTAAAACAAAGATTAATGTGGGTTTAGAAGTGGCTAAGTTTCTATTTAGGCAAGCAATAGACCCGAGGGCTAAGGGACTTTACTGTGGTGGTTATGTTACAAAGTTCCTCAAGGGTTTTAGCATTTTTGAAGAATCATCACCAACTAACTTTGGAGTACTTGCTAAGAAAATTTCTAATGGTCCATTTCCTGGATAGGGCTTAGTTAAGCTTGCCAATCTTTCCACTACTTCTAAAGGAGTTTCCACCACTTCTAAAGGAGTTGTCACCCCTTTATCTGCATCTAGCTCCCAGGCCCCTGCATCTTGAAAGTGATATTCAGCGGTTACAAAGAGACTGCTATGAAGAAAGGAAGCTGAATAGAAAAGAGAGGAAAAAGAATAAACGGTTTAGAGCTTTGGTTTGGGCATTTTTGGAGAAAATTGCTGGTTGTTTTTCTCCTCCCCCTGTTAATCTACCCACTTATGAACCTCACCTGAACCGGATTCTCCTGAGCCTGAGCCAGTCAGGAGAAAGGGAAAAGCTCCCGTTGAAGTTGTATCCGAATTTGACTCTGATTCACCTTTAGAAGAGGAGGATGATGAGGAAGCTGAATAAGAGGAGGAAGATGAGGGCGAGGAAGAGGAGAATCATAGTGATGATGGAGATGAAGTAGCAGATGATGATGCTGAGGAGTCTCCTAGTGGCTCTAATGATGAGGATAATGATGGAGATAAATGATCCTATTTTCTGATTTTTGCACTTATCTGTAATTTGTACTAATGAGTGCCCTACTTATGGGACAACTCATAATTTTGACGGTCTTCTTTTGGACTTCCTGGTTAGACTTCAGGATAGGCTAACTTCTTTTTAGATTTGCTTTTTGTTTTGTTTTTGGTTTTGTCTTCAAGCATGATCTATTTTGGGTTCACAAGATTAATGCTGATGCTGCATTATCATATGGCTTTTCTCTTTTCTCCTATTGGTTGCGAGAAACTCATGATCAAACCTCTACATGAACCGGTGATGTTCTAATGTTCTTTCTCTTTCCTTATTTGCTCTATCTCATGATAAAACCCCTGCTGACTTGTATTAATTTTCTTTCTTTCCCTTTTCCTTATTTGCTCTTTATTAAAATGACATTGAGGACAATGTCTCACATTAGTGTGGGGATAAGGATAATTAAGAAAGAAAATTTGGGTCTTGAGTATACATTTCTTTATGCACTGGATCATATTAATTGTGTTTAAAATTGAAATTTATTTTGATCTTGATAAAAAGTCCCCATATGTTCATGTTTGCAATTGTGCTTCAAAGCTAATTATGAATGATAGATCTTGAAAATATATTCGAAAAAAAAAGTGTTCAAGCTAAGTTAAATTAAGATGAAAGTGGCTTATATAGTACCTTACTCACCTATTTTGTGATCAGTATATTTAATTGAAATTGTAGGATAATATCTAGGTGGGGTAAACTTACTTGCTAATTAGTAATGGAATTTAGAGTCTAAAAGTGAATCGAAGCCCTTGGTTGAAAGTTAAATGGTTATGGTTCTGAACTTGTTGATTTGTATATTTTCTTTTCAAAAATTTTGAGAGCCCTCTTAATCTTTAGTGAAGGAGCATATGAAATTCATCACTTGGTGATCCTTCTTAGAATTAATCTCTTTTGAAAAAAAAAAATTAATCTTTGTACTAAATTGAATATCAAAAGCTTAGTTGATATGGGTGGGATTTGGTCCCTCGAAAGAGCGAAGTCTGACCCCGTTATTAACTACACAAGCTTCTTATATCTAACTAAAACATAAATTTACTCCAATGAATCGAGTATTTGAGTTATGATTATCTAACCTTGAATGTTAGAGTGACAAAAAGTTCTTTGGGGTCCTTTAAAATCCTGGTCACTTGAGTGATGAGCCCGGGATGTACCGACTCAATGAATTCACTATAATGAGAAGGAAGGAATGACATAAGTTTAATTTTTGAACTTGAAAAAAAATTGAGCTGAAAAGATGCGGGAAAAACCCGTCTAGAGGAAAAGAAAAGAAAAGATACGGGCTAAGACTCGTCCCTCTGAAGGCTCTAATAAATTATGAAGAGATTTAAACTAAAAGGAGGAAATCCAGGGGAAGGACTGATGCAATTACTTTCACTCTAGATTGTTGTGCTTAGAGAAGCTGTTGAAGAGTTTATATATTCATTAATGAGTGGTGAAGTGTAACTGGGTCTCTTTTACTATTGCTTGACTTCGTGTTTATTTTGTGATTGTGGAGGCTATTACTAATTGGTAGGGGTAAAGTTTAACTTACCTGGATTAACCTTAGAATTTTGATTTTAAAATGCTAATTACATTTATATAATGGGTTTGAGCTATAGATACAAAGTGAGTTGCTATAATCTAAAAAAATTATTGAATGTTTTGAAAATTTTTTATTTTTTTTTTAGTATATTTGATGACAGATCTTCATTGTTCTTAGTTGTTTGCTTAAGGACAAGCAAACGGTTAAGTATGGGGAAGTTTGATAAGTGTTAAAAGACCCATATTCTCTATACTCAATTGCTATAATTTTGCATTAATTTTATGTGAAATTCTTAAGAGAAAGATACTTAAGTGTTGAATATTTGTTTTTCAGGGTTCAAGTACTCATTTGGAAGATTTATGGATGATTTGAGCAAAAACAAGGAAAGATTTAACAAAGGCTGCAAAGTGATGATTTTCAAGTATGCACAACATTCATGCATGGCCATTCAGATGCTTGTGCAGAGGGAAAAAAAGGTGACCAGCAAGTATCTTAATTCATGCCCTAGTAGCTGCACAAGGTAGTGCAAAAGCAAATAACTCGATCCAAGGAGAAAAAGAAGATTTGGAGTTTTGCACAACCCCGTGCACGGCCGTGCACAAGGCTGTGTAGAGCTTAAAGATGTCAAAAATCCAATTTTTCACATTGTGCACGGCCCCGAGCACAGCCGTGCAGATCCCCCATGCACACATGACTTTTCCCTATACTATAAATAGCCGCCTTGTTGATTTATTTGGGATCTTGGACCGTACATTTGGAACCCTAGGAGAGAAAAGACGCACTTGGAGGAGAAAGATTGTTTGGACATCATAGATTATCACAAGATCATTCAAGAGTTGTATTTCTACATCATGTTTCTATTCTACTTCTCTAGATATTGTGTTTTTCTTGTAAACTCCATGGAGGAATAGATTCCTAACCTTAAATCTTGTGAAACCCTAAACCCAATATGAATTGCATTGCCTTGATTAATGAGAAGTTTATACTTTTGCATCTATTCAGGTATTATAATTGTTTTGTGATTGATTTATGCGCAAAGTTAATTACATGCATGATTCTTATTAGATGGAAGAGGTTTTATCTAGTCAGTTAGATCTTCATGAATAGGAAAGTCACATGTTTCATCTAGAGATAGAGAAACTTTGATTTGCTGCAATAAAGACTTGATCTTTGTTTATGAACGATGATCTCTAATGCAATCTTGTATTGATATTAGTTAGGAAGAGGTTTCTACTAATTCATGCAAGATTAGAAATTGATTAGCTCGATGGAGTAATTAGTTTAATAGAAAGTTCATGCAGTGCAAGGTGTGAATGAGTCATTAATCAATATATCTTTATATGAAAAGTTTAGATTTAGGGTGGAACAAGATGAGGGGTATGTTGCATATCTTGTAATTGATTATAATTCTTAAGAGCTTTCATAACGATCTTAAGGTTAATTAAATTAGTTAATTAGTAGTTGATGATAATACATATTAATTTAAGAACAAGACTAAATAATGGAGAAAGGGTAACACTAGTAATTGTTTCTCAGATTCTCAAGGACGATACTTGATTTTAATCATATACTATTTCGAATAGGTATACTTACCTTTGTTCGATCGTAGGATTAATTCTATGTTTATAAATTTTAAAGTTTGGAACGATCGGTTTTAAGCGCATCATTACTCCATTTCTATGTTATTGATAACTCCATTATTTAATGACAAGTTATATAATAGAGAATTTAGTTTCAAGTTCCTTTAATAAAGTAAAATTCTACTTTCAAATTTAGTTGAGACAATATCATTATGTAGATGCAAGTATTATGAGCATGTAAAATAATAAGGATATGAGAAAATACTAGAAACAAATAATAATAAGCAAATTAATAAAAATTTCAAGTATTGGGAACCTTAGCTTCATCAAGACATCCCGAGACTAAGAATAGACTAGTCCCAAAAAGAATAAAGAAAATAAAGAAAAGATTGTTTTGACTTGATATGGTCAAGTCTAAAATTAGAAAGACTAGTCTTAAAAGAGCATAAATTAAATAAATTGCAAAGCATGAAATTAAATAAATAGCAAGTGAGCTTAGATGCTCTAAAGATTATATATAAATACATAAATATATTTAGTTAGATATGAATAAGAAATTAGCATAATAACAATAATAAAATCAACATGTATATGAACATAATAACAACATAATAAAAGTTGAATTTCATATACAAGAACAAAATATGAACATGTTGTTACTTTACTACTCATATAAGTTTTAAAACAACACCATAGTCATGTTAAGTTACATGACATAGGTAAATAAATGGTTGGAAGAAGTTTACCTAAAGTGTTTATGTGGTATGAAGATGGTAGATGAATATGGTATTATGTGGGTAGTCTAAAATAAACCCGAAAAAAATCACTCTAAATTAAAACCGAATTCCAATTAGTTCAAGAACACGAGCGAATCCAGAAATTTCCGAATATGGAGAAAGATTAGAATCCTTAAAAACAAAATAAGAACTCATCATACTTCAATTCCAAAACCCCTACGTACGACAAATTTCATACGTAACTCCGACTTGTAAAATCGGGTAATATAGAACCCAAAATCAAATTATTAAAAAGTAAATAACGATTAACTTTCGGAAATGAAACCCAATTCGAGAATTCCGAAAAGGTTGAAAGATATTAAATACTTACAAAATAAAATTTAAAATGAATATCTCAAATCAAATATGTTGTATAAACATAAAATATCAGTTTCCAAATTGGCAAAGGTATAAACCGGAAAGTCAACCGGAAAACCTAAGTCCCCAAAATTCCCGAGAAGCCATAGTAGCCTAGATTCGGCGATTTCGTATTCCTAAACTAAGGAGTCGGAATGAAAGAAAGAGGTGTAGTTGGTTCGTATTAATTCTAGGGTGATCTAAAAGATGAGATGAACGAATTTTCGATTCATTTCGAATCCGATCGGGTACAGACTTTGAAAAGCGTGCCCCAGGGGTCGAAATGTTAAATATACGATATTAGTACCATCAGACTCATAATTTCTTAAGCTTTCCAAATATATCAGTTTTATAATTTTTTTTTATATAACTAGAATTATTTGATTTTGCGATTTATTTCGTATTTTATTACTACCGGTATTTAACTAGTCTTTTGGTACTATTAACTACTTTTCATTTTACAATGTTATTATTCTTATAATATAAACCTCGGTTGTCTCAGTAATCAAGTAAACTTCAAAAACCTGAAAACGAAACCCTAAACTGGTTTGGTCCAGATCTTGTGAGAAAAACCTAGAAGCCCTAGATCCGGCTTTCTTTGGGTTTTATATCAAAAGAACTTTTATAAAATAATTTAACGTGGAATATTGTTTTAAAGTATATTTTAAACCTTGGAAAGTTTTGATTTCGAAAAATTTTCTACTCCGGCCTTTCCCGAGCTCCATTACGGAAAAGCGAGCCCCGGAGCTAGAAACTCAGAAAGATATTCCGGAATATTCATTAGAACCGAAATTTTATAAAGATTTCAAAAATATAAATTTTATAATTTTTCGGCTATAAAAATTACAGTTATAGCCTTTTTCCCATATTTTCTTTTACCGGTAAAGTAGATGTCTTGTCTACTATTTATTACTATTCATAAGTACAACCTACTACTACACACACCATACCCTAGTCTTACATCCTTACAAACACTCAATTATATTTTCTTTTCCAAGAAATTTTTGTTTCTTACAAATTATTACATTTAACACTTTTATTACACAAATTCCAATTTTTCAAACAAATTCAACTCTCCCTCTCTCCCTCATGTTGGCCGGCGCATCCCCCTCCCCATTTCCCTCTATTTTGTTTTATTTTACTCCTTTTTATACAAATAAACCCTAAAACACTTAATATATAAACTCATTTTACTCTCTCTCCTCATTTTTACTCATTCCAAATTTTTTTCAAAAGCAAAATCTCTTCTTCTTCCTCATCTTGCGGTGACTCTACCCCCACCCACACACACATTCACAAGTTCATTTCCTCTTCATTTCATCTCCAAAACTCCTTTTAGGTGATGATTTCTAGTCTTTCTACTACATAATCTTGCAATGGCAAGAGTATTCTTGTATGTTTTCACCTTAAAATCCCAATGAGCAAATGCTAGGGATAAGAAAACTTGAATGCATGAATCTCAAGCCATTACAAGAGTAGATCTTGTGTTTAACAAGCTTTTGTTGAAGTATTATTATGTTCATGCATATAAAAGTAGAGATCTTGCATGAAGAGTATATGCTCATGACTTAAACCTCATCTTCATGCCCTATAAGTTGTAGATCTAGTGTTTAGACATTGTTTTCCTTGACATTCATGTTCATATGCATTTTTGTGTTTTCATGCATTAATGTTCATAAAAGCTTGGCTTTGTATATATAAACATGTTAGTTGGTAGATCTTTATGAATATAAGGCAAAGAACTTGAAAAGAAAAGATTTTTGTTAGAAAAGTTCAAGGGAAAATTCGTATGATTCTTGAAACCTATTTTGAAAACTTGAAACCACTTTGAAACTCTATTTACATAAAAAGTGAAGGGTATATGTAATAGATATATCTAAGGATGATTTTTACAAGTTGAAATGAATTTAAGCATGAGTAATGTGTAAAACAAGTAGTGGAATTAAGATGAAAATTTTGAGTTAGTGATCAATTTGTCAAATTCGTAATTTGAGATAATGCATATGTAATCACCTAGTATTTAAGCTCAAATGGCATGTTTTATGTGTTAAATGAAGTCCTTAGGCAATAGATATAGTAAAGCTTTAAATTTTGATGAATTGAACAAGTTTTCTCAAAAGAATTATGCAAGAAATAAATTTTTCAAAATTCGGATTTTTGTGAAAAGCATATTTAAAAACATACTTGCAAGGTGGAGCATGTGAATTTTTATGTAGAAATGAAGGTCTTGGGTAGTATAGATGATGAAGACTCATTTTTTTTAGATAGCAATGAATTTCTAAGAATAGAATCTCAAAACACTAGGAGGAGCAAAATTTGGAAAAAATGGATTTTTAAGAAGTAATTATTGTGGAGTCTTATGCTAAATAGGAATCCTTAAAAGTTTCATTATCAAAAATCATCAAGATCATGCATATTTTGAACTCATTACATGACATTCATATTAGGAATTCATTCATATTTTATCTACCCATGAATGATTAACGGAAACATTTTGATGAGTGCGAAACAATTTTTCGGAAATGACAAAGTTACAGACCTGATATGAGTCCTCTTTTCAGCGACCTAAAAGTTTTTGAAATTTGAAAATAATATTAGAATTAGATAGATCTTTCAAAGTAGATAGAAATCGATATATAATTTGCGAGATTCCGAGTTAAAATGACCAAGTTATGGCTGTTTTAAGTTGGAATCCCCTGCTTAGGATGAGAATTACTAATTTGATAGTTCGTATAGGATCGTTTAGATTAGTTTGAGTTGAAATACTTATTAGAGTATTTCTTCCTTTTTAGGAGATCCCGAGATCAACGATTCCCTACCACCGAAGTATTATTACTAGAAGACCGGTGATCCAATGGCCGGTGAGTTTTCTCTTTGTTTTGTTACTTGATTGTGTTTGTAGTAGTAGCTGCATTAGAATTATAGGAACAAGATAAAAATCGATACGAATGGGATGGGATATATGATGAGGCTGTGATGATGTATGCCAAAGAATACTAAAGCATATCGAAACCACGATTTGATTTGATAACTGCCCTATTCATATTATTTATGTTATGTGTATGATATTGGCTGGTCACTTTAAAGAATGTATAAATATTTTGACCTAACAGAAAATTAAATTAATCATGCATCGCATCGGACATATTGCATTTGGTAGCATGCTACTCCTACGCAGGTCGATCGGTATGATCCGAGGACTCGTTTGGATAATGAGACCCGGGATCAGAGCTCATTCATAGGGAACAAAGGCGCATCGCGGATGCATTCCATGTGTGAGCCTAGCCGAGGCGAGTGCTATGAGCCGAGGGCTTGGGGACTAGCAGCGGTCGTGTAGACTTCAATACCATCCCTAACCCAAGATACGGAGGGCGTAAATCCGTTCTGTGTGTGGGTTATGGATACCCATACATAATTGTTTGCTCATGTGTTTGCTCATGCATAGCATATGGTTGATTATAACTTGATTGTTATGGTACGGAATTAAGGGAATTCTCACTAAGCTATTGTAGCTTATACCTCTATAGTTGTTTAAATGAACAGGTTATCTCAAGAATGCAAAGTGGGGACTGAATTGGGTAGAGTCGGGAATGACTCCGGATTTCGGCAAAGAACACAAATGTTTGAAGTTATCAGCTAGTTTTATGATTTGTCTTGTAATAGTTTATGTAGGGAAGTCTGTGAATGAATGTAATTGGAGTTGAACGATTTGTATTTTGAAGTATAGTGTTTGTATCTAAAGTATAGTAAATTGTATTTCCTTTACATTGTTACTCAATTGTATCAACATAAAATGTATCATTCCGATGTGTCTCCTTTATGTGTTAGACGCCTTGTACATAGTATGGAAGCCTTCGTGTGACTGAGGTGGTCATTCTTAGGCTTTAATATTGTGTATGGCGGACTGCCACGTTTAGGGTGCCCTTCGGGGCGTGACAGGTAGTGATATATGGTGGATAGTTTATGTATAAAGAAGGATTTTTGTGAAGAATTTGTTTTAAGAGAGTTTTGGTAGAGAGAAATTTTGCGGAGAGCATTTGTGTAGTGAATTTGAGAAAGTTTTGGTAGTAGAATGAGTTGTGTGAAAGAATAAATGAGGAATATGGTATTTATAGAATTTTGGAGTGAAAATTAGATGTAATTAAATTAATTGAAAAGAAAATAATTGAGAGTGAAGAGAGAGAGGAGGTAGACGGCAATGGGAAAGAAGGAGAGAGAAAATTGATTAAAAAATTAATTTTAGAAGAAAAGTGTAAGAGAAATTTAGTGATATGTGGTGTATAAATTTTTATGGGAAAAAAAATTATAAGAAATAGGTATGTAGGTGTAAGAATAGGTAGTAGAAAAAGTAGAGTAGAGGAATAATAATGAATAGTAGAAAAGTACTAAGAATAGTAGACTAGATAAATAAAATACCGGTAGTAATAAAAATACGCATATAAATACGATATCTGTAATTTTTAACTACCAAAAAATTTTAAAACTGATATTTTTGAAAACTTTGTATTTTTACGAGTCTATTCGTATTAATGGAATATTTTTGCCGTCCGGTGTATAGAGGTACGGTTTTTGAAAACTTATCCCGTTCGGATCCGAAGTCCACTAGAAATTCGCGAATATGATATTTTTAAACTTTCCTATATTATTACAAACTATTATCAACAATTATTTCCATTTCGTTGTTTAGGGTTTAAGAGCACGAGATTGTTAGATCTTAAACACTTGGATTTGTTATAAGCTTTATTGACTTTTAGGGTTCTGGTTTGACTTCCGGTTTTGTTGAGTTATTCGCTAGATCATAAAATTTTAGGTTTTGTCCGTATTATATTTTTAGTTCGACGTCTATGTTTTATCTCATCTTATTTGTGATTATTTGATATTTTTTAGTTGTCGGATTGTTTAACTGAGTCTAGGGTTATAGGTTGACTCAGTTTGACTTTTGATGAAAATTGAGATTTTTTATTCTAAAATCCACCGAAGGATTTAAGATCTTAGTATTTCGTTATCGAGCATTATTTTGATATATCATCTTGATTTGTGTGGTAGGAATCGGATAGATGATTTGATTCGGTGCACAAATGTTGATTCAACCGTTAGTTGGATTTTCTATTTTGTTTTGAGGGTTCTCTTTTTCTCAAGATTAAGAATTCTTGTGTTTGGCCTTATTTAGAGTTAGGTTTTAACTTGGTTCAATTTTTAGAGTTTTGGTTTTGGTATTAGACTTCCAAGATTATTTTATAAGAATTATGAAAATTTCAAGGGTTTACAACAAACCTTAGTGGATTTAGATCTGGTAATCCTGCGCTCTTAACCCCTAAACAACATAATTGAGATAATTATGGATTATAGTTCGTAATAATATAAAAAAGCTTAAAAATATTAGATTCGTTAAAATTTTGTTGTTTTGGATTTGAACAGGATTAGATTTCTAAAATTGTACCTCGATACACCAGATGATGAAAATATTCTGATAACACCATTAGAATCGTAAAAACATAAGGGTTTCAAAAATATCAATTTTATAATTTTTCGGTATCTAAAAATATCAAATATAGCCTAATTACGTGTATTTTCTTTAAGACTGTTATTAATTTGTCTTATCTACTATTCATAGTACTATTCTATACTATGCATTACTATTCACCTATTTTTACTTTTCTACCACCTATTCTTATACTCTACTATACATATCTCTTACAATTTATCTTTCGCATATAACTTTATTCACATCATACCTTACAAATTATTAGTTTTCATTAACAAAAATACAAAATAAATAATCTCTCCCTCTCTTTCCCTCAATGGCCGGCCCTCTTCCCCATTCTTCTCTTTTTTTTTCCTTTTATTTAATTACAATAAATTTCCCTCCTCATTCATCTATAGATACTCCCTCTCCTTCCGTTTCTTTCACACCTATTTCATATTAACAAAACTCTCCCAAAATCACTACTTAAATCTTCTCTCCAAAATCTCTCCTCATCTTCCCATATTTCTGTTATTCTTATACTACCATAATCTCTCTTTTTCTACAATCCATATTTCTATTTTAGGTAAAATTCTTATCAATATCTCTTTACCATGCTATGTAACTTAACATGATTATGGTATATGTTTCCTAAACTTATAAGTGTTATGAAAGTAATACTATATTCATGTTTTGTTCTTGTTGATGTACAAATCTTACTTTGTTGTTATGTTATTATCATATTATTATTGTTTTAATCTAACTTCTATGTGGTATTAAATATATTTATGTATGTATATATATTTCTTAGAGCATATAAGCTCACTAACATAACCGTTATTTATTTATTTATTTCATGCTTTTATATTAAGACTAGTCTTTTTAGTCTTAGACTTGTCCTCATCAAGTTAAAAAAAATTTCTTATTTCTTTTTTTTTTTTTTGGACTTGCCTATGTCTAAGTCCAGAAGCTTTGAATCAAGCTAAGACTTCAAATACTTGATATTTATTATATGCTTATTTTATATTCCTTATTAATTATTTTTGTCATTTTACTTAGTTATAAACTTATGTTCATGCGTGATCACGTTGATTGTTGTCTTAATAAAAATAAAAGTTCTCTCTTAAGTAAAAGAAAATAATCTCAACTCACTTTAAAAATGTAATGTTATCACTTAGGAAAAGCTTCATTAAAATTTATAATTTTATTTCAACATATTTCTTTTCGACGAATTTTAGACAAAGGTCACCATAGATTTTAGTGTTGTTAATATGTAAAGACTTTTAAAAAATTACTAAGAAATTCTTTACTCTCTTTTCAAATTGCCACTTAAAACCTTAATGTTGATAATACTTTGCCATGATAGATTTTCTTAAAAACTTGTTTATAAGATCCTTACTAACATTTTAATAAGTACAGAGATCAAAGCAAGCTTTTCAAAACAAGTTAAAATCAACTCACTAAGTAAAGTCTACTTAGGGAATAAAATTGGTAGGTAACTTGGAAAGGCTAAGATTTTGAATCTAAATTATCTTTTAAGAGTTAAGGAAAAATAATTATATCATATACTTAACGACTCATAAATCTTTAATTTTATTTCCAGCAACTTAAAATAAAATTGTCAAACTTCATTTTTTCAACTAAAATCACTAATCAAGACAACATCATTAGAATTATGTGTATAATATGAGTTGCATATGTATTAAAAGGATTTTTCAACTATATAAATACCTATATGTTTGCTATGAGATTTTTGGTTGATAAAAAGTTTGGAAAAATTATGTTTTAAGGGTTGGGATTTTCGTGTCAATTCTGTACCATATCTTTTTGGAATCCAAATGACGTTTTATGATAAAAATAACCTTAGATATAGATAGATCTTTTCTAGTAGGTAGGAAACAGTAAATAATATGCAAAATTTCTGAGTTAAAATGAGCAAGTTATGGTCAATTTAATTTGGAATTTCACCCCATAAGAATTTTAATAAACTTAGTAAAATAGAATTATCAAGTTTAAGTAGAACTTCCAAGAAATACTCATTTTGGGTATTTCTCTTGTTTAGGCAACGAAAGCCTGAGTTTCCTGATCCATAGGACTACTTCAACTAGGAGCTTTCTGCTACAATGGCCGAGAGAGTTTAATTTCCTATATTCTTATACTTATGTTTTTGCTTGTAGATTAGCGGCACTAGAATTAGGAAAAGATAAACATAAAAGCGCATATGCCTTACATATATAGGTGAAATTATGTTAAGCATATCGAGGTGGAAAATGTCAAATAATCAATGTTTGATTTAGTATAGAAATGGTATATCTGCAAATTCTATGATCACTTTTAAAACATCTAATATTATGCCATGATTACTTAAATAAAATGATTCATGCATAATACATAGTAAGTCACATTACATTCATTACTATACCCTTGGTGGGATAAGGGCATAGTAGTGAGTCCATAGAACCCAAAATAGTGGGTAGATACTCGAATTAACTACATTTTAGAGGCAAGTATTGACTCGTATAAAAAATTACAAATTCTTTATTTATAAATTATGGTTGGCCCGGAATACCTAACCTCAAATGGACGGGTAAATCCATTCAATATATGATTCTCAGAAAATCATATGTATTGTTTGCTCATATGTTTGATGCATTCATATGCTTGTTTAGAGAACTTGTTTGAATATTAATTGTTTGAGTACTTTATTTATGGAAATTTTCTCACTGAGCAAGGAAGCTTACTCTCTTATAGATATTTGTTCCAGCACCCCTACCTTTGGTTGACGCCCAGGGATATTTTCTCAGGTACTACCTTATGGATTAGGAGTTTTTAGATAAAGTCAAAAACTAGATGTTGACTTAGACTTCTAAATAAATCTCTAATGTAATTATTTTGAATAGACTATGATGGACTATAACTTTTGATAGGTGAATGCCCCTTTGATATTTGTAAGACTCTTATATTTTATTTTAAGGTGCTTATGTTATGATTTCCATTATTAATTGCTATTATGAGTATCTTCTTAAATAATTTGTTTCAAAGTTGATCCTCTATGATTGTGAAGGCACGCCTTACACTCGATATCAAAGCTTTTGGGATGACTAAGATTGTCATACTTAAGCTTTAATATTGAGTATAGCAGACTATCGTATTTAGGGTACTCTTTGCGGTGTGACAAAAACAGTTATGAGCAAATTCAAACATGAAGCTCCTTAAGTGACATTGACTAAATATATATAAATTCCTTAGCACTTGCATTAGAAAATTTGCAGGTTTTCACCATGATTTTTGTCACGCCTCGAGGGGTACTAAATGTGGCAGTCTACCGTACACAATACTAAAGCCTAAGAATGACTAATATCATGTACAAGGCGTACATCACAACCAAGGGAACGCATCGGAGTAGTGCAATTTACATTGATAATAATTAAGTAACAAGACAAAGAGAATATTTATCATAAAATATAAACATGTTAAATTACAATTCTTAAGGGCATATCCCTCTATTGTCTTCAAATAAATATACATTTTAGAATTTTCAAAATACTAACATGGAATACATTACATATAAAGAACCTTATAAAATAACTTCATCTTATGTTTCCATTGCCTTCATAAAAGCTTAACATCCTCCCATGACTTCCTTAACTTCATGATCCTCAATTTAAGCCATGGGTATACCTATTTCAACAAAATCTATAGAGTATAAGCTACAACTAGCTTAGTGAGGTATTTCTTTTCATTCGCACTATGTTTTCAAACAAGTTCATTTAAATTTTCACACATATGCTATGCATACAATGTAAAATTCACGTAATTACGTAAATATATATAGTTATCCGAAAACCATACGGATTTACCCCTCCATATCAAAGGTTAGGGAATCGGTGTTGAAGATCTGCGACCTTCTACTGCTAGTCCTCAGGTCCCCACCCAAAGCATTCTGTTGGCTCGGCTCCGAACCTAGAGTCGCATTCCTTGGGCGATTTGGATTCTCTAAGAAGGAACATGGCCGTGTCACAGCACAATAACAGCCAATCCAACTCTACGCATAGGAGTAGCAGCCTTCCGAAAAAGATGTGACCGATAGATGCTATGCATGAGCATTTTACTTTTCTTAAGCCAATTCTTATTAAGGTTTATTTAGGGGGCGATCAATCAATTTGATAAGCAATAAGCAATCACATACGTAAGCAAACAAAACACTTAAATAGGCAATTGGAAGTTGCGATATTCTTAATTCTCATTTTACACATAAGCATAGAATCACATATATATACATATCCCTGAATTCTCCATACATATCCATTTTTATCTTTTCTTAGTATACTAATGCCAACTACTTTACAAGCACAAGCAAAGTAATGAAATTAAGAGGAATAATTCACTTGTCCATTTCGCAATGTTTTTAGTCATAGAAATCCCCAAGAAGGGTAATCTCGTATCCTTCGTCACCTAGACAAAATAAATACCCAGGATGAGTATTTCGTAGAAATTCTACTTAAACTTTCTAATTCTATTTCACTATATTCATCAAATTCGTATAAAATCAAATTTTAATTTAAAATGGCCATAACTTGCTCATTTTAACTCGGAATTTCTTATATAATATACCGTTTTCTACCTAATCGAAAAGATCTATCCATTTCTAAGGTTATCTTTGTCATATAAGGTCATTTGGATTCCGAAACCTTAGGGTACAGATTCAAAACGAATTTTTCTAGATTTTTGAAATAATTTTCCAACTCAAATCCCTTTAGTATATAGATAAGCTCACTTCATATGTAAAATTCTAATGGTAGTGTCTCAACAATTTATTTCATTAAAAAATTTATTTTGAAGTGTTAAAACTTAATTTGACAAATTTTTTTTTAAGTATTTTGAAGAAACTTTATGTTTTCCTAGGTTATTATAAATGAGTATATTTTTATTTTATTTTCCTTATTCCATTTTCCAAAATAAGTAAATTTTCCTTTAACTTTGGTCTTATATAATTTCTACTTTTAGTGATAAAAGAGCAAAGTTATCAAAAGTCTCTTAAGTTGTTAATAACCTATTTATAAATTTGCATTTAGAATGGTTTTAGAAAATGAGTCTTTTCCTTTTATATTTCTTGTTAATATATAAGTTCTTGTTTTCTAAAACTTGGTCTTTTATTTTCTCTACAAATTTTAGTTGAAAAGAATCCTCTTTATTGATAAAACCTTTTGTTTTTTATCTTATCATATTTATATTCTTTGAAAAAAAGTTCCTTCTTGAAAATCATTATTTTTCCTAAGTGGGTTTATAACTTTATGAGTCGATTTTATCTTAACTTAGAAAACTAGTTTGTTTCTTGGTTTTGTTGTGGAGTTGAAAAGAGTTTAATCTTAAGCTTTTTGTGAAAATTTTGAATACTAATAAATTATTTTACTAAAACTTAGGCGACCATATTATAAAAAGAAAGTGTTTATTTCTTATATTTCCTTGGTAAAGCTATCTTTGTTATTTAAGAAAACTTTAACAAACCTTGTATTATCCTATTTCTTTGTTTGACAATAATCTCCATTATTTAATGACAAGTCATATAATAGAAAAATTTAGTTTTAAGTTCCTTTAATAAAGTAAAATTCAACTTTTAAATTTAGTTGGGACAATACCATTATGTAGATGCAAGTATTATGAGCATGTAAAATAATAAGAATATGAGAAAATACTAGAAACAAATAATAATAAGCAAGATAATAAAAATATCAAGTATCGGGAACCTTAGCTTCATCAAGATATCACTGTCAAGTATTGGGAGCCTTAGCTTCATCAAGGCATCCCAGGACTAAGAATAGACTAGTCCTAAGAGAATAAAAAAAAATAAAGAAAAGGTTGTTTTGACTTGATATGGACAAGTCTAAGACTAGAAAGATTAGTCTTAGAGAAATAGCATGAAATAAATAAATTGTAAAGCATGAAATTAAATAATAAATTAGCATTATAACAACAATAAAATCAGCATAACATAATAAAATAGGAAGTTCATGTGCAAGAACAAAACATGAACATGTTGTTGCTTTTACTATTCATATGAGTTTTAAAACAATATCATAGTCATGTTAAGTTACATGACATGAGTAAATAAATGGTTGGAAGAAGTTTACTTAAAGTGTTTATGTGGTATGATGATGGTAATGAATGGGGTATTATGTGAGTAGTGATATGTGGTAGATAGTTTGTGTATAAGGAAGGATTTTTGTGAAGAATTGGTTTAAAAGAGTTTTGGTAGAGAGGATTTTTAGAGAGAGGATTTGTGGAGAGATTTTGAGAGAGAGAGTTTTGGTAGTAGATAGAGTGGTGTAAAAGAATGAAGGAGGAATGAGATATTTATAGAATTTTGGAGTGAAAATTAGATGTAATTAAATTAATTGAAAAAAAAATAAATGAGGAGGGAAGAGAGAGAGAGGGTTAGATGGCAATGGGAAGAAGGAGAGAGAAAATTTGACTAAAAATTAATTTTAGAAGAAAAATGTAAGAGAAGTTTAGTAATATGTGGTATAAAATTTTTATGGGAAAAGAAAATTGTAAGAAATAGGTATGTAGGTGTAAGAATAGGTAGTAACAAAAAGTAAAGATAGAGGAATAGTAATGAATAGTAGAAAAGTACTATGAATAGTAAACTAGACAATTAAAATACAGGTAGTAACAAAAATACGTGTATAAATGCGATATCTGTAATTTTTAGCTACTGAAATATTTTAAAACTGATATTTTTGAAAACCTTATATTTTTACAAGTCTATTGATATTAATAGAATATTTTTGCCATCCGGTATACCAGGGCACGTTTTTTAAAACTAATCCCATTCGGATCCAAAAGACACTAGATTTTTGCGAATATGATATTGTTAAGCTTCCATATATTATTACGAACTATTATCAATAATTATTTTCATTTCTTTGTTTAGGGTTTAAGAGCGCAGGATTGCCAAGTCTTAAACACTAGGGTTTGTTGTAAGCTTTGTTAACTTTTAGGGTTCTGGTTTGACTTTCGGTTTTGTTGAGTTATTCATAAGATCATATAATTTTGGAGTTTTGATCGTATTATATTTTTTAGTTCGATATCTATGGTTTATTTCATTTTATTTGTGATTATTTAATAGTTTTCATTTCTCGGGATCGTTTTACCAAGTCTAGGGTTGTGAGTTGACTCGGTTTGACTTTTGGTGAAAATTAAAATTTCTAATTCTAAAATTCATCGAGGGTTTTAAGATCATAGCATTTTGTTGTCGAGCGTTATTTGGATATATCGTTTTGATTTGCGTTTTAGGAATAGGTTAGATGATTTGATTGGTGTACAGATGTTGATTCAACCGATAGTTGGATTTTCTATTTTGTTTTTTAGGGTTCTCTTTTTCTCAAGATTAAGAAATCTCGTTTTTTATCTTATTTAGAATTAAGTTTTAACTTGGTTCGATTTTTAGGATTTCAATTCTAGTGTTTGACTTTTAGGATTATTTTCTAAGAATTATAAAAATTTTTGGGGTTTACAATTTTAGCTCCTTGTGTGCCCAATACACATTGAAAATGGATAGAACCTTTATCTCACTCGCTTTAAAAGTTAAAGCGTACCAATTTGTGCTTTTTCCTACACTTAGGATTGGACTCTCACCTTGTCAAGATGGTGTAAAAACACCTTAAACCTGCAATTTTTGACAGAAAATTTAACTTAGGATAGTGAAGAAAAACAAAAAACAAAAAGAACACAACTTTCCAAAGTTATCATGGGTTGCCTCCCAAAAAGCACACTTTTTTAATGTCGTTGGCTTGACGTCCTTCACTAACTTTGGTTGGTGTCAACCTTTTCACCTAGGTCCCATGGAAATGTGTCCCTGTAAGCCCTGGAAAATTTCAACAAATAATTCTAAAGATGAACTTAGGAAACAAAACCCTGAAAGTCACTCCGAGTTAAAACCGAACTTCGACGAGTCCCAAATTCCGAACGAATCCAGAAATTCTGAGTTGTGAGAAAAATAAGAAACCTCAGAAACAAAATAGCAACCTAATATATTTCCATTCTAAAACCTTTAGGTACGACAAATTTCATATTTAACTCCGACTTATAAATTCGGATAAATATAGCCCTAAAATAAACTGCTAAGGAGTGAATAGTGATTGGCTTCGGGAATAAAACTCAATCCAAAAGAATTCCGAGACGTGGGGAAATATTCGATACTTACGAAAGTCGACCTTAAAATAAAACTCACTAATCAGACAAGTCATATAAGTGTGAAATATCAGTTTCTATTTTGGCAATGGTGTAAACCGGAAGGTTAACTAGGAAACCTGAGTCTCCAAAAACTCCAAGAAACTCAGTAACCTGGGTCCGGCAAACTCGTATTCATAAACCAAGAGTTGGAACAAGAGAAAGGGTGTAATCGGTTCATATCAAGTCTTGGATGCTCGGGAAAGATGAGATCAACGGACTTTCGACCTATCCTAATCTGTTCAGTGCCAGTTTCGAAAAGCGCGCCCTGGGATTCGAAATGTTAAAAATATGTTTTTAACCCGTTAGACTCATACTTCTAAAGGATCTCTAAGTTGTTAGTTTTACAAAATCTCAAATAGCTAGAATTATCTGATTTTACAAATCTATTCGTATTTCGTTGCTACCGATAATTGGTGAGTCTTCCAGTACGATTTAATATTATTAGTTACCTAAATTGTTATTATTATTTTTATAGGATATACCTTAGTTCTCCTAGTGATCGGATAGTACTTGGGCGAACTTTGGAAACCGGAGAACAAACCCTATATCGGTCCGATTCCAGCTTATGAGAGGAGCCTAGAAACCCTAGATCCGGCTTTCCTTCGATTTCATAATAAAAGAAATTTTATAAAGTAAATGAATTTGAATTATTGTTCTAAAGTACTTTTAAACCTTTGAAAGTTTTAAATTCGGGAATTTTTCAATTCCGGGCCTTCCCGAGCTCAATTACGGAAAAGCGTGCCCGGACCACGGATTCAAAAAATGTTCCGGAATATTCATTAGAACCGTAATTTTATAAGGATTCCAAAAATATCAATTTTATAATTTTCCGAGCTATAAAAATTACAGTTATAGCTTTTCCCGTGTTTTCGTTACAACCGGTAAAGTAGATGTCTTGTCTACTATTCACAAGTACAACCTATATACACACTACCCATACCCTATTCTTACATCCTTACAACTACTCATTATATTTTCTTTTCCAAGAAAAATTTGTTCCCTAAATAATTATTACAAATATTACATTTTATTACTTAAAATTACAAATTTTATCAAAATTCAAACTCCTCTCTCCCTTCCACTCATGTTGGCCGGCGCCCCTCTCCCTCATTTCCCCCTCATTCTTGTTTTATTTTACTCCTTTTATTCAATCAAACCCTAATCCACTCATTATATAGCTTATGTTCTCTCTCTCTTCTCATTTTTCACTCTTTCAAAAATTGCAAAAGGTTGAAAACCTCTCTTCCTCCTCCCTTCTATGCCGTGACACACACACACACTAGCACACTCCCACAAGCTTGTTTCATCTTCTTTTCTTCTTCAAATCATCCATTAGATGATGATTTCAAGCTTTGTTAGTCCTAAATCTTGTAATGGCAAGACCATTCTTGTGTGTTCTCCACCTTAAACCCCATGAGCAAATGCTAGGGATGAGAAAACACTAATACAAGAATCTCAAGCCATCACAAGAAGTGGATCTAAAGTTTAAATGAGTTTTTGTTAAGATATCTTCTAGTTCATGCATGTAAAGTAGAGATCTTATATATATATTGTTGTTCATGCCATGAGATCCATGATTCATGCATTATATTTAGTAGATCTAAAGTTTAAACATTCACATCTTCATCTATGTTCATGTTCATATGATTATTTTGATTTTCATGCATTGATGATCATAAAAGTGTAGTCTTGATCATGTATAGAGGTGTTAGATAGTGGATCTTTGCATTTAGGAAGCAAGAACATTGAAAAAGGAAGGACTTTGTCACATATGAAATGTTGAAAATTCGGATGAAATGGAAACCCTACTTTAAGGACCACCAAAACCACTTTTGAACTCATATTTTATATGGAAAATGAAGGGTATGTGTAGTAGATATCTTGAAAGAATAATTTTCCTAAGTCTAGATGAGTTTAGGCATGATAGGAAGGTAAAACAAGTGGTGGAGTTAGAATGAAAAATATTGGTATGTTGATCAATGGGTAAAATTCGTAACTTAGGTTCATGCCTACAAGAACACTTGATATTTAAGTCTAAATTGGATGTTTTATAAGCTAAATGAAGTCCTTAGATAATATATATATGGAGCTTCAAATTTTTATGCATTAGACAAGTTTTTCTATAAGAAAAATGCAAGGAAATGAGATTTACAAAATTCGGATTTCTACAAGTAGCTAGTTTAAAAAGATGTTTATCAAATGAAAAATGTGGATTTTTATGCATGAATGAAGGCCATGACTATTATAGACCTTGAGGACTTATTTTTAGATAGATAACAAGTGGGTTACAAGATTAAAAGTCAAAGAAACCCTAAGGAGCATGAAGTGGAAGAATAGCTTCTTAAGAAATAACCTTTATGGAACTTTCTAACACTTAGGAATTCATAAGAGTTTATTATCACAAAATCATTATGACCATGCATATATTAAGTTCATGACATGGCATTCATGTTAGTAATTCATTCCTATACCATTCATGCATGAATCATCAACTAGGAACATTTTTATCAAAAACGATACAATTTTTCGAAATCGGGAAAGTAACAGAACAGAACTGATCCCACTGTTCCGTGGCCTTACTACTTTCAAAACTTGAAAATAATACTAGAAATAGGTAGATCTTTCGAAGTAGATAGAGATCGATATAAAATTTGCGAAATTCCGAGTTAAAATGACCGAGTTATGGCCGTTTTAAGTTGGGACTTCCGCAAATAGCGAGAATTCCGATTTTTGTGTAGTTTAGATACACAGTTGATTTAGTTTAGTGATGAGATTCTTATTAGACTATTCTTATTTGGTAGGTGAACCCGAGTACGACGATACCGTATCACCCGACCATCGTTATTAAGAGACCGGCGTACCATGGCCGAGTGAGTTCCTCTTCCGATTTCAATTTTGCTTGTGATTGTAATGATAGTCGCACTAGTTGTTAGGTGAAGATAAAAAGGAATGAATATGTATGACGGGGTTATTTGGGAATTATAAATTGTCTGATGTTGAAGTGTGAAATGAACCTTAAGAATTATCGGAACCGGGTGTTAAGCTATTGATTGACTATCCAGTATTTGGTATTGAATGTCTGCGAATAATTGTTGGCCACCTAAAAGAATTGAATTAATGAATATTTGACTCAATTGTAATTGGATTCATTCATAACACGATGGGGATGGAGCATTAGCATTGGTTGGTTTTTCGTGATCCATAAAACGAATACTTGTTGGTTAATCGTGATCCATAAAACGAATACTTGTTGGTTAATCGTGATCCATAAAACGACATATTGTCAGTTGACCGTGAGCTTAAACGGCGTCGTACCGCAGGATTCGTAAATCTGCTAACCCGGGATGGAGGGCGCAAATCCATCCACATATGACTTCCGGCTGGTCATATGTTTGTTAAACTCACTTGTTGATGCATTTCACTTGGTTGTTTAATCACTTGGTTGAATGTGTTGTGTTAATTGTAATTCGGAAGTTACACTCACTAAGCTAGTGTAGCTTATACCCCTATAGTTTCCTGTTGCAGTATGAGTACCTTTGGCTATCCGAGGACCCGTGGACACCAGGTACGGCTCTTAGATATTAAGGAGCTTTTGATGAGGCCGGGGCCTAAAGATTAGAAATGGACTCTAATTCCGTTTTCCGAACAGTTTAAAGGGAAATGCAAGGAAATGTGTGGATTGAGAATTGGTAACTGGTGCTATCGGGGGTATGCCCCTTAGATCATGTAATAGAATAATTCTCTGTATGACGATTATGATTTACATTCTTGCTGCTGTGTATATCTCTTTAAGCTACTACGAAGCAAAGTATGATCTACAAATGTGGAGAGCGAGCCTTACACTCGATGTTTAAGCTCATGGGGAGACTAGGGTTGTCTTACGTGAGATTAAACGTTGAGTGTGGCGGACTGTCACGTGTAGGGCACACTTTGGGGCGTGACAGTCCCATTCTCATAATTCTTAAGTCAACAAAGGGAATTCCTTTCTTATTCATGCTCCAATTCTTTTAAGTTCAATTTCCCCATTCTCAGATATCATGAGTTTTTTATAGGGAGCAAATTCATAAAATGGTGTTGGCTCAAACTCAATAATATTACCTATATGCTCTAGGTACATCTCATGAGGTTCATCAACTGCCAAACACTCAATTGACTCAATAGATGGAGAGAAATTTATATCCTCAATTTTCATCTCATGGTTCATCTGTCCAACCTTCTTTTCTTCCGGGGTAAACTGTGGAATTTCGTTTAGATTTGTGCTTTCAAGGATTAGAGTACTAGGGAAAGAATTAAGATATAACACATTAGTCTCCTCAAATTCCTCATTTTTCTTAGTAAACTCCAACTCATCTTCATGATTGTTGAGATCTACCCTATGATTTATAAATTCATTTTCCTTCTCCACCAACTTATCCTTCACTTTTATTAACTCCTCAAGTTGTATATTTGGATCATTTTCACCTTATGCATTAAAAGGACTTGTAATTCTCTCCATATTTACTCCCTCATGTCTCCCAAGATTTTCTAGAGATTCAATCAAACTAGATACCTACTCTTAGGATAGTCTTAAAGAGTGGTCAATTCTTCTAAGCTTATGAGTTTGTAAATAATAGGAGCACAAGGTTGCCATGAGTCTACTTCAAGAAGTGCTTGCATCTTTCCAAGAAATAAGTATAAATTATCATATCTTGCCTCAATGATCCTTTCCAAAATAGATTTTACTTGAGGATCTTTTTTCAGGATGTCTCAAGAAGGAAGATGATGAGGTCAATGTGACTAGAGTATGGTCATAATGTGATTGTTGAGAAAAATGTGGGACAAGTCTCTCACATGGACATTCAAAAGTCCAACGTCTACCACCACACTCCCTACAAATCATATCATCAAGAGTGATAGGATTAATAACTAGAAATTCTTGATAAGGAGCAATAAGGGAGAAAGCATTTGTATAAAATGAGTTAAAAGGATGATAACATGGATTAGGGCATTCATAATACTCGTGATCACCTCCACAATACCAACATGTTAATCCCCTGCAATTCATAATTCATATAGTGAATAAAACTCAAGAACACCAGCAATGAAACAAATAACCCTCAGAAAGCTTAAAAGTAAATAGTGGCTAAAGTAGTAGATACTAAGGTTTTTCCTAATATTGCCTTGCAAGATCCTCGGCAACAGTGCCAAGATACTTAACGCGATAAATCCTAAATTTATAAACCCAATGAAATCTATGATTTGAGCTAGGTAAGTGTACCTATTTAATGTAGCATAGATTTTAGGGTGTCGTCCCAAGTGATCTTGAAAACAAATACTAAGATTACCGATTCTCTACTATTTAGCCTAATTCTTGAAGAGAAATCTATGAACTTACCGCAAAAACAGCTAAGCTAATAGGCCCTAAGATCAATCAAGTATGCTTTTAAAAGATAAATTCAATCATAAAAGACATACCCCTCACCTTAATACTCCCTAAACCTTAAAATTCTTATAATAATTAATTAATTAATTAATTATTCATGCTTTGCACTATAGGATCTCATTAAGTAAATCAATCACTCCCTTGACTTGATTAATTCCTAACCTCACATGAGATAATGGAGACCTCTCCCTCACTAACATCATATAAGATTACATAAAAGTTCATGATCCTTATAAAAAGAATTGAATCCTTATAGTAGAAAATCGAAGTTCCTCTACCTCTAGGTGAAACATGCAATTTCTCTATTCATGAGGATCCATCTCATTAGATGAGACCTCTTTTTATCAATAAGAATCATACATGCAATTAATTTTGTGCACAAATCAATCACAAGGCGATGAAATCACATGAATATATATGAGGGCATGAACTTTTCATTAATCAAAAGCAATTCAAAATCACATGGTCTAGGGTTTCACAAGATGCAGGGTAAGAAGAATCCACTCCTCCATTAGATTTATAATAAGAACAATATATCTAGAAGAGATAAAATAAATCATGATGTAGAGATAAAACCCTTGTTGATGTCTTGTGATCTCTAATTGATGCTCAAGCAAATTTCTCCTTGAAGTTCTTTGTGTTTTCCTTTGTAATTTGTGTTTTCCTTTGTAACCTAGGTTAGCACGACCTATTGCATGGCCATGCTGGGGGGGAAGGGTACGGGGCTAAAAATTATATCGTCAAATTTTGCCTCTGTTACTTGATGTGTTCTTCCCTACCATTCAACATGGCCATGTTGAAGGCAATGCAGAAAACAAAAACTTTTCTTGTTGTACACAACTAATCTAAAGTTGTTTAATTTGCCTTGATTTCTCTTGAATCATCATAAAAACTTCCAATGTGCTCCTTAAACCCTAAAATGAATATCTCATATAATAAGTATCATTTTCCTCATCAAATCATAAAAATTACATAGTAAATATGTCCAAATAAGCACAAAAAATGAAGGTCTCTCGACACTTATCAATAGGTATAGTGATGAGTATTCTCGTTTGTCACGTGAGTAACTTGGTTTCAATCTTCGACAATCGCACCAAGAAAATTGATGTGTGCTTACCAATTGTATCAAATTTTAAGTTTATAATCCCAATGAAATCTACGATTTAAGCTAGGCAAGTGTACAAATCTAATATAGCATAGATTTTAAGGTGTCGTCTTCAGGGATCTTAAAAACAAGTACAGGTTTTATTGGTTCTCTACTATTTAGCGTAACTCTTGAAGTGAAATCTATGAATTTACTACAAAAATAACTAATCTAACAGACCCTAGGATCAATCAAGTATGCATTCAAAAGATGAATTCAATCACAAAAGATACCTCTTACCTTGATCCACCATAAACCTTAAAATTCTTATGGTAATGGATTGATAGATGAATTATTCATGCTTTGCACTATAGGGTCTTAGTAAGTAAATCAATTACTCCCTCAAGTTAATTAATTCCTAACCTTACATGAGATAATAGAGACCTCTCCCTGACTCATATCACATAAGATTGCATGAAAGTACATGATCCTTATAACAAGAATTAAATCCTTGTAGTAGAAAATTGGAATTTGCTTACCTCTAGGTGAAATAAGTAATTCTCTATTCATGAAGATCTATCTCATTAAAGAAACCTCTTCCTATCTTATAAGAATCATACATGCAATTAATTTTTCCATAAATTAATCATAAGTCAATGAAATCACATGAATAGACACAAAGGCATGAACAATTTATTAATCATAAAGCAATTCAATTCACATGGTTTAGGGTTTCACAAGATGTAGGGTATGAAGAATCTACTCCTCCATAAGATTTACAATAAAAACAATAGACCTAAAAGAGATAAAAGAAATCATGATGTAGAGATAAAACCTTGTAGATGTCTTGTGATCCCCAATTGATGCTCGAGCAAATTTCTCCTTGAAGTTCTTCATGTTTTCCTTTGTAGTTTCTCTCTTAGGGCTTAGAAAATATGGTTAAAACTTTTAAAGTAAGAAAACAAGGCGCAATTTTTAGCTTTCTAGTGAACTTAGGTCAGCACAGCCTGCTGCATGGCTGTGCTTGGGGTAGGTTAGAGGCCAGAGTCTTCAATTTTTGCCTCTGATGCTTGTTGAGTTTTTCCCTATCATTTAACATGGTTGTGCTATCTAGTAGTGTTGAAAATAGAAACTTCTTTCTTTTCACACAGCCGATCTAAACTTGTTTGATTCGTCTTGATTTCTCTTGAACCATCATAAAGTCTTCCAAATAAGCTCTTAAAACCCTAAAATGAATATTTCATAAAATAAGTATCGTTTTTTTCAACTAATCACAAGAAATACATAACAAATATGTCCAAATAAGAATAAAGAATATGGGTCTCTTGACACTTATTAGCTGTCGTGCAATGCTTGATTGTTTAATTAAATAGCTAGATAATATTAAGTTCATTTATTAAAGCAACCATTCAATTGACAAACACTCATGAACAAAATCAATTCATTTATAACAAGCAAAGTGTGCTCACTTTTATTTTAATGAATTAGCAGTCAATACAATCACCAAACAGTAAAGGAGTACCTGATCTTCACACATGGGCAGTTATATTTATTTTAACATATGTACGACATTACAAGCACAAACTGTCATGTCTTAAGGGATATCCTAAACATAGTAGCCTATCGCATTCGATATGAAGCTTAGGAATGGCTTCCCTTAGTCATGCAAAAATTCGATACTATACGTATGGCATGCTTTCATAACAATAGGAGTGCCGGTAGGGTATGTAATTTAAGATAGTAATAAAATGGCATACAAGAAAATACTAAATAGGCATTTTCATAACTTAAAGATTAATAGTCTTACATAGTCATAGGGGCAATCCCCAAAAAAGTCTCAAAAATATTATTATATTGACAAAGTCTATACTATAGCAAAATAAACATAATCTAGAGATTTTAAAGAAAATCTATTCTAAGGTCTTCGAGTAGAGTCCCTCCAAAACTCTCCAAAAAGGCATAATTCTTACCCGAGTAAAGAAGGACCTTGGGTATAAAAATAGATGAACTTGCGATATCAAAAATCTATAGTGGTATAAGCATAACTAGCGTAGTGAGATAATTCCTTATGCAAAACATACCCATAACCAATAATATATCAACTATTTCTTGGCTTTGGCCACCTCGCTTTGATATTGAAGGACTTTTGGTTTTTGTCTTATCCAGCAAAATCTGCTTCTCCTTTAGGGCTGCACTCAGGTTGTTTTTTAGCTTTACCCCCTTTTGCCTCACCTCAGCAAGCTCTTTCTCCAGACCAGCCTTTAACCTCCTAACCTCCTTAAAACCCTAATTAGAAGACATCATGATCAATCGGAAAAGAAACCTATAAAAAGAACTTAATGAAGAAAAAAAGGATCACTTACCACTCCACAATTTATCCTTGCATACCTCATAGCCTTAGAGATAATCACCACATCCTGAAATAAGAAACAAACGAATAAGAACCCTCATAAAGCTTGTCGTAATATAAAGCAAACAAGGAAAATACCTCATACATATTACGTACTAAACAGTCTAGCGCTTGCTCTCTGGATCTCAGTTCTCCAAACAAGGTCCTCATCCTACTCTTGTCTTGGACAACAACAACTTTCTTGAACAAAGACCAATCCACACGAATATCGCTCCACTCATGGCCCCGTCCATAGTGGAGTTAAGAGGATCTCCAGTAATAGTCATGTTAGGTCGATCCTTGCAGACTCTAGACCTCTAGGGGTCAACAAGAGTGTTAGTGCTAGTCTCAGTAGCTTTAGCCTTGAAAGAAGCTCGAATGTTTGGTGAAGCAGCAACTGCGGAAGGTTAAAACACACTCTGTTCCTCATGAGACTGAGAACATGGGAGGGCCTGCACTATCTAAATGCTTAGGGCAACAATAGGAGTCATAATGCTCTAACCTTGCACCTTAGCCTCAACAGCTTGCTTCTTCACAAGTGCCTTCTTCTTAACTAACGCATTCTTCTTTTTCTTCGTCGATGACTCTGTAAGGAGATCATTCATGTCGCTTATCTCCAACTCAACATTTGAAATAAAAGATAACAATAAAAACTCAGTAAAAGAAAGAAAAACTTGCTAAGTCAAGCTCGAGTACTCGAAAGTGATGGGCTCATCACCAAAGAGCAACATTGTTCTTCCAATTAAGCTCAACTCGATAGATGCTGGGAAGATGGGAGGGGAGAGAGAGAGAGTATATCTACACTTGAAGAACCATTTCGCATCTCTAGGAGCCGGTATGTCTTCGCTCTTAGTGATGGGCTTGCCTTTTAAGTAATTCTTGACTACAAAATTCGACATTCGGAAGCCACCCATGTCGCGACCTCATAAACTCGTTGATATCCCTTTAAGCCTTAGTGTTGTGGGGTCCCGAATTTGAAGGCATTGTAAAATTAATAGGAAGGCACCACTTTACCTTGAAGCTAAATTCGCACTGAGAACCCTCTTTAGTGCTAATAATCTAGAACCGTTTCTTCCAGTTCTAGCTATTCAACCTCGTAAGGTTATCAGAGAGCATGAATGAGCCCTTGGGATGACTCGTGATATACCACCATCCGAAGTTATATTTCTTGAAGGCGTAATATTGAAGTAGGCCTCACATACACACCAAGGCAGAAGGCCTCGAAGGCTACCAAAATATGCCAGGCATTTGGGAACAATTATGTAGGAGATAGCCCGTAGTAGTTGAAAAACTCCTTTTAGAAAGGAGAGAAGGATATTCTCAGGCCAAACTTGAATGCCATGTCATACAATGCGAACCTCTGCCCCCTTAGCAAGCAAACTCAATCAGACCAAAAAGGAAGCATGACTTCCAAATCCTCGGGGAAGCCTTACATTTCTCATCAAGTTGCTAGTGTTAGTATCACATCTTCATGGTCTTTACTAACAGTAGCCAAGTATAAGCAACAAACTTTTCAATTATAAGCCAGATAGTAATTAATTTAATTTACAATTCTAAACCTACACGCACACACAACAAGCAAGGTAAGGTCGTACCTGATCAAAATTTTAAAGAACATGACTCTAAACTCCAAAACCCTGATTGCATAAACAAAACAGATTTCAATTCATCTCTTTTATAGGATAATCATAATTTCAAACATCACCTAAAACCCTAATCTCCAAATAGTAACAAATCCATACCTTTTTCTTTGAATAAAACATACAAACTCTCTACAAGAACCAATCTCCTCAACAATTACTTCAAACCCTAGAAGTTGATTCAACACTAAACAGACTAATAATGAACAGAAAATTACTTCTATGAAATCATAAAGATCAAGAACATTCAATACTTACATACAATTGATTCTTAATCCTTCTTGATCACCAAGAATCCAAATTCCCAAACAACTAGGATTTTCTCCAATTTCTCCCTTCAAAACCAACAGAAAAAACGTATAGATTGAGATAGATTGTTTAAATCCTCAAGAAAAGAGAGATTCGATTACCTTAATCTTGTCTTCCGAATCTCTTTGGATGTCTGGATCACTTACAGAGTGGATTTCTAGGTTTAGAATTGTTTTTAGAAAGAAGACAATAAGATGAATATAAAGAAATTTGTGCAACTCTTCTGCTTCCTTGCATACAAACACTGGTAGTTTTTTATTATACATCGGCGGTGTAGCTTAAAGGCTGGTAGTGTAAACGTGAAGGCTAGCGACCATACAATCGACCATTCATCTTGGATCATTTTTCGTCAAGTGTATGTTGACATGTACACCGGTAGTGTAAGTTTCAAAACTGGCGGCGTACATACAAACATTGGCGACATACATAACTTAAACACAAAATTGTGAAATCAATGGTGGCTCAATGCTACCCAAGCCACAAACATATACACCGGTAGTACACCATTCTACGTCAGCGACATACTGGCCGGTGTATTGCTGTGCAATTCCTTTCTTTGTTATATATCTACCATGTGATCAAAACATGAATATATTTAGATTTTTGACTATATGACCTTCTTATTTCATATCAAATGACACTTTTTCCCTTTTTTTATAATTGATTTACTTGAATATTACAAATTTTTTGTCTAGGAGTTACTTGGTTACGCGATTGGATACTCGATTGTAGGACTATGGTCTAAGCAACAAGGTCACTGTTTTGAACTAGAAATCTTAGTTTTTTTTTTTTTTTTTTTTTCATTTTACAAGAGTTGCACTCATAGGTTAACAAAGCAAATTTAGGGCATGGATGATAGCTTTTGCAAGATGGAATTCTTATTATTATTGATTCTATGGCCTTAAGATTTTGGTAAACTAGATCGCTAGGCTTGAAAACCTTATGTTTTATTATTTTCTCATAGCATCTTGCACCCTTAAGTGGGTAGATGCCAAGCAAGTTCATATGAAGTCACGTGTCTCATCTAAATCATCGAGGTTGGACTACAAGCCAATTTAATCTATTGAGGGATCAGATGCTTAAGTTTAGATAGTGGGGAGCTTTAGCTCAATAGGGTGTATAGCTTCTATCCTAAAGGGTAGGTAATAAGGTGTTTTACCCATTGTGGTTCAATGAGTAGTCTTATAGCCCCTCATGATATTGTAGAGTTTATTCGCCTAATTACTCTTCGCTTTATTGATTCATTTTTTAAGGTTGTTCAGCATGATCTTGTTTATAGCTTTGACTTGGCCATTGGCTTAGGGATGCACAACCGACGTGTTTTAGATGCAAAATTTGTATTTTACACAAAAGTACTAGAAACTTTGGTTATCAAATTAGGTTACATTGTTTGGTATTAGGATAGATAGTACCTTAAAGCAAATTATGATGTGATTAATCATGAAATTTTCAATGATCTTTTTCATGATATGTACCATTACTTTTGCTTTCATCCACTTGATGAAATAGTCCATGGCTATGATTGCGTATTGTCTTTGTCATGTGGCCTTTAGGAAGGGGCTGAGTACATCAATTCACTATTGAGTAAAGGGTTACTCGTTCAATATTTCTTCTTTGCAATTAATATTTTTCATCATTCTTAGCTCTTAGGATCTTGTGTATAGTCCAAGAGAGGAACTCATTCAATATTTCTTCTACAACTAGGAGGTACTTTGATATGTTTTCGCCCTTTTTTTCATATGCTTTGTTTACTTGTTGTACGTGAGCATGGAGTCGGATAGGATTCTCAGCTTGTTGGCACCAACATGTTTAGTGACTTATAGCCCTACAATTAGGGCTTGATTGTTATTGGTTTTGAAGCTAAATTTTAGTGCATAATGGACCTTTTCTCCAAAGGAAAGAAAAGATTTATCTAGCACATTATTAGCTAACTATCTCAGATCCCTTTCTTACCGAATGAAGCTAGCCTTAAGCAGCTTTTGGACCTCTTCCTTGATGGTAGCTTCAAAGGTGAAGCGCCTTCTCTTTTGTTTATTAGTTTGATCACAGGTAATGTTAAGGTAATGTGTGATAATGTCACAGGAAATTCTCAGCATGTTAGCTAGTAACTTTGGAAATACATTAAAGTTACTTCGAAGGAACTCGATGAGGTTTATCTCGGAGTCGGGGATATGGTTATTCTGATCCTCATCTTTTGTTCAAGGTCATCACTTAGTTGGATTTCTTTCATTTTCTCTACTATTTTGCCCCTTGCCCCCTCTTTCCCTTCGGAGATCCCTTCAATATGGAGAACTTCATCTTGGACTAACACTTTTAGGTATAGATGCCTTGATGGTTTTTTATCTCCTTGGTAGATTTGAATTCCATTGGGCATCGGAACATTTGATTTTAGGTATACAAGTGATGTTGTCATTCTAAACAATGACCAGTTGAGTTTCTTAAGGATTACATTGTAAGGGATCGGTAATCGATCATTATAAATTCCATGTCATGCGTGGCCGCATTAGTCTCATTGCCCAGTTCCATTGAAACAGGATAATCCTTTCTAGTTTTGACTGTTTGGTTGTTAAATTTGTTTAGATTGTGGTTGTATGGCTTTAGATTATTCCCTAGATTAAGTGTTATCTTCCCATAGGTGTTGTAAAGATGATATTAATATTACTTTTGGTATCGATCACCACTTTTCTAACAATAGTACTCGATGATTTTGACCAAGATGATGTGTGTATTTTTGGGCATTTGGATACTTTTGAAGTCTTTGTTGCAGAAGGATAGGAAGGTGCTTGTCTTCTGCCTCTTAATGCATATATTTAGCATCTATTTGTTATTCTTAGTGCTAGGAAGGTAGTTCACATGTTCTCCACCATGGGTCATTTAATTATTGTGTTTACGGCCCCATTAGGGACCTGGTCTTAGGTATTATTGTCATCATGTAAACCCCTAGATTTTGTGCCAAGTCTTATGCTTAAACCGTAGAACCAGAAGTCAACTGGAAACCATAAGGCCAATAATTCTATAGCAAATCGTAGTGGTTTTAGATCCGATAATCTCACACTCTTAACCCTAGTATAATAAAATTGAGATAATAGTATATTATGGTTTGTTATAATGTAGGGAAGCCTAAAAAGATCATATTCATTGAAAATTAGTTCGTTTCAAACCAGAACGGGATTAGATTTCAAAATCGAGTTTCGTAAACTGAAAAAATATTTCGATGACACCGTTAGATTCATAAAAATGTGAGGATTTCAAAATATTAGTTTTAGAATTTTTCGGTAACTAAAAATATTAGATATAGCTCGTTTACATGTATTTTCTTTACTATTGGTAATTTAATTGTCTACTCTACTATTCATTATACAATTTCCACTATTCATTACTATTCGCCTATCTCTAATTTTTGTTACTATCTATTCTTACACTCTACTATACCTATTTTTTATAATTTGTCTTCCCTATAAAACTTTATTCACATTATTACTTTTTATTAACAAAAATACAAAACAAATCAACTCTACCTCTCTCTCCAATGCTAGAACCTGTGCCACACATGCACACACACATCTAATTTTTTTTTATTTAATTACATCTAATTTCCCTCCACAAATCTCTATAAATACCCCATCTCATTCCATTTCTTTCACACACTTCATTTCCTTACCAAAATTCTCCCAAAATATCTCTACAAAATTCCTCTCCAAATTTCTCTTCCAAACTCTCTCTTCTCTCCACAAAATTATTGCCCACATATTACTACAACTACCTCTTCTTCTTCAATAAATACATAACCTTAGGTGAAACTTCTCATATTTATTCCTCATGTCATGTAACTTAACATGGCCATAGTGTATGTTTATTAAATCTATGAGGTTCTAGAAGCAATAATATGTCTATGTCTTGTCCTCGTTCATATCTAAACTTCCATTATGTTATCATGTTGTTATTATGTTGCTATTTTGATGTTGTTGTTGTTATTGCTCCTAACCTAACTTTATATATATTATTATGTATATGAATATCTATATATTTCTTAGAACCTAAATACTCACTAACTTCTTACTAACATGCTCTTACTATCCTTGCTCTTATTATTGCTCATATTATGCTTTTTCTTTCCTTTTCTTTCCTTTCTTTTTTTTTTAGAACTAGTCTATTCTTAGTTCTGAGATGCCTTGATATAACTAAGGCTTCCAATACTTGACCTTACTATTATGCTCATTTGCTTTTTATATTTCTTTCTATCTTATTATGTGTTATTCTTATCTTTCTCGTGACTATATAATCATATTCATGCATGATCGAGTTGTTGTTGTCTTAACAAAAATAAAAAGGATTCTTTCTTTAGTAAAGAAGATCAGGCTAAACTCTTTCAAAGATGAATTTTGTCTCTTAGCAAAGATCTTTCCATCAAAGAGGCCTAGTATTTGTTTTTGATAAATTCTTTTCAAGAAATTAGACAAGATCATCATGAATTTTTAAAGTATTAGTAATGAAAATTTATTGAAGGATTTAACTAAGTAGATAAACACTCTCTTTTCAAAATAGTAACACGAAATTTATTAAAACCTTAATGTTAATAATTCTTTATTATGAAAATTTTTCTTAAAAACTTATTTATAAGATTTTTACCAACTTCATAATAAAAGCGAAGAACTAGACAAGTTTTCAAGTCAAGGTAAAATCAACTCACTAGTTTATAAACCAACTTAGAGATATAAAATTTACCAACAAACTAGGAAAGTAAAAGTTCTTAAAATATAAACTTATTTTCTATGAAAACTAAACATACAATTAACATCAAAATATTAGATACTACCAACAACTTAAAAAAAAAATTGAAAACTTTATTTTTAGTTTCAAACAATAGAAATAGAATTGGTAGATATCCTAAAAAGACTAAGTATTTGAAAATTAATTTATATTTTGAAAAGTTAGGAATAAAATTATGATAAAAAAGCACCCACTCATGATAACTCATGAATTTTTAAGCTTTCTTTCAACAACTTAAAAGAAGACTTTTAAAATATCAATCTTTCCAACTCTTAAGACAAGTTGTTTTATGAAAAATCATTATTGAGACAACACCACTAAAATCATGCATACAATATGAGTCTATATCTATATATTTAAAGGATTTTTAACCATACAAATATCTATATGTTTGATTAAGGATTTATGGATGAAGTAAAGTTTGAAAAATTGTATTTTAAGGGCTAGGAAATTCGTGACTGTTTTGTACCTTACTATTTTGGGACTCAAATAACTTTTCATGACAAAAATTACCTAAAAAATGGATAGATCTTTTTTAGTAGATGGAAAACGACATATAATATGCAAAATTCCGAGTTAAAATGAGCAAGTTATGGTTATTTTAAGTTGGAATTTCACTCTACACGATTTTTGATGAACTTAATGAAATAGAATTAGCAAGTTTAAGTAGAACTTCCATGAAATACTCATTTTGGGTATTTCTCTTGTTTAGATGATGTGGAGATCGAGTTCCTATATCCCAAAGATTAATACAACTAGAAGTATGTCTGTACAATGGCCGAGTGAGTTTATTTCCTACATTCTTGTACTTATGTTTTTACTTGTAGAAAAATAGCACTAGAATTAGGAAAAGATAAATGGGAAAGTGCATGTACTTTTCATATATGAGTAAATTTATGTTAAGAATATCATGGTGGGAATTGTCTATAATCAATGTTTGACTTAATATAGGAATAATATGTCTGCATATTCCATGATCACCCTTAAATCATCTAATATCATACCATGAATACTTAATTGAATTGATTCATGCATATCACGTAGTGAGTCACATCATATTCATTATTATACACTTAGTGGCACAAGGGCATAGTAATGAGGTCTGTAGAGCCCAAAACTCCACATAACGGTGAATGGTCACCCGAATTAATTTAATGGTAAGTAGACACCCAAATGAACTACATTTTAGCGGCTAATAGTGGCTTAAATGAACTACAAAAATCTTATTCGCAAAATGCGATCTTTGTGGCCTGGACCAGCCGGTTTGCCCCTGTTTGACTACAACCGATACTGATGTTGAGCCAGGTATCGCATTTGACTCGTTTTTGTGTCAAACCGGTGAGACCCGAGTGACCTGGCTTGTTTTTTTAGGTTGGAATGCAGGGTAAATTTTTTTTTTTTTTTTTTAAAAAGAGAGGCAAAAGCAAAACCTTAAACTTTGGAAGACTTTGGAGTCCTGTGCAATGTAGACGCTGACATAAATATTTTGAAAAATAAGCAAAATGCAAGGCAGATAAGTGAAAATTGAAAACAATAAAGTAAAGTTATAAAACTAACACCCACTCTCCACTCTCCATGGTGAAGACACCGCCAACCACCACCACTATTGGAACCGCCAACGTAGAGACACTACACATGGCCACCTCTCCATTCTCTACTAGTAAGTTTCTAATGCCCATTATTATTTATTGAACTTACCTATAGCTTGGTTTATGGCTAGCAATTGCTTTGCAAATCTGAAATTTCTACATTTTCATTTGGACAACTAGGTGCTATTAGTATTAGTTATCTTATTGCTACTTTGGAGTTTGGTTTAGACTTTATTTCCTTTTTAGGGTTTGGAGAAAAAACACAATTAATTAACTGAAAAAATGCAATTTAAAATTTTATATAAAAGTTAATGAATAGATGGTTATAATGATTTAATATTCATTAGCTTTTTTGGAACGACCATTAAAAGATTAGATAGCATCTTTGTTTCAAATTTAGTGTTTGATGAGTCATTGGCTTTTCTTTATCTCAGTTGTTGATTTTGCAAATTGCAATACATTTCGGTGAGGGTGGGGATATGAAATACATGATTAAATTTGCATTAGCTTTGGTCAGGTCCCTATCAGTTGTACTTTATCTGTAGAGATAAATGTATCCGTGTGTGTTTAACAAAAACAAAAGAAAGTGATCTGGAAGTTTCTTATTTTATAATTTTATTATTGATCATCATAATTATTAAATCTTTATATAAATATTCTATTGTTTTGGCTTCAAGAGATAATGCCAGATCATTATTAAATCTTTCATATACATATGCTTTTGCATGCAATTGATCTAAAAACTAGTACGATCATTTTTTTTAGTGCAATTGACCAATTACTTTATTACCTTAACTAATTATAAATTATCTTTTTTTTTTTTTCAAATAGTTTGTTGAAGAAGAGATACCTTAACTAATTATAAATGCTCTTTTTTTTTTCAAATAGTTTGTTGAAAAAGAGACATGGCAAGTAGTCAATCCTCCTCTTCAATTCGTACAAAACATTATGCCTGTTATTGAATCAAATGAAGAATATGACAATATTAATTAAAACTTGAATTAATGTCTTAGTTTATATAGTATTTTTTTAATATGTACAATGTGTTGATGAAGTCAATTTAATTATGGATTTTGCTAGGTAAATTTTATTAAAATAGCAAGGATTTAACTTAAAAATTCATTTTTCATCGATCCCGGTCTGGTCCAACTCCTTGACCCCTAACCTCCTAGCATGACAAGTCAACCATTGGTTTGGGTTTGACAACATTGTTGATAATAGATTATTGATGGACGATTGAAGAGATTTAATTGAAAATTAATTCGAATGTCAATCCCTCAAATAAAATTTTATAAACTATTGATACCTCATTTGATATATTTTTATTAAATGTTTATACCTCTTTTTAATTACTCAAAACGTTGATACCTTAAATAAATTTACTTTCAAATGTTTATACGTTATGGTGTAAATTACCTTAATAAAAATAGTGAGAGTGTTAAAACAAGTTCAATTTTATGTATTTTTAAAAATTTTAAGGTTTGAATAGGGAAAAAAATTAAACTTTAATAAAAGGTCCCAAAGACCAAAATAAATAAATAAATAAATAAATAAAAGGCCCCACCGAGATCTTCTAGTGCAAGTAAAATCAATTATTTGTATCCAGTTTCTTTCCTTAGTGAGATTTTATCCATCTTTCCACCTTTAAGACAAGATAATTCATATAAAACCTGATAAAGATTAATCTATTTATTGATACTAGAGGTTCTAAGGTTCTAAACAGTAAACAGGTTGTCATGTTTAAAAAGTAACCATTTGTAACGTGGCTATGTGGATGAGGTAGCAATTGCGGAATAGCGCGAGGTGGTTTCTACAGTTAATACCTTGCTAACACACAGTTATTCCAAAATTCATAAAAACGACGTGAAAGGAGATCGGATGGATTCGGCTTTTGTATGTGAAGTCAAATCAGTAATTTTAAAGAGGTACAATGTATTTATATTCTTTCCGAAAATCAAGGACATGCTTGTAAATTCACGAAGAGCATGCCTGTCGCTAAGACAGCTTGGATCAGAACTCTTGCATGCTTTTCGTACATGGGACTGGAAGCAACAAGCAAGAAACGCGTGCCACCCCTCCGTATGGCCTCTTCAACTTCAACACCTAAGCTTAGATAGACCCACCGAATGGTCTAATTTGATTCCTGCTTTTCGTGAAGGATAAAATAAGATTTATATTCCAAGCATAAATTCAGGGCTTCTTTTACTTTTTCTTTTTCTTTTTCTTTTTATAGGATCGTTTACTCTATTATTTTACTATTAAGATTTATTTAGTAGTTAGATAATATCAAGTATTTCATTTTTTTTTTTCTTTATGATGGATTGCACATTTTGATAAGAAAAGCTTGGAGTAATCTAAAATTTAGTATATTCCATTCATGGAATAAAGGTAAACGGACAGATTCAAAGAGGAAAAGCAGAGAAAGAAGGATAAGATAGGCACGTTCCCTGATATTTGCATTAGATATAGGTGCCAATTGAGTTTCTGATTTTGAAAATATGGAATTGGAATATGTAATTTCAGGTTTCGGTCTTAGAATTGTGAAATTATTTTTTTAAATAAAGAAATAAATTTTATTTTTAATAAAATAATTTTTAAAATTAAAATAATTCTTTGTTAAGTTTTAAAGTGTTAAATTATTTGACCAAAATTTTTTAAAAAAATTGTTTATAATATATATTTATCTATATACAAATACAACTAATATTATCAATAGTAAGTAATATGAGATTGAAAAATACCCTAAAAATAAAAAAAATTACAATATAAAAGATAGTCTTATGTTATTGAGGTAATGATTTTAGCTTTTAGGAAAAATGAATTATATATGTGTTTTGAACTTATATTTCTTTATGTGGAGAAGTTTAAAATCTTTTCTCTAATTTTCTTTTTTTTTTTTTTTAAGTGGAATCAATTTTGTAACCATCGGTTTCACCTGGTTCAAAGCCATAGAATCACCTAGGAACCAGGTGGTTCCTTAGCCAGTTATGGAATCAGCCAACCGATCCAGTTTCGGTTCTAGAATATTCGATGATGATTCCAGTTCGAAACTAAATCGTGTTCATATTTATTCTGTGCAACTAACACTACCATTCTAATTCTTGTACCTTATTTTCCTATTCCAAAATTGGAAAAAGTTAATGACCTTTCTAACGGATAAAAAGATTTTTTTTCTTTTAATCTTTCAATATATTTTTTCCCCATGTTTTCAAAAACATACATTCATTATCAGGATCTTTAAAAATATATATATATTGACAACAAAAGAGAAATACTATTTATACTCAACCATTTTTAATGGGTAGACATGCTAAGCTCGCTTCACAACTAGAAGAACAAATAGTATCATTGAGTAGTTGCTTCTGGAGAATTTGTATTTAGGATTTCGGTTTAAATTTTATTTTGCATCTAAATTGTATCAATACAAAAAGCAATTGGCTATAATATTTGAAATGACTTTTCAATTTAGAGGTGGTATTTGGTTTTTAGCATGGAAGAAGTTTAGGGGAATGACAAAGTATAATATGTGGGTAATACTACAACGAAGGTTTTATTTGCCCAAATTTAGTATGCCAAATACAATATTTTTTTATTTTTATTTTTATTTTTTTACGTTGTAAGTAATTGGTTATGCACAATGCTACACCGAGACAATAATAAGAGTTATACAATGTATATTATTATATAGAGTAAATTGCTCAAACCTCCATGAAAATTTTAAATGTTATATAGACTTCAGCTTTGTCAAAAGTCAATATTTACACCCTCTAAAAATAAGTAAATTATACTGACTTTTCTTGAAAAAAGTGAAAATTATATAGACCCCCAATTTTCTTAAAAAGTCAACTCTTAAGCACCTAAAAAATACGTAATGATAATATGTAGATTTTGCTTAGTTGGTAGAAAAGTGTCATTTCACATATAATTTATTCAATAAAAATTATTTTGAAAAAATATTTAAATTTTTTATTATAGCTTTTATAGAATTAATTTTTTTAAGAAAAGAAAGTTAATTTCCATTTTTCTTCTCCTATAATTGTACTTTAGCATGAAACAAATATATTAGAAAGGTTTATTATTATGTTAAAATAGATCGTGCATAACACTAATTTTTACTAAAAGAAGGTTTTTATTGGGAAAAAAGAAATAGTTTTCATACTTCAATATTTAAATTTTTAAATATATTTCAAAATATTTATTAATTAAACATATTAGATGTAATAACACATTACAACCAAATAAATAAAATTAATATATTATCAGCATATTGGTTTTTAGGGACTTAAGTGTTAACTTTTGAAAAAACTAGGGTTTCATATAAATTTTAAAATTTTTAAGAGAGGTTCATACAATTTATTTATTTTTAAAAAGCGTAAATGATGAATTTTGAAAAATCTAGGATCCATGCAAGTTCTAAAATTTAAAAGGAGATTGATGCGATTTACCCAGTTACATCACCTATATTGTCTAAAAAATTAAAAAAAAAAAAGTAAAAATAAAACATTCATTAGCAGCTGCTCAAGAGAAGAGTGGAATAATTGTCATGAGTTACAGTATGATCAAAATGGGAAGAAGGGAAAGCTATATACAGCTGGAACAACTCTATTGGAGAAAGAGATGCTTGTGCTATAGCTCGGAGCATTTCAAACAAATCATGATCCATTTTGACGCTGCTTATGCTTAGGATATTCTTTCGGTCCAAAGGAGCTCATAAAAGCATTTAAATGATAGGGGTAAGTAGGGGGCGGATTAATTTTGTTAAAAGCCAACTTGTTATCTATGGTTCTTTTTTTTTTTTTTTTTTTTGAAGATTCTAAATTAAAACCATATGGTTCAATTAGGAAAATTTGAAATTGTTAAACAATTAATTGATTTGGTTCGGGTTACGTTGGAAAATATTTTGTAATTTAGAAATCGTATATATGTATAATCTTTAAAGTCATATAAAAAGTACCAAATTCATCAAATAATAATAAGTAATTGATCATATAAAAAGCAAATAAAATCAATATCAATTCAACTAAAAAATTCCAAATGTCTATGAATATCTAATTTCAATCAACATTTGGGGATAAATTATTAATTTAAAGTATTAATATTTTATAAAATTAGTCCAATAAAATATTAATAATTAATTATTAACATAAATTTAAAAAAATTAATTTAAAAACCAGTAGATCACCAGTTGACTTCGGCCCAAAAAAAAAAAAAAAAATCACCGGTTGACAGTGATGGCAATCTGTAATATGACCTAATAAAACACTGTGAGCAGGACATGGATAAGAGTACAAGAACATTGAGAAATAAAATTCGTTCAACACAGTTGGATTTCCACCAATATGTGGGGATATGGAAAAAATAATATTTTAATAAAAATTATAAAAATATGACCAAATAAAAACAATCCTATTTTTTAATTGCAATAATTTTATCTTTGTGTGCAATTACATTAATAGAAAGTAATAATATAGAGTGGCACAATAGTGGACAAAACAATTTATAAGGAGCAGGAGGATTCTCACAATATAAGTAGATATTACAAATATGAGTTCAATATAATTATATTAAACTCGATTTTTTAATAGACAAGTATTTGCATTAAACTCGTCTCTTTAAGAGAGGAGTTCATTAAAGGAGTTTAGGTTATATATTTTATAGATTTTTATGTCTAGTGGTATTTTTATTTTTTTTTAAAACTATTTTTTTCCTTAACCCTAATGTCTAGACATCGTCACGGTTTCGAAATTGAACCGGAACCGAAACCATTTGTTCCAACAGAGTATGTAATACTAATAGAGTTTATGTATGAGTAATAGCAAAATATGAACATATTGTGGCTTTCTTAACTTGCATGAGTTTAGAAAACACACACTATGTTCATGCTAAGTTACATAAGCATAAGGAACAATCTAATAATAGTATTATAGCATAAAATTTATGTATGAACAAGAACAAAGCATGGATATATTGTTGCTTTCTTAACCCTTTTGGGTTTAGAAAACACACATTATGTTCATGCTAAGTTACATGAACATAATGAAAAGCTTGAAATTTTTACCTCTTGGTTTTGGAAGAAGAAAAAGAAAGTTGGAGAGAAAGTTTGTAAACAGAACTTTGTAGAGAGGATTTTGAAGAGATTTTAGGAAAATTTTGGTAGTGAATGACAGGTGTAAAAGAAGTGGAAGGAGATGTGGTATCTATAAGGAAAAGTGGTATTTATAGGGAAAAGTGGAGGGTACTTAGTGGTAATTAAAATAAATTGAAAATAAAAAAATAGAGGGGTAGAGAGGGGTGGCCGATCCTATTCTTGAAGGGAGAGGGAGAGAGAAATTGATTTTTTTTTGTATTTTTGTTAATGAAAAGTAAAATATGAAAGATGCGAAGTTGTATTGGAAATGAAAATTGTAAAAAAATAGGTGTGTAGGTTGTAAGAGTAGATAGTAAGGAAAAGTAGAGATAGATGAATAGTAGTAAACAGTAATGAATAATAAACAAAACAATCAAATTACTGGTAGTAAGAAAAATAAATGTAAAAGGGCTATATTTGATACTTTTAGTTATTGAAAAATTCTAAAACCGTTGTTTTATGAATCCTTATATTATTATGAGCCTAACGGTGTTATCGGAATATTTTTACCGTTTTGCGTGTTCGGATCCTAATTTCGAGAACAGATCACGTGCGGATCCGAAACAAACTTAATTTTGGTGAATCTGATCTTTTTATGTTCCACAATATTGTTACGGACTATAATCTATGATTATCTCGATTTTATTATTCTAGGGTTAAGAGCGTAGGATTACTGAATCTAAATCTTCTATAACACATTATTTTAACTTGGATGGTTATTAGAGTTTTTATTTGGTTCCCGGCTTCTGAAAATTAATAAAACTATAAAAAATCTAAGTGCTAACATAAATTTCTTATATGTATATAAAAATAATAAATAAGTCTGAAAAAAATTTTCCATTCCTTAGTTCTTTGTCTCTCTAGGTGTAAATTACTAGAGTTGGTCCTTCAAACCCCAAGCAAAGGCATAATCTCCATTGGTTTGGATTCCGGTCATCCAAACCGTGCATGTTTCATATGGTTGATAGCTGCATTACACAGATTTGCTAATTAATCTTACTTAACATTTGTATCTTGTGATACGATCCAAATAAATAATGAGCTATTGTTTGCTCACACTCGTATAGACTTGTTTAGCTACAGGTATCAATGGAGTTGATCCATACCTCGAGGGGTGCAGACATGGGTTAACAAGGGAGCTAAGACCTGGACTAAAGCAATAGAATAGTGCTTTGTATAAAGAACAATTTTAAGGACAATGTTTGTATTTTTTGGATGTATTAGTTGAGGAACTCCATGTAAGAGTTACGTAATGCTATTCTTATATGTGAATTATATGCATGCAATGTATTTCTTATATTAAACAACATTTCGATCCTGTTATAAATGTCTATGCCACGGGGTATTTTAGTTGTACAATGCTCATATACCTATCTGGAAACCTCATATGGTTAAATACAAATATCTTTGACTTTAGTTTGTTATATGGCATAGTGATATAGCTAGGGTACCCTATGGGGGTATGACATATATACAGTGCAACGATCGACCATATGTGACAAACATAGTTTGGATGACCAAAATATAAACCAATAGAGATTTGCATCCTCTCTTAAGGGTTAAAAGAACCATCTCTTGTAAATCACACCCAGAAGAGATTAAGAACTAAGGAAGCATAAGTTTTGTTCATCGTTATTTATTATTTTATGTATAGAAAATATCATAGCTTAACTTGACCTTAGAACTTAGAAACTCCACTAAGTATTAGACATTTCATGTCAAAACCACTGGCAACATCCTTCGGTGCTTATTTAGTTCCTGTGGAATTAATAGAATAGTATGTAACCTTTTCTATAAAAGTAGAGATTAATTTCTATTTACTAGAAAAATTCGAAGTTATCGTAGAACCGAAATGCTAATACAAAGTGTGTTTACCATTTAAATGCAATTTATGTAGTCGTATAATGCATGTTCCTCTCACTTAAGGCTCAATTAAAAATTATACCATAATACTGAGTGACCACACCAATTTCAAACAATCGTCAATTCACATAACACAATCATTATCAAGTAAATAGTTACCACTTTTAATATTAAAGTTTGTCATTCACTCACACTATATATATATCATGCATTACCCCCAATGCCCATGCATATAATCAATTTCAATTGTACTTTAGTAGGATATGCCACTATATTATAAACACAAACAATGTGAGAGGATTCAAGTTACTCATCTCTGCATCTTTGGTTAATCGTCCTAATAATCTATCGGAAAATATAGATCCTGATTTATGGTTCTTATAAGATAAAAACATGCATTACTAAGTATATAGCTAAATAAGAATTTTTATTAGTGCCTATTATCATTTCTCTAGTTTATTGGTCTTTAAGAAATTATAAAGTGTTATGTATAGGTATTGCTCAACTAAATACACTTAACTAATTAACTAAGTCCGAGTATTATAAAAGTTAATGTCATGCCCTAAGGGTACTCTAGTAGTAACACATATATTATGATATGATCTGATGACCCAGACAGTATGACATACACATATTGTTACTAGATCTACCTTGGAAAACGACATAGTTTAACAAAACAGGACCTTTTCGGTTGCTTGATAAGAATGATGAATACGAATAAAAATACATCACCATATATAGATCTTTCTAGCTATTGTCTGAATAATAAAATATTACAAACCACGATATATAATGACGTTCTCAAATGTTAAAAATAACATTATAATATCATCTAGTACATATAATTAGGCAATACTATATGACCTATCCAAAAATTCTTCCAGCTTTAGAACCTTACTGGTGCTAAGCTCCCAGAAGCAACAAACCAAGGTCGAAGAGTCAACTTGTAAGGACTGTAGGAGTGTGAGCATAAACCACGGGCTCAGTGAATAACCAGAACATATCACACAACAGAAAGTTATTATCAAACATATCTAATGCAATATTCATGTACATGAACAATTACAAGCTTGGACGGTCCAGAATACATGATGGAGATTTACCCCCTTTCATCGGGGTTGAAGGAATTCGATCTATGATCCACCTACCTAGGAGAAACTAAGTACACATGAAAGCCACAATCCTCACATAAGTTATCTCTTTATGTTAATGTTGTCTTAAGCACTCATTTCATGTTTTAAGCCTTACAAACTCCACTAAATGTTAGACATTTCATAGTGATACCATGGGCAGCGTCCTTCATTACCAGTTAGTTCCCATAGAACCGACAGAACAAAGGTAATCTTATGTAGAACTAATAGCCTCTTACCTAGAAAAACCAAGCATTACTAGAGAACCGAAATTATAACATGTAGTAGGCCATTAGCTACTCATAGTGTAGTATATGCAATTCATGCAATGCAATTATTTTCATTTATGATACCCATAGTTTTTAGTCAGGTTAAAAGTGCCCAAGCTTCATATAAACAATCAACATACTCTACATACAGCAAATTCACAAGCATCCCATTATCACTTTTATTTAGTATTGTTTAGCAACCAAATAATTCAAACAACAAGCAATGCCCTTAACCTATATACACACGAGTTCATTATTATTATTTTTGTTTTATAATAAAGCTAAACTACAAACATAAACAATGTAATAAGTCTGAGTTACTCACCTGCTCATGTTGTTTAGTTGTAGTAATCGACCGGAAAGTCTTAAACAGTGTCAAAATTATCTAATGAGATGAAAATATTCATCAATAATACTTATAAATAGAATATTATTTTCCTATGAATGCCTAAGTGTCCTATGTTGATATTTGATATAATTCCTATTGCTTATATTGGTTTCCTAAGGTATTGATTCTATAGAAAAAGGGTATTTATCATTTAATATTTAGTTTCATCAAATTTCTTTTGATTTAAATTATCATTCATTCTTATATCTAAGATGAACTTAATTAATTTTTTTCTATTAGTTTTCTATTCAAGTCTTACATTGTTTAATGTCCTTGTTAGTAGTAGTATTTTATTTATTTTACTTTGCTGTCAGCCTTATCTACTCTTTTTAATTAGAATTTGTATTATTTAGAGAATCTTATGTCATTATCAAATCTTTTATTCATTTCTTTATCCTATTCACAACTTATGAATTATCAACATGTGTAACTTCTATGAATTGTCTCATATTACTTTTCTTGTAATATAGAACTTCTAATCATGCCTTTAAGGAAATGAATTTATACTCATATTAGATTCTAGGGGCACTAAACATAAATTTAGGCTAGTTTAGTTGAAATTTGAGCATGGTTTTGGCTCCTTCATTCCCAAATCCAAATTTACTATACTTAAGTTTATAAAATTCCCAAGTTGATGTTTTCCTTAGCTATCAACATTTAAGCATTTCTAATACGATAATATTTCATCTAGTTGAATTCATCAGTGGAATAACTATTTTTCCCAACCACATAATCCTTCCTAATGCTACTCATTCTAACCTAATATCTATACATAAATGTAACAAGAAATTAATATTAAGTTAGGAGTTAACTTGGTTTGATGTGGAAAAGGATACCCAATTCCCTTCCTTGACAAGAACCAAACCTATATTAAAGGTTGGATAGTGAGTTATAGCTATATTAGAAGTTAACTAATTTAACTGGGATTTCTTACCTTGCTGAGCTTGAATTGCAGCTTAGTTTATGACAAAACCAAGGGCTATTTGGCTTGGCTTTTAATGTTGTTTGAAGGAGGGATTGGTGTTGTTGATGTGTTTGATACTTAGATAAAATATAGAAAGCAAAACAGGGGTTTTTACTCTATTTTAGAACTTCTTGAAGGCTATCCAAGTGAAGGAATGACAAAGGAAAAGAGGTTGTTCGCAACTCTATTGTAGCTTACTTTTCATATTGTGTTTGTGAGAGTTATGAGCTGATATTGTAGCCAACTTAAGCTTATATATATATATATATATATATATACACATATCTTTATAAAACACACAAAGGTTAGGCTAGGATTAGAACACAAGAGAGGATGTTTTGGACTTGATAAAAACAAGTTTTCAGTTGGTGGATTTTCAGGTAAAATTCCATACGAATTTCTAAGGTTGATTTTTGATAATTTTGTACAAGATTTGTGGCTGTTTTTAAGAGGCATTAATTGTAATTGTTTGTTAGTTAATTAATTTCATTTATAGGTGTAAATTTGGAGCTCAAGTTGCATAAAAATCGAGTTGAAATTCGTGCAAAAACAAAGGCAAAAAAAATTTGATGTGTGCTGCGGTTTTTCATGAATTTTTGGACATAAATCTTCATAAGATTTTTAACTAATTGTTGGTGCTTGAAGTGTCCATTTAAAGACCTCCTATTGGTGCGTATTTGGTTAAAAAAATCAACTCAAGCTAAGCCTATAATTTCTCCAAATCAGAGCTGTTGAATGGCGTGTAAGGGGTTGCTTTCACGGTAAATTTGAGGCTAACTTGTAGCTGATATACAATTTATTCTTGGCTGGAATTCTTTTGCATTTAATGTTAGTCAAATGTGGAGTTTTTAGATTGGTTGGAGTGTCATTTTCATGCTGAAATTGTGTGTTCAATTAGTGCAATTTGCTGGACAAAAATTCCTTGCTACAGCCGAGAAATCCAACTTGCATCCATGATTTACAAAATCTGTACCGTGTTCTATTTTTGTTTCATTTGTTTAATTATTTGCTTCATATAATGAACTAAATTATTTTAAAATATCAATTTATACGCGTATGTTTATAACAGTTATGTAAGAGTTTTATCTAAAAGAAAATTATCTAAGTTTCTACAAAATTTTTAGATTGTTTATATATTCAAATTTTTAGTTTAAAGTTTACATATTAATTAATTTTTAGTATTTCAACTTACGCGATTAAATTTTTCAAGTCCAATAAGTCAAATTAGGAACTAAGTCGTAATGGATTCAGAATTTCCTAACAAGTATAACAGTGGGCTTCGAAATTTTTATTTGAGATCTAGACTTATAATTATTAATTTATATTAGTATCTACTGCGTATTTATAATCCTAGTAGTTCATCTTTAGGTTATTGTTTTATACCAATAAGTTCTGTTAATAGATTACATTTTATCAGATTTGAAATTTAGGGCTACTTCTAATTATATCTTGAATTATCAGTTCAAGATACGAAATCTTGTTTTTGATATCTATTAAGGTCAAAGAAGATTTTATTCGGATTTTTAACTAGGAATAAGTTCATTACAACTCATAGATCAACTCTAGGATTTTTATCGGGTTCTAAGTTTTCTATCTAGTTCACATTTTCTATTTTATTATCGTATACTAGTGTGAAAAATCTCGGGGTTTACAGTTAACATATCCTCAATTTATAATTCTATGACCTAACTTGAGTAAGATTCTATAGAACATCTTAAACTAGTATTTATATACATATTATTATTATTATATATTTAATTAAAAAAAGTGAAATAGGGGACCAATCACTGTCGTGATCTCCATCACGGGCACTATTATGCCCATGATCAAAGGTGTCATAAATTTTGTAGAAAGCATAGAGATGATCACTGGCTCGATCATGCTAGTGATAAGCTTAAAAAATTTTAATTAGAGATGATCATGGGTGTCATGACGCCTATTATCATGCAAAATGTAAAAATAATTTAAACACCCAAGATGATCATGTCCATTATCATGCTAGTTATCAACCAATCTCATAATTATAGTTCTAAATTTCAAAAATTTACACTTTCCACCAGTTATCAGCCAATCTTGTAATTATTTTTCTAAATTTCGAAATTTTACACTTTCCAACTAATTATTATGATCTTATTTCCATTAAAGAAACTTTAATATCATCATGTAAGGTTTATATATACTCCCTACACCTACATATTTACATTACACATACACACTTACATTATTCTTGCTATACATAACATTTACCTTATCAAACAAACAAAAGTCTACCATATCTATGATTTAGGTTCTAAACGATCAATTTCATTACTTAATCTTTACCTATCTAATACTACTATCCTTAAAAACCCTAGTTTCAACAATAGCTAACATGAACACTATATAAACTTACTTATCTTACAAGATTAACAAAACTATCTTTACTACTTGTCTCTTAAAGTCATAGAGACTTACTTAAGCTTAAAGATCAACTTAGTTCTCAAATCTTTCTTCAACTTCATTTCTAGACCCATTGAAATATAAATTATTTTGGTAAAAGAATATAAGCAAATTAGTGAATAGAAATAGTAAGTAATACTTTACCTAATTTAATCTTGACTTGAAGATGGAAGCTTAAAGTGAATTTTATGAGAATTTGAAAGAAAAATCAATGAAGGAAATGATGTATTTTTCTTAGAGGAAAATGGCACATGCTATGGCTAATTTTAGGGAATTATTTTGTCAAATTACTTTGCTAATTATATCTAATATTTGATAAAGCCAACTTTGTCTTTTTGCACAATAAAAAAATTTAAAATTGAGTTATGAGCTTGGGTTTACATGAAAGATTAGGCTTCTTTAGGCCTAAGAAATTAAAGAAATTAGAATTAATGCAAAGTTTAATCAATTTAAATTATATATTGATTTAAATAAAAGTTTTCTTAAGATAATTTATAATAAAAATTCTTATAACTTAAGGGTTGAGCTTTAGAAATACAAGTTCATAAGAAAATTTGAAAGTATAATAAATTGATAGACAATTTTGAAATAGATCAATTGAAATTTTGAGTTTCTATTCTCACCTAACTCATTCTACATATATAAGTAAATCTAATAACTAGACCATTTATTGCTAACTTTTACATTAAATCTATATTGATTTTAATTCTAATTTTTAAACTTAACTTAAGGAAAAACTCAAGGATTACATAAATTGTGCCCACGGTTTACCCCGCCGTTAAAGCTGTGTGACTGCGAACAAAAATGAAGAGTTTGAACATAGCTTGACTCGTGGTATAAATAGTGCCCCATGATTGACTCTATGATTGAAATTATAGACTTTTTAAAGAATTTTTTAAACTTAGACTTTCAAATTTGTTTTGTTTTTTGGGGGCGTTGCCCTGAAACCACACAAGGGAGGTTGTCCCTTTGGTCCCTATCTTCTAATCGGCTAATGGAACCACTAGTGCTACCTATTTGTAACACCTTATAAATTCTTAAAGACAAGAAGTTGGAAAAATAAAAACATGATGTAAAGTTACCACAACTTTTCCACCAAGTCTTCAAGTGATAAAAAGGCAAATAAGTTAAAGAAATTACAACATGAGTTTATGATACATAAGCACTAATAGAAGCTATTATTTAGTTATCTACTTAGTAATGTTTGTTATTTTATAGGAACTATAGAGGAAGATCAAGACTTTCGCACATACTATAATGACAACTAAAGAAAAATGCATAATGCCTAACTTTGATCCTTTCACATCATTTGTGTGTGTAAAAATAGTAGCATAAGTTCTAGTTACAATTATAACTGGCAATGTATAGGAATGGGAATTATGTACGTTGTATGATGCTTAGATATTTGGAAAGAATCCCAATAATAAGATTGATAGCAATTTATATGATAATGACCGCGAATTATATATTGAGGATTGTCTGAGATTTGTATGTCATTGAATTATTAAATATAATCTAATTTGACTATTAAACTAAATGGTCATACATTGCATGACTACATAAACTGCATTTATTGTTAATCACATTACATATTGGCATTTTGATTCTATGTTAATGCTTAGTTTTTCCAGTAAGAGGAATGAAATTCTGGTTCTTTGTAAGTTACCACTATTTTTTTCGATTCCACGATAACTAAGTAGGTACCCGAAGGCATGTAGCCTGTAGTGTTGATATGAAATGGCTAGTACTTGGTGCAGTTTCTAAGTTCTAAGGTTAAGTTGAGTTTTAAGACACTTAAAAATAAATACAAGGGAGAAGATAAATAATATTCTTCCTTTCTTAATTCTTAGTCTCTACTGGATGTGAATTACAATTGATTGGTGCTTGTAACCCCGGTAGGAGGGCGTAAATCTATATTCTATTTGTCTTTCGATTGTCTAACCTTGTATATGTTACATATGGTTAAGTATTGCATTGCATATGCTTGTTAAATAAACTTGCTTGATTCTACTTGTTAGTTGTAGAGATCTGGTTATTCATTGAGCTATGGTATGCTCACCCTCCTATAGATTTTCTTGGTTATAGGGATGACTAGAGTTAACATGAATCGAGAAGTTAGTGGTGATATCTGTTAGCAAGGAAGTTAAGGCATGTGCTGGAGAAAGTATAGAGTTTTGTATAAAGAGTAATGCAAGACTAGTATTTATGTAGTTATGATGTAATAGTTAATAATTTATTGTAAGTTATATGTAATGTTATTCTTGTAAGTGACTTATATGTATGCAATTATTTCTTACTCTGACAACCTTTTGATCCTATTATAATTGTCCATGCCATAGAATATTCTAATTGTGCGATGCTCATGTACCTCTCTAGGAGCCATGCATAAATTAATTCAAACATCTATGACTCTAGTTTGTTACATGATGCATCATTACTGCTAGTGTACTCTGTGGGGGTATGACAAAGTGCCTCTGTTAAAAGAAGGCATCTACAACTTTACATATCTTAAACCCTTAGGTGGCCTAAATTCTCTTCTA